>JAQPPZ010002093.1:3927500-4527500 GCA_028583015.1 Wollemia nobilis
GCCCCATTGGGCAACCCTCAGGGGTTAATTAGGGCTCCCAACCACTTTTGGGAAGGTTTACCCCACTTTTGGAAGGTTTTGGGGCATGTAGCCATGATCGTCCCACCCTAGGATGATCACAATTCATGATCATCCCACCCAGGGATGACCACAAGCAACCATCCCTAGGTGGGATGACCATGAACTAGACCCCTCAAAAGTCAAAGGGTAGGATAAATGGTAATCAATTTCTACCATTTATCCCACCCAATCAATCATGACATATTGGGAGGTTATCATGGCCATTAGGGCCTACAAATTGGAGGCCCAAATGGGAAGCCTCTTCCACCCTATGCATGGCAAAGGCATTGCCAAGTGGTGGCACTTGCCTTGCATGCCAGAACTTGCCCCTTTGCCCCTATGCCCTCTTGGGCTATAAATTGAGGTGTTTTCACCCAATTCAAAAAGAGAGGACTTTGCAATTATTGACCATGAAGTGCTACCAATATTTGCCCTCAACATTTGCCCACCTATTTGCCTTGGAAACCTCTTCAATCGAAGGTGCTTTTAGGGTATTCTAGGATACATTCATTTGTTCCAAAACCCATCAATTCTGAGAGTTAGTTTACCAAATTTGATGACAATACCCCTAGGAGGATTATTGACTAGATCCAAGTGGAATTGGTGGTAAAAACCACCCTATTTTGTGGTCATCCCCCCTGGGATGGTTAGTAAGTCTAGTTGGAACTCCTAGGGATGGCCATGAATTGGCCCACAATTTTGATCTAATTTCTATATAGATCAATTCTATAGCATTATATTAGCATCATATTCAAATTTGGTGAAGTTTTGAGTAGATTTGATAGGTCAATTAATGTTTTTGTGATTATAGTCCTAGTTGTCCCTCCCAAGAATGGCCATAGGTTATGCTCATAATTTCACTTTGATTTCTACTCAGATCTTTACAAAATCATATATTAAACATCATACTAAATTTTCAAGTCATTTGGAGTAGTTTAGATTAGTCACAAATAAATTTTATATTCATTATTGCATACTTTTCATAGTTTTCATTATCAAATGCATATGCTATTAACATATTTCAATATCTTGTGTGTAGGTATAGGTATTCTATGCATGAGGGAGGAGCTAAGGAGCTGAATAAATATAGCCCAAAGATAGCTCTATATTGTGGGTTGCGAGAAGAACACTGGAAGCACGCCATTAAGCTCATGGAGGGATTTGATTCCTCAAGTTTTGTAAATTGAAATGTATCAAATTGAAAAGCCCTCAAGGGGATGTATTGTAACCGTTGAATTGATAAATTAATAAATACAAGGAGAACCCCCTTTTTACTTAACATATTTGTCATTTCAATAGCTTACTTTATCATCTTTCTTATGCATGCTTTAATCTAATAATTACATTAGATTGCATTTCAATTCAATCTATTAGGTGTAGCCATTTTTCTCACTTCTTCAGTGGTGATCATGGTGGGACCTAGTCCCTTGTCTTTGTTTTTTAATTTCTACCATTTTTGACCTTGTTTTTATGTTTTGGATGTTGTAGGTTCTGGTCATTCTGAGCTGAAACGACCCCTAAATTCCTAATTGGAACTGCTAGGGATAGCCACAACAACCATCCCACCAAGGGATGGCCCCCAAATTTGTAGCCATCCCACCCAGGGATGGCCACAAAACCAGGGGTTTTCTACAAAAATTTCTAGAAACAACAATTTCTAGAATAGACAAGGTAAGTTCCTAAACCATCAATTTGTAGCTAGGTTGTTTAAAAAAGGTTAAATTTTAGTTTTTCATGTCTTTTATGTGTGGTTGAAAGTTATATTTCCATTTCCTAAATTCTACATTAACAAATTGAAGAAAAACTAGGAAAAAGAACAACTTTAGACATGCATTTGAGTGGTTTTCCTACGTGTGACCTACCTAAGGGTTAGGTTTTCATATAGGCTAAAAATTTTGTAGGTTCCTTATTTATATATGCATATAATTCTGAAAGTAAAATACTATTTATGCATTTAGTGAAAATTCATTGAATGCTATCTTGTTTACTTTCATTTAATCATAAAAGGAACCACACACACCATGCTTCTTTTTAATGTTAGTGAGTTGGAATTCATCCCCAACCACTAATAGAGTTCAATGATGGTGGGTTTCATCTCCATCCATTGGCTCAAATCCTACATACCCTATTTTTGGCCAAAGTTAGCTCCAAGAACCATCTTAGCCATGGAAAATTGCATGTACTCCTCTTTGAAGGGTATATCACTGACCATAGTGAATACTGGGTGAGGACTGGTAGGACCTATGCTCCCTGATCGGGTATGGGCTTCATCTCCATACTTTGGTTGGTTCACATGACCAGAATTTCATTGTCGATTGTCGAGCTATGAGTGTATAGGTGAAATCCATTTAAACAATTGAGAATTACATCAACAAACATTCAAAACACATGAAAGAGATTCTTTACAAAAGCAACAAATCACAAACACATCAAACAATTTAGGAACACATAATATTTAAAAGAGATAATCATTTGTATTCTTGTGTGTTTGAATCTATAAAACTTGTAAAGGAGATAATCACATAGAGATTAGAAAAAGTAGTTATGGTATATACCCATAGCCAAGCCCACTTAAGGGTGGACACTATGGGGAGTAGGCAAGGAGACATAGATCATATCCAATTTGACCCCAAGGACATGGTTATACCTCCTTGGTAGCCACCTACTCTCCCAAGTCCTAGAGTGTCAGAGAGGGGACCTAGCTTACAAGGGACCCCTACACGAGGTACCCCTATAGGTCACAGTCCCAATCTGGGAAATTACTTCCCAAGTATGGATACTTCAAATACCTTCTTTCAAGAAAGGCAACCATGCAATGAGGCACCTACACATAGAGAAATACCATGCATTCACATGCCTGCTCGGTCTACTCCACACACTTGTGTGCAGGATCAAGACTATACACCAAGGGTAGGGTTAAATGATCATATTATGCTCTCAAATCACCCTTCTCCAAAATACACATATCAAGATGAGTATGATACTCATCACATTGGGTGAGCCAATTCTACCCTACCATTCCTCATTTATGAAGGAAGACCTAAGGAAGATCTTGATTATCCTCAATCACATCATTCCATGCAAGCACGATGTGCCTCTACACTAATAGAATACCAAGAACATATGTTTAGGAGTGAGCCTCAAGTAAATGTGACTTCTCTCAATCGAGGGAAAGTCGTAATAGACCTCACAAATCCTCCTAAACAAGATAGGTATCAGGGCAATAATGCTAAGGCACATAGGCCTAACACAGCTGATCAAATTAATCAACTAGTCAAAAGGTATGTTGATCGTCAAGCTAAGTTTAATCAACTTTGGTCAGATAAACAATGCTTGGATCTCCTAGAGCATCGAAAACAATTAGAAATACAAATACTTGAATAATATATTCAAGAAACATTGTGCAATGGAGTTCCTACTCCAAGCACACATAGATAGGAGGCTCATTAGAGGCAGCCCACTTTCCATCAAAATAGGTCTCCTAGGCCTAATCAAATGTTACCACCTAGACCTCCTAGGCCTGATCAGAACTTACCTACTAGGCCTAATATAGATCACCTTCAGTAGGCATTAGTTCCTCCTTGTAGGCCCATTCTAGAAACACCTTATGGGGCTTATGATGATTTGGAACAAAATGAGGAATACCTAGAAGCACCATTTGGAGGTATGGTTGATGAAAATCAACCACCTCAACATATGCTTAACATTCCTCTTCCCCCTCCATGGGTCCAAAATAAATAAGAGGAGATTAAATCCTCTGATGCATATCAAGCATTGCTTGAATACATGGAAACTATAGAGAGTAAGATAGCTAGGACTAGGCTTCAAAATCCCACCTTGCACTAGTTGCATAATCAACCACTACATCCATATATACCTTCCCCTACATACCCTAAGCATTTTAAAATGCCCAAATTGGAAAAATTTAAAGGGGAAGAAGATGCTCAAGAGCACATCACCAGGTTCATGAACCAGTGCTTCAACATACAGGAGAATGATGCATTACTCCTAAGAATATTTCTAATTACCCTCTCTAGCCCAGCCATTGAGTGGTTTAATCAACTTCCAAGGCATAGCATCTATACCTTTGAATAGTTTGTAGATGCATTCTTGGAATGTTTCACCTTCAATACCAAGAGAAAGGTGACCTTAACCGACCTTACAAGGTTAAAACAATATGAAGATGAGTCTATCATTGACTATGGAAATAGGTGGTGAACGCTCCTAGCTAAGCTACCCTACCTATTTCTAGTGTTCGAGTTGACTCGGATGTTTTCAAAGAGTTATCTAAAACCAATATCTTTATTATTACAACTCCAACAATATCCCACTCTTGAAGATGCTCTAGCATAGGCTAGAACCATAGAAGAGATCAAAATCCAAGAGGGGGAGATATCAAAACCTCGCAAGAAGGAGTGGACTAAAAATCCAAAGAGCAATCCGATGCCATCAAAGTCGACAATGGTCAATCAAGTGGCCATTAATGTCCCAGGGCCTACACAAATGATGCCTCCTCAAAAGGTAAATTATCAAGCCCAACCTCCTCCTACGAGTTATAATAATAATACTCAAGTGAATCAAGGCCAAAATCAGCAACGTCACCCTAGGCGATAATTTACACCCTTCATTGAGTCAATGGACTCCCTATTCGATCATATATGGGCTACCAAAATGATTAATTTACTATAAATCAAGCCTATAGACCCGAATACAGGAAAACAAAAGCCTATGGGATATCGAGAAGATCTATTTTGTAGATATCATAGGTAGAATGGCCATGACTTGCCTACATGCTATGGTTTCAAAAACCTAGTGCAAGATATGATAGAGAGGAATGAACTCCAAGTGGATAATCCTCTCACCCCAAATAATCAATAGATGGGTGTTTTCAAAGACCCATTACCTACTCATGAGGTACAGGTAGCTCCTACTAAACAAATGAATGAGGTCAAGATGGCACCCCCTCTACAAGGGTACATTGGGATGGTTAGTATTGTGACTAGGAATAGATGCTACCCAAGTCAAGTTGCACCACCTGCAACTTCAAGTGATGTTCCATCAATATCACAACCTCCACCACCTCTAGTACAAAGCCTTCCACCTAGGCCAGTAGTGACAATAAAAAGTAAGCTTGCACAAATCTTAAGAACAACATCGGCTAGATTATCCATATACGAGCTCATTCAACAATCTCCACCTCATAGAGAAGCTCTAATGGATATTCTTAAGTCGATAGAGTTGCAACCCTAGGAGTCTAACTCCTTTATCAATTTTGTGGGGCATGTGCAACAATGTAAGGAACCAGTGATCATGTTCCATGAGCATGAACTCAAACCCATAGCAAGTGATGTGGTTGACCCTCCTTTACACATCATTGCATGTGTGAATGAAATACCATATAAGAGAGTTTTAATAGACACTAGTTCATCAAGCAACATAATAACCACTAGTGCTCTTAAATACCTAGGACTTCCAGCATCTCATGTTGTTGCATCCACCTACACCCTTCGAGCATTCAATGATATGATATGCTCCATAGTCAGTACTATAGTCCTACCCATCTAGGTGGGATGCAAAACTATACCGACATTGTGTCATATTTTAGAGGGTGCAATGGCCTACAACATATTGCTAGGTAGACCTTGGATCTAGGATATGAAGTGTGTCCCTTCCATCGCTCACCAATGTCTAAAGTATACTTATGAAGGGTAGGTACACATAGTCTCTACAGACCTTGAGCCCTTTAAGTACTGCAACATGGTGCAACAAATCCTTGAGTCGACCTTACCATCGACTCATGTGGAATTCCAACTGAACACATCCATTCAGGGTCCACTTCCATCTCCATTACCTTCCATTACACCATTACCATCTTCATCCATACCATCATCATCATTGGCAACTTTAGAAAAACCTTCATCATCATCAGATCCTCCATAGAGGAACATGTCGAAGAGGCCAATCGATGAGATCCCTCCCATCATTTCCACCATCTCTACGAAAGATATTCCTAGTCTAGTAGATGAGGAACCATCTCAAGAGGTACACATTGAGTCATCTCAAGCCTCACTTCCATCTCCTCCACCTTCATCATCCTAGGTTACAATCCATATGGCTAGTATAGGGTTAGGAGAGTACTTAGTGAAGAACATCACAATAGTTCCATCCATCGAGATAGTGCAAGATATGGGATGACCTCATCTCCCCATAGGTAGCATCGTACCTCTAGGTATACCACCCAATCAAACAAATTTTATATATGGGGGTATCGAGTATGGAACATTGCCAGTTCCTCAACAAGAAGAAGATGATGAACCTTTCTCTAAGGATATAAATTACATGTCAAATCCTGACTATGCCATGTGATATCTACATCACTACAATTGGCATGGTTTTGGTCTAGGGTTATATGAATAGGGTACTCATGTTCCTTGCCAACCACAATATCAGTTACCATATGATAAATCTGGGTTGGGACACAACAAGCTAGTACCTTTAGATGTACTCATAGAGAGTCTAGAATGCCTAGGTCTAAATTATAGGGATGAGCTTGCACATGATCCCTATGCCAATCCAAATCATGTCCACTCATTGGGAGATTACTTTCCCATAAACATGATAGATCAAGGGTTATCCAATGATGTCACTCAACCTCATAAAGTGGGAGAGAGTTCACACACCCTTCAATATGATAGTGAGGAAGAGGATCAAGGTCCTCCTCATGAATGGACAATAGATGATGAATCAGACTATGGCATAGCTCCCATAAATTATCCAAGTTTAGATGAGGAACATGATCAAGTCATCCCTTTGGATGATGAAGAAGAGTTCTATATTTGCATGTTCCTAGTACAACATCCTATTTGGTGATAGATTTTACCACTTGAAGAGCAAGCTCATCACCTTCCACATCGACCACCATCGATCATTCCACCTCCACCACAACCACCCCCATGAGTTAAGAGACAACCTCAGATCTCTAGATTCACTCACCCATCCAAGGGAGATCATGTATCCATCAACATGATTTCCATAGATCTTAATGCACCATTGAGAGATCTGAATAACCCATCAAAGCCATTGCACCTCGACATTGAGGTAATTGAATTTGATCAGGGATATTCTCCCCCATCTCCATCAGAGTATTGGCCTTGCGAGGAAATGTTACAACCATTTCATTTTTCTCCAAGGACTACTCAAAATGTCTTTCAAGCTGAGGTTGAGCATGAGTTTCCAATTGATGGTGTAAACCTAGCTGATGACATTCACTTAATCCCTATTCCACATCAGTTGGAAGATGGATCACACATGTCAATTGAGCCAATAATTGATAGGGATATCAGCATAGATCCTGATAATCCCCATAACATCAAATTAGGGGAAGGTCTATCCCCTGATGAACAAGATGATTATACAAAGTTGTTAACAGAGAAGATAGAAGCTTTTTCTTGGTCTTATAAAGATATGCTAGGACTAGATCCTAATTTAGTCATGCATAATCTTACACTGGACCCAAGTGTCAAACCAGTTAAGCAAAAGTTGCGTAAGATGCATCCAATAATCACCTTAATGGTAAAATATGAATTGCAAAAACTATTGGATGTCAAATTTATTATATTAGTTGATTATCCACCATGGGTTTCCAACATGGTACCTATCAAGAAACCCGATGGGAGGATTCACATTTGCACTAATTTTAGAGATCTCAATAAAGTGAGTCCTAAGGATGAGTTTCCTTTGCCAAACATTGATGCATTGGTAGATGCCACAATAGGACATGAAATGTTATCCCTTATGGATGGTTTCTCTGGATACAATCAAATTCATATTAATCTAGAAGACCAAATCAAAATGGCATTCACAATGCCTTGGGGGACATTTTGTTACAAGGTCATGCCTTTTGGCCTCAAAAATGTTGGTGCCACCTACCAACGAGCCATGACATATATCTTCCATGACTACATGCATAAAATTTTGGAAGATTACATGGATGACTTATTGGCCAAATATTTATTATGCCATGAGCATATCGATGTATTGCGCAAGGTTTTAGATCACCTCATTGAGCATAATGTTAGGCTAAATCCCAAGAAGTGTGTATTTGGTGTCACATCTGGTAAACTCTTGGGATTCATAGTCTCTAAGTGAGGCATAGAAGTAGACCCAAATAAATTCAAGGTAATCCTAGAAATGCCTCCCCCCACAACTATCAAGCAGCTACATAGCTTGCAAGGAAAGGTCGCATCCATAAAGTGCTTCATAGCACAATTATCGGATAAGTGTCGACCTATGAACAAGTTACTACACAAGGGGGTCACATTTCATTGGGATGAGGAATGTCAAGATGCCTTTGATGAGATCAAACAATATCTAGCTTCACCACTAGTATTGGCTCCTCCATGACTAGGAGTGTCATTCTATATTTACATCTCAGCTACTGAGCTTGCATTGGGCACCATGTTGGCCCAAAAGAATGAATTGCATAAAGAACAGGCTACATATTATATTAGCCACACCCTGGTCAGCTATGAAATAAAATATGCATACATTGAGAAGCTATGCTTAGTAGTGGTCTTTACCACTAAAAATCTATGCCATTACATGCTCAATCATACCATGTATGTAGTATCAAAAGAGAATCCATTGTGATACATGATGAGTCGAACTTACCATAGTAGTCGCATGATAAAATGGATCATGTTGTTGATGGAATTTGACCTAGAGTTCATTGGAAAAAAATCAATTAAGGGTCAGGTCATAGCCGATCAACTAGCAGAGGCTCCCCTCCAGGATGACCAACCTCTCACTATAGAGCTTCTCGATGATGGAGTTTTTCACGTCTCAGAATCACCTGATCTTGAAGAGCCTGAGTCATAGGCTGACATAACTCTATTTTTTGATGGCTCTAAGTGCGAGCAAGGGGGTGGTGCAAGAATCATATTTTTCACACCACAAGGGGCTCCAATACCCCTTTCATTTAAACTTGATTTCTCATGCACCAATAATAATTTTGAGTATGAAGCCCTTCTCATAGGCCTTCAAATGACAATCACCATGAAAATAACAAAGCTCAACATTTTTGGTGATTCCTTGCTCATAGTTAATCAGGTCAAAGGAATATTCTAGTGTAGGTGCCCAATATTGCAAGCCTACAAAGCCCTAGTGGATAAAATTCTAGTAAAGTTTGAATGGTATGATATTGAGGCACTCCCTCATTCATATAACCATTTTGTAGATACAATGGCCTCCTTAGGGTCTTTAATCCTATAGAACCCATCTGATGATATCACAACCATTCAAGTCAAAATGCTATCACAATCCATGATTAAGCGTGATGAGCTTAACTCCATACCAGAAGTCCACATGATTCAGATTGAACCTTCACATGAATGGTTCTCTCAAATTCATAATTATTTGAATAATACCACTTGGGGGACTTTGTTCCCTCAAAATCCTTTTGATACTAGCACAATGCTATATCTACAAGTTCTCTCTCAATCAACATTTGTGAGAGATGAACATCAAAAGGATCATGCAATTCATACAATTGAGGCTTCTTTAAAACAAGATTGGGCCATCCAAATAAAATATTATTTAAAACTTGGAAGTATTCCTTCTAGATTGTCGCATGCCATAAAATGAGCATTTAAGAAAAAGGTGGCAAAGTATGTCTTACTTGGAGATATAATGTATCATCGAAGCTATGAGGGTATCCTCCTTCATTGCTTAGACTCTCAAGAGTCAGCTTGGGCCATTGCCCAAGCACACGATGGTACATGTGGTGGCCATTTTAGTGGCATGGCCATCGCAAAGTGCATTCTTTGCATGGGCTATTATTGGCCAACTTTAGAGCAATATTGTTGTGCTTATGTGAAGAAGTGCGTAAAGTGTCAACATCATGCAAATTTGACACATGTACCTTCATAGGCCTTACAACCGATTCAATCGGTTTGGCCATTTTCACAATGGGGGTTTGATTTAATTGGGAAAATCTCACCTACCTCCTCAGGCCATCACACATTTATCATTATGGCTACTGAGTACTTTACAAAATGGGTGGAAGCAATTCCCCTTACCACTATGACTGGACCTCACATCATGGAGTTCATATTGCATAATATCATTTGTCATTTTGGTATTCCATCCAAGATAATTTTAGATAATGGGACACCTTTTAAGAATAAATATGTGCATGCTCTAACAACAAAATATAATATACAACACAACTTTTCTATGCCCTATTATCCACAAGCTAATGGGCAAGCAGAGGCATCTAATAAAATAGTAATTGCAATCTTAAAGAAAATCATTAAGGAAAATCATAAGGATTGGCATAATCAATTACCTCTTGCCCTTTGGGCCTATCACACTAGTATTCAGACTCCCACTGGGGCAACTCCATTTTCACTAGTGTATGGTGTTGAGGCTATCATACCTTTAGAGTTAGAAATCCTATCATTGTGCATATCTATGCAAGAGTTCATCGATGATGATACTGCATGACAAGCTCATCTAGACCAACTAACTTTGCTTGATGAGTGATGCGTGAATGCTCTTGAGCATCTACATGTTTATCAAGAGTACCTTAAGAGAGCTTACAACATGAAAGTCCACCCTAGAGACTTTTAGGTTGGTGATTTAGTTCTAAAAGAGAACCAACAAAATTCAAATTTGCCACCCCATCTATGGGATAAATTTATGGTAAACTAGTTAGGTCCATATATCATTACTAGTCATATTGGACCTAGAACTTATCACTTAGCATCCATCGAAGGAAGTGAAGAGCTTGAACCCTTGAATATCAGTCACCTATGACCTTTCCATGCTTAGAGCACCATGCCCTACCTAAAATACCTCCTAGGTGGTCTACGACCATCTAGGTCACCCTAAAACTCCTAAGCATCTACTACCATCTAGGTCAACCTAAAATCTCCTAGGTGGTCTACAACCATCTAGGTCACCCTAAAATACTCCTAGGTGGTCTACAACCATCTAGGTCAACCTAAAATACTCCTAGGTAGTCTACGACCATCTAGGTCAACCTAAAATACTCCTAGGTGGTCTACGACCATCTAGGTCAACCTAAAATACTCCTAGGTAGTCTACAACCATCTAGGTCACCCTAAAATACCCCTAGGTAGTCTACAACCATCTAGGTCAACCTAAAATACTCCTAGGTGGTCTACGACCATCTAGGTCAACCTAAAATTCTCCTAGGTATCTACGACCATCTAGGTCAACCCTAAAATACCCCTAGGTGGTCTACAATCATCTAGGTCAACCCTAAAATACCCCAAAGGATCTAAGCCTTAGGTCACCCTAAAATTCCCCAAAGGCATCTATAAGCCCTTTGGTCACCCCAAAAACCCCAAAGGTATCTATAAACCCTTTGGTCACCCAAAAGACCCAATGGCATTCACTAAGCCCATTGGTCAAACTATATATACATATATATCAAAAATACAAAAACATCATTAAAACATCAAAACCACAAAAATATTGCATTGCATTACATTTCATATCATTGCATTATAACATCACTTGCATTAGGCATCCTCATCATTACATTTTGCATTGTTAGAAGTTGATCATACATGTCTAGCACCAAGTATGTACACTAGGCATCTATCAAAATCAATGTTGTCAAAAGTCAGTTTTACCACCTATTTACATTATATTTATCATTTCCATCCACATTCCATATTGTGTGTCTATTTCCCTTCACTTAGCCATTGTTCATAAGGTATATTTAGGGTTTTCGGTCACTCAACCATCTCTAGTTTTCTTTTCAGATTTTGTAGAAAGCTATCATGATTTTTAGAAGGTAGAATCCTGCTTAGATTATACCTTGTATATGTCAAAATCCCAACACATTTTCACATTAATAAATCCAATTTTAGCACAAGGAAATATGAAACCTACAAAGTGGTCTAGGTTACCTTAAGAGAAAAGTTTATCTCACTCATCCCCCTATGTGAATGGTTCAAAGATGCTGAGAATTGACAAAAGGACAAGTTCCTCCTTACCCAAAATAATCAAAATCCCTTGCTTCACACCAAATTGGGGCAAGTATCCAAAAGAAAAAAAAAAAAATGGTTACCACTAAAAAAAATAAAAAAAAAAATTTCACCATTAGAAAAAGTAAAATAAATAGTGGTTCTCACCACTACCAAAATCCATTGCTCACCATAACAAAAATGAGCAAATCCCTTGGACAATTCAAAGATAAAAGAAAATAAGGGAGTACTGAACTTGAATCCCTAGAATTCTCAGCATTAGAGAACCATAAGGTGATCCTCATTACAGGTTGGGTGGCATCAAGCCTACCTAGCAATGGTGGTATCCTTATGCATGATGATATGTCTATCACATAAGCAACTTGCTTTTGTACAGACCAATGTTTGCATGTGGATGAGCTAGCTTTTGGTAGCCTATATTGCCTAGTGGTCTAATCCAACTACGTACAAAACTTAGGATAATGATACTCATAGGGTGATCTTCAGTACATATGGGATGAATCAATCATATTTGGCACTAGGGTAACTTTATGCATTATCATAGTAATGAACTCACATGCACACATAGGGATATTGAATATCTTGGTTATCTTAGCAGATTTATACTTTGCCAAAAAGTCTTGCATGGTTACTATACAACTTTTGATTAGGTAACTAGAGTGTTTGAGTCTCCTAAAAATCCCAAACACATCATATAACATTATATTATTCATTTCATTTCATATCATGCTATCACATGTTTTTTAATTTACATTTACACAAGCCATTACATAGTGTCATGATAACATTAAAATGATGAGATAAATTTTGTATAGTCTATGGTGCTAGCATCTAGTGTGTCAACTAGTATTCATAATCCATCATACAAATTAACAAATCATCCATTTCATTATTATGCATATACACATATACATATCATCAAATCACATCATATTACAATACATGCATACATGTTAGGCATCCATCAAAACATCATAAAGCAAATATAAGCATTGCATACATCTCATAAAGCAGTAAGGAAACACATGATGATAACAAAAAACTCATATATATATATGTATGTATGGAACCAAAGCTACATCATCATCCATAAACTACCCATAGGCTACAATAAAGTGGGTCCTCAGACCTCATAATCCCAAAATATCAAAAAGAGCCATAGAGTCTCAAAAGCCATGGTCACGCAGGACCGACACTATGACTCTCACCCCCACCCTCAATCAATGTCCAGTGAGAACTCCTAGATCTGCTACTCCCTAACCTATCTACCCTCCATGCAGTGCTAGGAGCCCCCATCCTCATAGAATACTATCCTGTACCACTCCTCCAACTCTAGTGTGACCCACTAGCAGAAGGATGTGCTGGTAAGCACCCCCTAAGGTGCACTATCTCATCCTCCAAAACCTGGGTGAATGCTCACTCCTCATGACAATGAGCCTAGAGGTCCCCCACTAAGGCCTAGAGCTGTGTCACCTCCTCTCATAGCCTAGCTATCTCACCACTACTATATCCCCCATGGCTAGGGCTCCATGCTCCAACCTATGCCTAAAGAGTAGCTATCTCTGCCTATGCACTCTACACCTATGCCTGTAGGAGAGCTATCTCCTCTATATGCTCCCATCTACCTCTGATAAGATCACCTCATAGCTCAATAATAGTAGCATCTCATGCTACTAGCTATACCTACAAACCCTGATCATCAAAGTCATCCTCACCAAAGTCATCCTATAGATCCCCTAAATCAAGGAGGTCTATCCACTCATCTACTACTCGATGATGCACATGTCACTCACCTACATCTAGCTCCTCATCAACTAGAGCCTCATCACTATCCTCATATACAACATCCCTATTAGCCTCCCCTACCACCATAGCTGCATCACCCCCTAGTGGCCCCTCTCCCCACCACTAGTGTGTCACCCACCAAGAGTCATACTCTACTATAGTACCAACATCATCTAGATCAGATATATCCACTACAAGATCTGACTCCTCTCCCAATACCTCAACCATAGGCCAACCAAGTGTCCTCTCATCCCCATAATATCGATAGATCACTAGCTCACTAGGAAACCCCTAGCATAGCCCAAACTACCATAGGACTCGAGCATAAGGAAAGTACTCCCACTCAATCCCATGTCACCCAACTAACCATCTACCTCACCTCACCCGATGAAGTTATGCCTCAACATCAGGCCACACTAGACAATACCTATAAGGTCTCCAAATCACATCCTCTACCCTAAGTCATGCAAAGGACTCTATATAGTGCTCAACCTCACCTACAAAGTGATAGCTCTGACCTACCTCCTAGGCTCACTACCATAGAATCTCATAGCCTATATCCCTATCTACAAACTATGCTCATGTCATCCACGATAGTCCCCATGGTCGATCCACAACAATATGCTACCATCCCCAAACCTATAGTAGAAAACTACACCCTAAGCCCTTCCACCCATAGGAGCAGATCTCATATAACTCATCATATAACTATGCCAATAATGTAGTACCCCAAGCCATCACTAGCGACTACTCTATAATGCACTCCACAAGTGTAAACACCAACTCCAAAAGGTTCCAAGGGAACCTAGAACCTGATGAGTCTAGTAGCAGAATTTTGGAGATCAAAGTCATCAATAAAGCATATCTAGTGGTCAATACATCAACCTCATACCATAACTCCACTAATATACCTCCACTAAGTAGGTCGCATACTACCTCCTCCCAGTCCTGACCAAAGTATCTCTACATAACCGCATCTCTTCGATCTCGATGAGTGGATACAATAGGTCACCCCTCTATCAGAATACGTAATATCTGATAGACATCCTCTAGAGTCACCATCATCTCTCCTATAGGTAGGTGGAAGGTGTTGGTGTGAGGATCCCATAAGTCTATCAAGGTAATCAAATAACCTTGATCGCCCACCACGGGCTCTAACCATGTCACATGCTTAAGACCAATGGCATCAAGCCATTTCTAGTCCTCCTCTATCAATAGATCCCTAGTGGTCTGAAAGAGATTTAGAAATCGATATCGACTCTTAACCACCTGACAGAGTTAAGCAAGTTAACCAAAATACACTAAAAATGCATCAAAAATATCCAAAAATACCAAAAAATGACTAAAAAAGGGACCATTTTTCCCTAGTTTTGTGACCGTCCCACCTAGGGATGACCCCCAATTTTGTAGCCATCCCACCCAAGGATGACCACTAGTGGCCGTCCCACCTAGGGACGACCCCCAAAATTGCTTAAAAATGGGTCATTTTGACCCCTAAAATAACTCTAAAAAAGCAAGAAAACAAAAAAAAAATAGAAAAATAATGCATTTAAAACACAAATAAAGCTATCCATTCCTAAATATAACCACTACTAAGGTTCTTTAACCAATATTTAGTGTATTTTATTGGAAAAAATACAACTAATTACAATTTCAAATTAAATAAAGAATAAGAGAAAATGCAGCCCTTACCCATCTCGCATCGGCTCCATCACTTGTTGAGTCCTATGGCTGGCTCATGGTGATTGTGGGATATTTTCAATAGCACTCCACTTCAGAAAATCAACCTCCTACTCTTCACCTCTCAAGTTTTCCAAGTTAGAAATGCAAAAATGAGCTCATTTGCCCAATTTTGGGCTTATATAGCACTACAATAAGCATGGTCATCCCTAGGTGGGATGGTCAGATAATTGGATGAATGTCCCACCTTGGGATGGCCATAAAATATGCAGCCATCCCACCTAGGGATGGCCACCAAAAAATCTTACAAAAATAGCTAAAAAAGTTCAAAAAAGGGCCCAAAACCCACCAAAAACAAGTCAAATTTGATAAAATTAACAAAGGATCAAGATTGAACTCAAAGTATTCATGGATGATCTAAAAAGTCTCTACTTCACTCTCCAAGAAGGCCATTATGGCTGGACCACTCCACGGGAATGAGGTATTTAGTCTTTTGCTTCCATGAAATATCATCAAAATGATCAAAATCTTCACAAAATTGATAAATCTTATAATGGGTAAAACTGATGGTTATCCCAATTAAGTCATATGGGTCAAGTGACTCATCACTTTATCATTGGTCATGCCCTCATCGACTCATCACTTGAGGGGGTAGTCATAATAATGAATTCACAATCAAAATCAACACTTAAACACTCAAAAGTGCAATTTTCATACATTCAAAAGAATCTTTGCCAAAGATAAATTTTCAAGCCTATGTTGGGGCAAACAATCAGAAAATGCAACAAAGAAAAGTCTTGGCCTCCTTGAAGCCTCAAGAATTTACCCAAGCAAAGTCTTACAAGGAAACAAGGAACCAAGACCAAGTATACCCTAAGCCCATACAACTATCACTACAGTGTGGCTGAAAGGTATACCAAAATCAATCCTTCAACTATGTCAAAAGCAAGGATTCCAAGAATGTATGCTCTTTCCACAATGGAGGCATCTAAATTTGGTTAGGTTACTGAATAACCTCAATAATTTAATGATTTAGTCATCTATTTTTTCTCAGCGCTCTGTTGCACACAATGCATCTCAAAAAGGGGCATCTGTAGACACTAAAATCATGTAAATCGGATAAGACTGCTAATGCGCCACTCTTATCGACATCATATGGCCCCATTGGGCAACCCTCAGGGGTTAATTAGGGCTCCCAACCACTTTTGGGAAGGTTTACCCCACTTTTGGAAGGTTTTGGGGCATGTAGCCATGACCGTCCCACCCTAGGATGGTCATAGTTCATGGTCATCCCACCCAGGGATGGCCACCAGCAACCATCCCTGGGTGGGATGACCATGACCCAGACCCCTCAAAATTCAAAGGGTGGGACAAATGGCAATCAATTCCTACCATTTATCCTACCCAATCAATCATGATAGATTGGGAGGTTATCATGGCCATTAGGGCCTACAAATTGGAGGCCCCAAATGGGAAGCCTCTTCCACCCTATGCATGGCAAAGGCATTGCCAAGTGGTGGCACTTGCCTTGCATGCCAAAACTTGCCCCTTTTCCCCCTATGCCCTCTTGGGCTATAAATTGAGGTGTTTTCACCCAATTCAAAAAGAGAGGACTTTGCAATTATTGACCATGAAGTGCTGCCAATATTTGCCCTCAACATTTGCCCACCTATTTGCCTTGGAAACCTCTTCAATCGAAGGCACTTTTAGGGTGTTCTAGGAGACGTTCATTTGTTCCAAAACCCATCAATTTTGAGAGTTAGTTTCCCAAATTCGATGACAACACCCCTAGGAGGATTATTGACCAGATCCAAGTGGAATTGGTGGCAAAAACCACCCTATTTTGTGGTCGTCCCCCTTGGGATGGTTAGCAGGTCTAGTTGGAACTCCTAGGGATGGCCATGAATTGGCCCACAATTTTGATCTAATTTCTATGTAGTTCATTTCTATAGCATTATATTAGCATCATATCCAAATTTGGTGAAGTTTTGAGTAGATTTGATAGGTCAATTAATGTTTTTGTGATTGCAGTCCTAGTTGTCCCTCCCAGGAATGACCACAAGTTCTGCTAACAATTTCACTTTGATTTCTACTCAGATCTTTACAAAATCACATATTAAACATCATACTAAATTTTCAAGTCATTTGGAGTTGTTTAGAATAGTCGCAAATAAATTTTATATTCATTATTGCATACTTTTCATGGTTTTTATCATCAAACGCATATGCTATTAACATATTTCAATCTCTTGTGTGTAGGTACAGGTATTCCATGCATGAGGGAGGAGCTAAGTTTTGAGTGGTAATTTTGCCCAATTGCAAAACCACAATCACCATTAGGATTTGATCACAAAACCCTCTCTTGCAAAGAAGTTAAAACAAAACAACTTCTCCAAGGTTCCACTATATTAGCATTGCACATGTGTATTAGTAATCTCAATGAAGATATATCAATTAAATGTTAGGAATACCTTAGTGATTGCAAGTAACTGTTAACAAGGGGCATGTGTTGGTTTATTTTATCATGCTATACTAATGATTGTTCATAAAAATTAAAGAAAAAAAAGTGAATTGGCCCTCATATGACCACGATGTAAAGCCTTAATTCCTTTTATCTTGGAGGATTTTAGGTAGATTTTATCTTCCTTTGATTAAGTAGATTTTAAACAAGTTTTTTATTGCATTAAATCCTACTTTAAGCATGAAGTAGAATATTTTTTTTGATGAGGAACCGTTTATATACAACATATCCACAACATGTGAGGGGAGAGATTTGAACCTGGGCCTCTCGATAACTAGAGAGTTTTAACTACCCACTTGCTCTCCCACTCCTCTACATGAGCAGATATGAAGTAGAAGATTAAAACCTATATCTAAATGTGAATTTCAAATGGTGAAATAATTATTTTTATGTTGCTTTAAACCCCTCAAGATGGAATAATTTGGATGACCAACTTTGTAGCTATAGTAGCCTTTAATATATCAAATAAATTATCCCTCTTTGATGAAATTAGTTTTCATAAAGAGACAACAATTTATTGCCTTAAAATGGTGGCTTTAAAATGTCATTATTAATTATCCCTCTTTAATGAAATCATAATTTTCATAAAGAAGAAATAATTTAATGCTTTAAAACACTAGCCTTTGATATAATGATAAATTACCTCTCTTTAATGAAATCAGATTTTTTATAAAGAAATGCGAATTTATTGCTTTGAAAATGATGGCCTATGGAATTCCATTTAAATCACTTCCCTTTTATGGAATTGGATTTTTCACAAAGGGAAGTTCATTTATGCTTGTGAATAAAATTCAAAGCTGAAAAAAAAACTGATTTGCCTTCAAAATGTAAGAAAAATAAAATTTCGAAATTATAAAAATCCTTATAAAACAACGATTTTCAACAATTTTTGTAGAATTAAAATGGTTTTGGAATGAGTTTGAATTTATTTCGTATGAAATATTATAGCTCATTATTCACACCCATGTATTTATTTTTGTCATTTTATTTTATTTTTATTTTTATTTTAATCCTTGAAGTTTAAAAAAATCTGCAAAATGAAAGTTACAAAACTAAAAATAAAATCTGGAAATGGAAATAAAATGCAAAAAATCTAGAAAATAAACTAATGGTAGTTTCATGCTACCCTATCATGCAAAACCCGAGATATGAGAGTTTTCTGAGTGTAACCCAACTTAACCGAAACTGCATTTGCACATCCCAAAATAAATTAGGTGCAAGACTCTAAGGAAAAATATAAATTCTCTATTTCTGGATATTCAACAATGCAACCATGAAATGCATTAAACATTACCTATAAATCCAAAAAAAGCAAAGAAAAGAAAGATGGACTGTAAATTAAAACACCCAGAAATGATTGTCCTTTTATTTTGCTCTTAAAGTGCAGAAATCTTGCAATGTTTGCATCAAAACAAACAATAATGTTTCTGTTTACATCTCCATTCTAGCAGCATCTGGCCTTCCCAAAAAAGAATCCAGCCCCTCTTCTATCTTGGAAATAAATATTTAAAAGTTTGTGAAACACTTTGTTTCTCTTTCCTTTTGGCCTTCCACCTATTTTTCTATGTTTTGGTTCTTGCTGCACTTTCCCTCCTTTGGATTTTCGTTTCGAAACCCTTTCCTATCATTTCTTTCGCCTATGAAAATATTTTCATTCTATTTTATTCATGCATCCATTTTATTGCTATTCTTATTTTATTATCATGAAATTTCTTTTGTTTGCTATGTAACGCTTCTCTATGGGTTATATGTCCTTTTATCCTAAAATACTCTTTTCAATTAATATCTTCATATCCCATGTGGGAAAAAGTTGAAATTTAACATTCCCATGCTGTTTTTCCTTTTATGTTCAATACTTTGATTTAAGATTATAATGCCTTATTTTTATGCGGAGGTTTCCAATTTGACTTAGTAAATAGTTCTGAAAAACTATATTGGTGTTACATGGGCTATTCAATAGAAATAGAAAAGTAGAGCCAAATGTTTTCTTTTGATCTATTGACATTCTCATAGACCCTTGCATGTGCCAATGATGGGCCCGTTATATTTTTTATTAAAATCATAACAACTTTTGAATTAGAGATTGAATTCACTCTATGATCGTTAATATGTTATTCTAATTCTACCCTCGGTTAGATCTGACTCAACATGTGTTCATGGTGAAAATTTGATACCCATTCATGTCTTGACTAGCATCTCATTCACTTGTTTCACTTGTATATGTTCTAGTCATTGTTAGGCTTCCTTATTATTTTACCTACGACCTTCACATGGCTGTCACTCTCAATCATGTCCACTGTAGTTGACACTATACTTCCTGGTTATTTCCTAGTCCCTACTCTATGATTCAAATGATGCATTGAATCCAAAATCCTAGACTCTAATGCACCAAAAATGCTAACCATACCATGAGAATTTGCCTTGCAAGTTCATCGAAGCCTCCAATTTACATTCCTTGATCAAAAATATCTGCAGTGGTATTGTAGGATACTTCATACTTGCCTTTCATCATGGAGGGCATGCTTCCATTTTTTCCCATATCATGCTTATTCAATTATTTAATTGAAACCTCCTCCAAAAATATATGAGAACAATTCTAATACACAGGTAGAACAAGTAGGCACGATGGTGAAATGTAAGTCAATAGGAGTGATCTAGGGCATGGTATTCTCACTAGCTTTGTAGGTCACTTTGACAAATGAATATTCACTATTTATTTACTAGTGGTAATTCAACTATACATAGAACCTTTCCATATTTGTGAATCTGTTCATCAAAGTGTTGGCCGTAATACTAGCTCATTTTATAAACATCATCGCTGACTGCAATAGTTTGGTCATCATGCTACTCATCATGCTATGTAGGCATCCACGATATTAAGCATATATGAGTTGTCCTCAAAACTAATTCTTTGTCTACCAACTTCATTTCTTCCTACGCATTGCTACCAAACACCCATCTCCATCAGGTCACCCACTGTGTATCCTGTCATTACTAAAATATATTCCTATAAGTCCATGACGCCCATGCTGTAGCATTATCTTGATATGTAGGCTATCCATGCTTTTCTCCTCATCGTATTCCCATAGAGATCATCATGTTTCATCTTTGAACATAATAGTTACCTTTGCATGAAGGTAAAATTAAACCTTTCAACGTAGTCATGAATATCACCATCATCAACCATCACTGGTATGTTGCAAATGATACACATAAGTGCCACAAATTTCATGGAAATCCTCTCAGTTGTATCCATTGCATGTGTTTGACTACAATGTCCACTGGTGTGTGTCTTGGAATGATAAATATTTCATTAATTGTGTGTTCGACCCTCTGTATATGTAACATTACAAACCCAATTGATTTCCTGATATGATATTGTCGTGAAATGCACCCATATCCAGTAGCACCCATACCTAGGCCATGTTCCTATATTTCCTGTTACATTCTACCATCAAATCTAATTTATGACATCACCATATGCCAACTTCATTGCCTTAGATCCTCCTTCACTATCGACAACCACATCGGCTTCACTTTTGTATTCGAAGCAAACTCCATCGTGGAGTTATTAGATCTTCACATATTCATCCAACGATCCTTCTGGTCATAAATTGGAGTGCTATATTCTTCTAAAAGGAAAATTATCGATGCTGGTATGTGTTTGGCTGTATAGTCTCCCTCGTTGTGATAACTCTTGTACCTCACTTTGATCTCCATTGTATACCCAAGAATCTGTGAATGCAACACTTCCTCAGATCATTCCACTTATCATCTGGTGATCAAGTCTTCATGCATCAATTTGCTACTAGTTTACCAGAATGGCCGAGTCATCATTGAAGCTTTTTCTATTTACCCATCCATAGCTATCTATTCGCCACCGTTGAAGCCCTTGTGTAGTCGCTCACTTTTTCATTACAAACCTATCATCGAGAGTTTGTGATAAGTGCATGTGATGGTTACATAAGCTTTTGGGCAAAGCACTATGACCATAATGCAGTCCACTTCACCCCTTGATTCCATTCGCTGCTACCATGGAACCCCATATATGCTTTCCAAATGATTGTCGTCATAGTCGTCTAGTGTTGTTCATCAAAAACTTTGTTATTTCGTACATCTGCATCCATCTCACTTCCATCGCCACATCATCATGTATGTACTCGGTCTATAACTCAGTGATGTCTACACTTGGCTACTATCTCGATGGTGCAGGGCTACCCATTTTAGACTCACCAGGCTAATCACTGCATTAACCCAAATGACTCCAAGTGTACTAATCATCTACCAGGAATTCATGGGGTGTAAATGAAAGAGGCATCCCAGAATAGTTTTCATCTCTAGATCATCACTACTTTTGCATAGGATAGCGATAAATCACCACCATTGATCTCCCCATCACTACCCACGTATGTTACCATAGATGCAGGGTCCTAGCCATTCACCATCATCCGAACGTCCACCGTAGTCATGACTTGCACGAAACATTAGGATGAAGTTAGCATTCAACCAACGCCAAAAACCATAAACAAATATAAAAATCTTAATGAAAGACAAACAGGTTGTAATGCATCCAAACATGGAGAAACACATGATAATGTTTACTTTTTAATATTTTTATTCCTTTTTTTATTTTTATTTTTTTATTTTTTTTTAAATATCTTTTATATATATAAAATAGATATTATTTTATTTTTATTTTTCATTATCATGCCGATATGTATATATATAATATACATATAAGCATTTGATATATATATATATATATATATATATA
The DNA here is from genome assembly GCA_028583015.1 of Wollemia nobilis. NCBI lineage: Eukaryota > Viridiplantae > Streptophyta > Pinopsida > Araucariales > Araucariaceae > Wollemia > Wollemia nobilis. The sequence goes on from JAQPPZ010002093.1 coordinate 3,950,338, forward strand.
TATATGAACGACATATACATATGCATGATTTTGTATTTTATGTTTCATTATATTTTTATTTTTATTTTTATTTGTTATTTTCATTATTTTATTTTCTTCTTATTTTTATTATAAATTTATATATGATAATATATAAACTTATATTTTATGTTTTATGACTTAGATCACCTTATTTCAAAAGTTTGCACTATTGAAATTTCAAATGAAATAATAAAGACACATTGAAATCAACATTTGAAAACCAACACAAACATTATGAAATAAGCACCCTGAGGACCCTCAGCACCACTCAAGCCTACAAAACTAAGACTCAATGAACACAAAAACTCTACAAACGAATACGAAATGCAAGACATTGAAACTATGATTCCAATCAAACTAAAAAAATGAACTTCTTTCAAGAAGACAAGAAGACTTTCCAAATTCAAAAACCTTGAGGAATGCATGGTGAGCTCATGACTAGGGTCCTATCAAAGATGATCTCTCAAAGACAACCGAAATCACTCAAAACCAAAAGTAAAAGGTGGGTCCCCAATTTTGGGGTACGTTGTGGAGTGGCCACAAAAAATGGTGACTCTGCTGGGAAATGCTCCTAAGCATTTCGGTGAAGAACCCAATCTGAAATGAGAACACAAAATATTAGCAAAATAAAAATTATTTAGCTATGTCCCAAGAAGGTGGGGGTAAAAAAATTTGAATAAAAAAACTAATCCATCTGCATTTTCTCAGTGTGTGTGAAAGTGATTCATTTTTGCATCCTTGGAAACCTTCTAGATTCCATCACCTAGTTTACATTTAGGCTATGAAACATGACTCATAAAACTTTTACAAACAGAGCCCTACTACCAATCAGGTGTCTATAGCCCTGGTAGGATTATCTTACTCACCCTTGTGTTTGATTAATACTTTTCAAAGCCTTTTTATAATCGAGTTGTATCTAGACAGAGCCCTACTTTCGATCAAGCATTCATAGCCCTGGTAGAGTTTATCTAGATTTTGTGACTGATTTTATCAAGATTTTCAATGCTCATTTTTTTTTTAATATATATTTTTATATATATTTGCAATGATTTTTGTATCACTAGGGTTAGGAAGCATAAAGATAGAGGATGTTGAATTTTCACCTTAATCTACAAATCAAGATAACTTCATCCATAGGGACTTCAAAAAATACCCTTTAATATACGAGTTACATGTGGAGCTTTAGCTGAATGTTTCATTGTTCTACTCTCCACCATTTCATTCCTAAAATCTGAGCATGATCACAAAATAATTCATTCCCTTTCTCAGGTTCACCTGCTTTCATATTAGGTAATCCAACCTACTTAACAAAGAAACACCAAAAATAGGCAAGAGACCATAAGTTAGCAACCACGAAACATCACCTCAAAATAAGGGAACAACCCAAAATACAAAAATACAAAAATAAACCAAATTCTAACCTAATGCAAACCAACAAGAAAATAAAACAAAATCAACAATTATGCAAAAGCACAAAAACATCAAAGCCAAACAAAAACCTGAAAACCAAAACTATATACAAATATACAATATGGTATAGGATGATGCAAAATTTGAGCTATCACTTCCCTGGATCCCAAACATTATTAACATATTTCAAAAGACAAATAACATGGTACACATGCCGAGTTTTATAGAAATCTAGCCAAAGTAATATTAGACCAAACCATATAAAAAATCTCATCTTTCCTCTTTCACCCCACCAATTTGATTTAGTTCTATTAACAATCCCATAGGTGAGCTTCAAATCATTAAATTGATAAGATAATAATTGATCTTCAATTCTTTCTTGTGAAGAACACAAGCTTATACTGAGAGGGGGGTGAACAATATAAGACCACTTTTTACTTTTCTTTCCAATCAATATTATGTAGTATAAAGATAGCAATATCAACAACAATAATCAAAGCAATGCACAAATCACCACACACAATAGAGACACCAATTTTACGTGGTTCACCCAATGTGGGCTACTCCACGGAGAAAATATTTCACTAAAATTTTCTCAATCAATCTCTTGGGAATCCTTTCCCTATTACAATGTTTATGGACCTCTATCCAAAGGAGACACCAATCCCCTAATCAAGTTAGTGGATCTCTATCCACAGGAGACACCAATCTCCTAACTCTACTTTGGCTGGTGATCCTCTAGAAGACCTCTACCTCCACTACCCTTAGCAAGTGGAACTCTATCCATAGAAGACACCTGTCCTCCCTGCTCTAGATGGAGACCTCTGTCCTCAACTCTGTCACCTCCAAAGCTCTATCTCAAATCTGTACTAAACACAGTCCTTCGGTCTAGCACAAATCTATCCTCAATCTCTGTCTCTGGTCTGGTACAAACCTATCCTCAAATCTGCACCAAACTCTATCCTCGAATCTGTACTAAACATAGTCCTTCGGTCTAGCACAAATCTATCCTCAATCTCTATCCTCAAGCCTTAACTCAAAGCTTGACTCAATCTCAAATCAACTCTGCTGGATCTGCCCCAAACCTTAACTCAAGGTTTGAACAAATCAATCAACTCTGCTCACAAGTCTTCTCAAAGACTTATCTCAAATCTGCCTTGTAAGCTTCCACAAAAGCTCACACTAATCTATCCACAAGTTCTCTCTAGAACTTGTCCAAATCTGCTCTACAAGTCCTCACTAGAACTTGTCCAAATCTGCTCAATAAGTCCTCACTAGGACTTATCCAAATCTGCTCTCAATCTGTATTGTAAGCTTCCACAAAAGCTCACACAAATATGTCCACAAGTCTTCTCAAAGACTTACCTCAAATCTGCTCAACAAGTCCACACTAGAACTTGTCCAATCTCATAGAAACATAAAGAGAATTGTTAGAGACTCAATATGCTTCACATTCACTTCAATACTCAATTACTTTCAATCACTCTTTTAGAAACATATAGAGAATTGTTAGAGACTCAATATGCTTCACATTCACCTCAATACTCAATCACTTTCAATCACTCTCTTAGAAACATATAGAGAATTGTTAGAGACTCAATATGCTTCACACTCACAAGACTCTCAATCACTTTCTCAACTCAATTCAGAATATAGAATAATTTGTTTTATAGAACTTGAGCTATCACTTCACACATCCACTTGACTAGGCTCAAACAACTCTACTCAATCAATCACTCAATGAAATAATCCTTACTCACAACCCTAGTCCAAGCATATGAACACTCACTCAAAATGTTTCCAACAATGCTTATCTACCAACCTCACATAACAATGATACTCATGATCTTTGCAAACCCTAGTTCAAGTTCTTCACTCAATCAATGGCTTCAACAACAATGCTTATCAAACAAGGTTTTATCAACAACTCTTTATTCCAGAAAACCTTGAAGCATTAAAACACACTCAACAATGCTTATAAAACAATCTTCACATATAGCTCAACAACTCAACAAGGAAACCTAATTAAGTCCTTTTCACTCCAAAGTTGTTTTTCAGAAAACCAACCAATCAACTCAACCAAAGAAGAATATGCCCATACCTTTTTCTTTGATGTAGGATGACCTTCAAAACCTAGATCAAATATCACAACTTTCTTTGCCAAGTACAAAGGGTTAGATGACAAGAATTATCACCCTAACACTTTTCACAAAATACAATGATAACTCAAATCCCAAATACACCTTATTGCTCCATCTCAATAATAAATTCCAACATCATAATTTTCATCAAAAACTCTTTAATAAAATATAACTCAATTACTACTTATAACTCCTTTCTCAAATTGCACTTATCAAATAAAATACTTTATAAAATAATGCAATTTATTCTTCTAAGATAAAAATTAATTACCTTAGTTTTACTTTATCAAAAACTACCTTTTATCATGCCCAAAAATCACTTTAGCTTAAAAGTAAATAATCCACTTTTAATCATCACCTTATCCCTCCTAATATTCTCACACAACCTTAGGCAATTCAAATTAATAAAAAATTAATACCTTGCCCCTTTGTGGGATTCGAACCCAAGATGCCTCCTCCCCTTAGCGCCTTAGCCATGGCCTTGGCTGTCACGTGAGCTAAGTGCTCACATGGGAGCTTAAGCACCCACGTGCTTAATAACCTCCTACTGGCATCACCAAAACAAATGCAAAAATATTTATCCACCTGCTACCATCGGGTTTCGAACCCATGACCTCTCCGCCACTAAGACCAAGCACTGCCAACTACACTAGCCATCGTATGGTGGTTAATGGTGATTCACTTGTCCTTTTGAAACCACCCAAAATTTTGGATGATATCAGCACACTATCTCCTCTTCTTCCTTCCATGAAACTACAATGAATATCTCACGATTCAAAATTCAAATTACTTTCTTATTTTTGCTTTGGGTGAGGCAATATTTATATTGCCTATGGTTTCCTCCAATGCATCGGTGGTGGTGTTCGACTTCGAACGTCGATGCTATGACTTTAGGGTTGAACCCTAAGTAATTAAATAAATATTTATTTTATAAAATTTAAATTCATTTGAATTTAAATATTTATAAATTTAAATATTTAAATCTTCTTCCTTGGCTTTTTAAAAAATGCCTCCTTGGGTCTTTATAAACACCTTTATTTTTTCCCACATGGTTTTAATAAAAAACCTTTTACTTATGCTTCACATAATATTAAAAATAAATATTATGAAGCTCTTTTGCCATTAACCTCTTGCATTGTTCCTTTTAACCTTTTGACATCAATTGTAGCTTATTCCTTGACATCAATGACAAATTTATTCCTTGACATCAATGACAACTCTATGGACTCAAAATGTCCAACAATCTCCCCCTTTGTCATTGATGGCAACCCAATAAATTTTTACCATTTCCTTGACCTTTTTATTTTGCTCCCCCTAGGAAATTGCTCTCTCCTTAAACCAAATCTCTCCTCCTTACTCAAATACTAAATTTCTCCCCCTTACTCAAATCTCTCCCCCTTTGACATCAATGGCAAAGGGTCACCTTTGGGGCTCGGGGCTAAGAATGAGTCTCTTAGCTTAGCCCCTCCCCCACCTCCTCTTGAGGTGGTTAATTCTAGGGTGGGAGTATTTCTACTCCCATCAAGCATTGGTCTTTACCTTTGTCTTCTTTCCTTCTCATATGATCCTTCTGATCCCTTTGACTATTCCTATCCATGTCCATATTCTTGTTCCTATTCCTGTTCATATCCATATCCCTTTTCCTATTCCTATTCCTATTCTTATTCATGTTCATATCCATGTTCCTATTCATATTCATGTTCCTGCTTGGTTCTGGAATGTCTGCTCTACACCACTTCATTGTATGTCCATCATTATTGCACTTATAACACTTAATGTTATTATTCCTTGGAAGTGCAAATGTCTTAGGATTTCTCCTAGTGAAGCCATATCCTTTTCTATCATGAACCCTGCAATTCATTGCCTTGTGACCAAACTGATTACATGAGTAGCAATACCCATGGAAAAGTTGTTTATTCCCATATTCCTGTCTTTCATGTGTCCTGCACTGTGAAGCCATGTGCCCAAATCTATGACATGAAAAACATCTTCCATTGAAGTTTCCTTGTCTTGACCTCATTGGTCTCTTAGTCTCTCTTAACCTATTCTGATTGTTGTTCCATCTGTTTCTCCTTTGTGCATTGTTCCTTTCCTTGTTGAACTTTCTATTGTCCAACTCATCCTCAGAAGTCTCACTTTCTCTTACACTATCTTCTTCTAAAGTTTCTTCTTCTTCTAAAGTTTCTTCTTCTTCAGAACTTGAGGTTGACTCTTTTCCCCATTTCTTTTGTTCCTGTTCAAATCCAAGACCTATCTTGCTTGATGTAGGCTTTTGTATCTTGATAAACTTATCTAAATTCTTTGAGCTATTTTTGAACCCTTGTAGCTTGACTTTGGAGTTTTTGACTTCCATATTTAATGAAGCTACCTCTTGTTCTAGTTTCTTACATTCTAGAACCTTAGCTTCTAACTTCTCCTTGAACCTCTTTGTCTTAGCCATTGACTTGTTTAGATCCTCTATAAGCATTCTTCTTTCTTCATCACATTCTTGAAACTGAGATTCCAGTTTAGAGTTTTGCTTTCTTACCCTTTTTACTGTGTTAAGAGCATAAATAAGTTCTCCCTTGAGATCATATCCTTCTTTATCTGATTCTTCCTCTATTTGTTTGCCTTTGTCTACATCTTCATTTTCTTTTGACTTATCTTCTATAGGATCACCTTCTTCTTCTTCTAGTGCCATTAGAATATTCTCTTCTGGTCCTTCAAGTGTATCTTCATATTCATCATCACTAAAACTGAAACTATTCCTTGTACAACTATCTTCAAGATGACCAAAATTACCACATCTAAAACACTTGAGAATTATTGGTGACCTTTTCTTGACTTCTTTTTCTTCAATCATAAATAGGACTTCATATTTATCATTATCTGAGAAACTAGCATCACTATCACTTGAGTACTTACTTGCCTTGTCTGCATAGTAGCTCCTCTTTTGCCTTTGGAAGAACTTCTTCCCTTGTCTGCTTTGTCCATCCTTGCTTTTCTTTTGGTGCCTGTATCTTTTTGATTCCCTACTCTTGTGATCCTATTTTTCTTCATCATTGTTATTTTTAGCTTCTTGACAATCAGTTGCATAGTGACCATACTTTCCACAATTGAAACATTTAACAGATTTTGTATCTTTAAATCTTCTTGAATCCTTATTCCTTCTGCCATAATTTGCTTCTTCATCACTGGATGACTCATTGCTTGATTCTGACTTCTTACCCTTTGTCTTCTTGATTGCTTTGAAGGCTGCTTCCTTCTAGGGATTAGGTTCTTTTGTTCTTAACTCAAAAGTTGTAAGAATACCAAGCAACATATCTCTTGTCAAAGAATCACCATCCTTTGATTCTTCTATAGCAAAAATATTTTCACTAAATATTTTTGGAAGAGATCTTAAGACCTTATCACAAACATCTGATTCTTCAACCTTAAGTCCAAGTCCTTGCATAGCATTAACAACCTCATCGACTCGAAGTAGATAAGTACTAATGTTTTCCTCATCCTTCATTCTTAACTCTTCAAATTGTCCTTTGAGATTTTGTATCTTTGCTTTCTTGACACCTTTATCTCCTTCATATATACTTTGCAACTTATCCCACATTCCTTTTGCATCTTGACAATGCATAACTTTTATGGACTCTGTTCTATGCAAACCTCTCAAAATTGCATTCATTGCTTTTGAATTGTAATGTTGTAGAAGCTTACCTTCCTTATCTATAGGTGGATCAACTGGTGGTATGTATCCATTTTCAACTGCTTCCCAAATTTCATTGCCAAGTGCCATCAGGTAAATCTTCATTCTCATACTCCAATATATATAATCACTTCCATAAAATATTGGTGTTGAATTATCTGATGATCCATTCTTAGAATCCATTGTGTTCTTGTAAGCTTTTCCTTCAAGTTGTTAAACTCTTCCGAAGGAACCCGCTTTGATACCAATTGAAGAACACAAGCTTATACTGAGAGGGGGGTGAACAGTATAAGACCACTTTTTACTTTTCTTTCCAATCAATATTATGTAGTATAAAGATAGCAATATCAATAATAGTAATCAAAGCAATGCACAAATCACCACACACAATAGAGACACCAATTTTACGTGGTTCACCCAATGTGGGCTACTCCACGGAGAAAATATTTCACTAAAATTTTCTCAATCAATCTCTTGGGAATCCTTTCCCTATTACAATATTTATGGACCTCTATCCAAAGGAGACACCAATCCCCTAATCAAGTTAGTGGATCTCTATCCATAGGAGACACCAATCTCCTAACTCTACTCTAGCTAGTGATCCTCTAGAAGACCTCTACCTCCACTACCCTTAGCAAGTGGAACTCTATCCATAGAAGACACCTGTCCTCCCTGCTCTGGATGGAGACCTCTGTCCTCAACTCTATCACCTCCAAAGCTCTATCTCAAATCTATACTAAACATAGTCCTTCGATCTAGCACAAATCTATCCTCAATCTCTGTCTCTGGTCTAGTACAAACCTGTCCTCAAATCTGCACCAAAATCTATCCTCGAATCTATACTAAACATAGTCCTTCGGTCTAGCACAAATATATCCTCAATATCTATCCTCAAGCCTTAACTCAAAGCTTGACTCAATCTCAAATCAACTCTGTTGGATCTACCCCAAACCTTAACTCAAGGTTTGAACAAATCAATCAACTCTGCTCACAAGTCTTCTCAAAGACTTATCTCAAATCTGCCTTGTAAGCTTCCACAAAAGCTCACACTAATCTGTCCACAAGTTCTCTCTAGAACTTGTCCAAATATGCTCTACAAGTCCTCACTAGAACTTGTCCAAATCTACTCAATAAGTCCTCACTAGGACTTATCCAAATCTGCTCTCAATATATATTGTAAGCTTCCACAAAAGCTCACACAAATCTGTCCACAAGTCTTCTCAAAGACTTACCTCAAATCTGCTCAACAAGTCCACACTAGAACTTGTCCAATCTCATAGAAACATAAAGAGAATTGTTAGAGACTCAATATGCTTCACATTCACTTCAATACTCAATTACTTTCAATCACTCTCTTAGAAACATATAGAGAATTGTTAGAGACTCAATATGCTTCACATTCACCTCAATACTCAATCACTTTCAATCACTCTCTTAGAAACATATAGAGAATTGTTAGAGACTCAATATGCTTCACACTCACAAGACTCTCAATCACTTTCTCAACTCAATTCAGAATATAGAATAATTTGTTTTATAGAACTTGAGCTATCACTTCACACATCCACTTGACTAGGCTCAAACAACTCTACTCAATCAATCACTCAATGAAATAATCCTTACTCACAACCCTAGTCCAAGCATATGAACACTCACTCAAAATGTTTCCAACAATGCTTATCTACCAACCTCACATAACAATGATACTCATGATCTTTGCAAACCCTAGTTCAAGTTCTTCACTCAATCAATGGCTTCAACAACAATGCTTATCAAACAAGGTTTTATCAACAACTCTTTATTCTAGAAAACCTTGAAGCATTAAAACACACTCAACAATGCTTATAAAACAATCTTCACATATAGCTCAACAACTCAACAAGGAAACCTAATTAAGTCCTTTTCACTCCAAAGTTGTTTTTCAGAAAACCAACCAATCAACTCAACCAAAGAAGAATATGCCCATACCTTTTTCTTTGATGTAGGATGACCTTCAAAACCTAGATCAAATATCACAACTTTCTTTGCCAAGTACAAAGGGTTAGATGACAAGAATTATCACCCTAACACTTTTCACAAAATACAATGATAACTCAAATCCCAAATACACCTTATTGCTCCATCTCAATAATAAATTCCAACATCATAATTTTCATCAAAAACTCTTTAATAAAATATAACTCAATTACTACTTATAACTCCTTTCTCAAATTGCACTTATCAAATAAAATACTTTATAAAATAATGCAATTTATTCTTCTAAGATAAAAATTAATTACCTTAGTTTTACTTTATCACAAACTACCTTTTATCATGCCCAAAAATCACTTTAGCTTAAAAGTAAATAATCCACTTTTAATCATCACCTTATCCCTCCTAATATTCTCACACAACCTTAGGCAATTCAAATTAATAAAAAAATTAATACCTTGCCCCTTTGTGGGATTCGAACCCAAGACGCCTCCTCCCCTTAGTGCCTTAGCCATGGCCTTGGCTACCGCATGAGCTAAGCGCTCACGTGGGAGCTTAAGCACCCATGTGCTTAATAACCTCCTGTTGGCATCACCAAAACAAACATGAAAATGTTTATCTGCCTGCTGCCATCGGGTTTCGAACCCATGACCTCTCCACCACTAAGACCAAGCACTGCCAACTGCACTAGCCACCGTATGGTGGTTAATGGTGATTCACTTGTCCTTTTGAAACCACCCAAAATTCTGGATGATGTCAGCGCACTATCTCCTCTTCTTCCTTCCATGAAACTACAGTGAATATCTCACGATTCAAAATTCGAATTACTTTCTTGTTTTGCTTTGGGTGAGGCAATATTTATATTGCCTATGGTTTCCTCCAATGCGTCGGTGGTGGTGTTCGAATTTGAACGTCGATGCTATGACTTTAGGGTTGAACCCTAAGTAATTAAATAAATATTTATTTTATAAAATTTAAATTCATTTGAATTTAAATATTTAAATCTTCTTCCTTGGATTTTTAAAAAAGGCCTCCTTGGGTCTTTATAAACACCTTTATTTTTGCCCACATGGTTTTAATAAAAAACCTTTTACTTATGCTTCACATAATATTAAAAATAAATATTATGAAGCTCTTTTGCCATTAACCTTTGCATTGTTCCTTTTGACCTTTTGACATCAACGGTAGCTTATTCCTTGACATCAATGACAACTTCGTTCCTTGACATCAATGACAACTCTGACTCAAAATGTCCAACATCTTGTCTATTCCTTACAATCCAACTTTCATAATTTAATTCATGACTTAGAAATAAGCTTTCCTTTTTAAATATGATATCTTGCAAATAGGAGCCTATTTCTATAAATTTCAAAGCCAATTCATTTTTCATGTTTGTAGGCCAATAAAATTTATGCAACCACTTGCAAGCATCTAGGATATTTATTAAATGAGGATCATCGTAAGTTTGTATCCTAGATTCAATAATTAATTGATTATGAACTTGATTTAACACTTCAAGCATATCAATTTCTTTTTCATTCAAAAAAGCATTCTTATTAGTGGTATGAGGAGAAATTGACTCAAATTATTCATCAACCACAAATGGCATTTCATCATTGATAATATTTGAATCCAACAACCCATTAGATAAACCTTCACCTGGATTTCAAATGGTGGAACCCAAAAGGTAAGATTTTACCTATGGAACATTTTCATTTACCCATATTTTTTGAGTCACTATGTTTTCTTTCTTTTCTTCATGGTCTTCATCTCCATCATCATGTAGCACTTCTTCTTTGTCCATAATCTGTTTATCAAAAACACCAAAATTAGGCACCCAATTAAAAATATGTCCATCCGTTACAAACCATGAGCCTTGTCTATCTAAGGATGTGCCAAATAGCACACGCTCCTGATCAATCGTTTGAGTTGTGTTAGATAAAGTAACATTTTCAATTAGATCATCAACGATATCAAACCCAAACCATTTAGGTTCTGGAATTTCCTCATTTTGAGATGACATAGCTATTGTAGAGCCAATAAGTGGATAATTTTTTTTAATTTCTTGCTCCTCAAAGGGGACCAAAGCAAGTTGTCCTCCATATTTATCCATGGTAGTAGAATAATTATCATTTTCCAATGCTTGATGAGATTCCAACCCTTCTTCCAAAACATTCTCAGATTGTACAGGATTTGTAATATCCTCATGCGAGAAAGAAATTATATTATCCTGCATATCAATTAACAAAAAATGTTCATTAGAAGGTTTGGAGTGAGAATATTCTTCCCAATTTTTCTAAGAATCATAGTAATCATCTTCCAAAATCAAGTGGTGATGCTCAACTACTTCTTCAACCTCTTCTGATTCATCAATGTGTTTCTCATAAAATTCTCCACCTTCCTTAGATGGTCCAATTATTTCCAAGAGTGGGTTATTTCTTGTATTCAAAATTTTAAGGCTATTATAATTCACATTGGTAACCCATGATTCGATTTTATCACAATTTATAAGGTGTGGGCTTTCTTGGCCATTAGTTTCAACAATATCATCCAAAGTATCTTCCAAGAACAAGTGGTGAAATTTTGTTATGTCTTCGAATTCATTTATTGATTCTCTTTCAAACTCACTTTTGACCACTTTTAATGGCTTAGGGGTTTCTATAATGGGATAAATTTTTACATTTTTATCCTAATACTCCTTTGTGAATAATGAATCTAAATCTTTGTGAATAATGAATCTAAATCTTTTCTTTCCCAAAAAAAATGGTGATCATTTGGTTCCAACTCCTTGTTACCTATCCATAGTATTTCTTCTCCAAAATATTCAAGCTCTTCAAGAAATTTTGAAGAGGAATTTACTTCAATGTAGGTTAGACCTAGATCTTATCTATCATCCAAAGGAGCATAACATGGAATATCATTAAGATTAGTATCATGAACTTGATTCCTAGGATGATTTGGAAGCATACTTTGATGTGCTTGCTTTTGTAATGAAACCATATCTCTACTTAACATTTTAACCAAACTCTTTCAGTATTTTTTTTTTGATAAAAACTCCTTGAGTTGGGTGGTAGAAGTAGTAGGATTATTTGGACTGACATAAGCAGGTAAAGCCTGAGCACTTGTTTTTATGGATACATGAGTGATAAAATTGTTCTCTAGCCATAATTGAGTGGTTGGATGGGTAGATGTGTTCGTATAAGCACATGTGGGAGGATAAGTGGGCATGGTAGGTTAAAATTTATTGTAGGGCAAAGCATTCAACATCAAATTCTATTGTGCCCATGCTTGGTTTACCATCGAGGTTTGATTGTAAACTAGTTGTCCTACCATAGGTAATTGCTCCATCCCTACACCTTGCAGCCTTAATTTCTATTCTAAAATAATAGCTTTCATGTAGGCTGAGGTAAGAGTAGTGACCAAAGGATTTGTCCTAGTGAACATGGCAAGCAAGGGATCCAATACCCCAAAGTATATTTGAAGGGTAGTGCTTTCCACAATAGTAAAGGGAGCAATCAATATTGCATAGAGATTTCAAAATCTCATGTTGAATGCTCTCAATGGCTCATTAGGTTCCCTATTGCAAGAAGCAAATTGATGATAAATCATAGTAGGATCTATGGGTAGCCTAAAATGATTGATAAAAGCATTTTCTAATTGGGTCCAAGATGTAATAGAGCAAATGGGTAGATTTATGTACCAATCATATGCCATGTCATCTAAGCTCCAAGGAAATAATCTATAAGCCAAATCCCCATGTTTGCAATTCCATCTAATTAGGATATCCAGATAGGACTGAATCTGCTCCTCAACTAATATCATGCCATACTTGGGAAAAAATTCCTCTAAGTTCTTGGGTATATCATGAGTATCTCCCCCAATGTTCAAAGGATTACTATGTACCCCATACCACTTTCCAACATTTGCGACCATTTGATTAAGTTGTCATGTGATTAACAATGACAACAACAAATGATTGTTAACAATACCTCATGATAAGAAATATTCCCAAAAAATGGTTAGCATCAATCAAAATATATGCATAAATTAAACCATGGCATCTAAGAACAATTTGTAATTTACAACAAGGCTAGCATTAATGCATAATCAATTATAGAATGTTAAAATCAATGAAAGTGATCATATGTAAACAAAACTTCATTAGCCAAGACCAACATCTTTGAATAAATATTTCAAGTAAAAATGAATAATATAGCATCTAAATTGCAAAAAAATAAATCAATTCAGGCCCTCCTAGCTTCCAAAGTGTTGAGTGCTAAAGGAGGCCAAAGATACTAATCAAAAGGACTTGAAAAATTTAGCAATTTAGAGCTCTCAAGGTTACACCAAAATCATATTATTTATTGCATGTAGAACAACAATGAACAATTTAGCATAAATAAAATAACATCAATTCATGCCCTTCTTCTAGCACCAAAATGGTGAGCGGTAATTTTGCCTATTGCAAAACCACACTCACCCTTAGGATTTTGATCACAAAACCCTCTCTTGCAAAGAAGTTAAAACAAAACAACTTCTCCAAGGTTACGCTATATTAGCATTGCACATGTGTATTAGTAATATCAATGAATATATATCAATTAAATGTTAGGAATACCTTAGTGATTGCAAGTAACTATTTTTTTTTTGAGTTTACATGGTGGAATCGATAGTCGCCATGAATCTGGGCAGGCTGTCCAACTTTTAATGGCTGCCACAGTATTCTGCGCTATCCACCCCAGAAGCTGCCATACAGATCTTCGTGTAGTCTACCCCTATAACCACCATGCCACAATCATTTTAAACCTTTTATGCCGCTGAAAGCACAATTGCAAGTAACTATTAAAAAGGGGCATGTGTTGGTTTATTTTATCATGCTATACTAATGATTATTCATAAAACTTAAAGAAAAGAAAATGTGACTTGGCCCTCATATGACCACGATGTAAAGCCTTAATTCATTTTATCTTGGAGGATTTTAGGTATATTTGATCTTCCTTTGATTAAGTAGATTTTAAACAAGTTTTTTCTTGCATTAAATCCTACTTTAAGCATGAAGTAGAAGATTAAAACCTATCTCTAAATGTGAAATTCAAATTATGAAAGTATTATTTTTATGTTGCTTTAAACCTCTCAAGATGGAATAATTTAGATGACCAACTTTGTAGCTATAGTAGCCTTTAATATAATAAATAAATTATCCTACTTTGATGAAATTAATTTTCATAAAGAGACAACAATTTATTGCCTTTAAATAGTGGCTTTAAAATGTCATTATTAATTATCCCTCTTTAATGAAATCATAATTTTCATAAATAAGAAATAATTTAATGCTTTAAAACACTAGCCTTTGATATAATGATAAATTACCTCTCTTTAATGAAATCAGAATTTTCATAAAGAAAGGTGAATTTATTGCTCTAAAAATGATGGCCTATAGAATGCCATATAAATCACTTCCATTTTATGGAATTGGGATTTTCACAAAGGGAAGTTCATTTATGCTTGTGAATAAAATGCAAAGCTGAAAAAAAATCTGATTTGCCTTCAAAATTTAAGAAAAATAAAATTCTGAAATTATAAAAATCCTTATAAAACAGTGATTTTCAACAATATTTATAAAATCGAAATGGCTTCAGAATGAGTTCGAATTTGTTTTGGATGAAATATTGTAGCTCATTATTCACACCCATGTATTTATTTTTGTCATTTTTTAAAATTATTTATTTATTTTAATCCTCGAAGTCTAAAAAAATATGCAAAATGAAAGTTAAAAAACTAAAAATAAAATCTGGAAATGGAAATAAAATGCAAAAAAATCAGAAAATAAAATAATGGTAGTTTCATGCTACCCTATCATGCAAAACCTGAGATATGAGAGTTTTTTGAGTGTAACCCAACTTAACCGGAACTGCATTTGCACATCCCAAAATAAATTAGGTGCAAGACTCTAAGGAAAAATATAAATTCTCTGTTTCTGGATATTCCACAATGCAACCATGAAATGCATTAAACATTACCTATAAATCCAAAAAGTAGAGAAAAGAAAGATGGATAGTAAATTAAAACACCCAGAAATGACTCTCCTCTTATTTTGCTCATAAGGTGCAGAAATCCTGCAATTTTTGCATAAAAAAAAAAAAATGTTTATGTTTACATCTCAATTCCAGCAACATCTAGCCTTCCCCAAAAAGAATCTAGCCCCTCTTCTATCTTGGAAATCAATATTTAAAAGTTTGTGAAACACTTCATTTCTTTTTCCTTTTGACCTTCCACCTTCTTTTTTTTTCTGCACTTTGGTTCTTGCTGCACTTCCCTCCTTTGGATTTTCATTTTGAAACCCTTTCCTGTCGTTTATTTCATATATGAAAATATTTTCATTCTATTTTCTTCATGCATCCATTTGCTTTATATTCTTCTTTTGTTATCATGAAATTTCTTTCATTTGCTATGTAACACTTCTTTGTGGGTTATATGTCCTTTTACCCTAGAATCCTCTTTTCAATTAATACCTTCATATCCCATGTGGGCAAAGTTAAAATTTAACATTCCCATGCCGCTTTCCCTTTTATTTTCAATACTTTGATTTAAACTTATAATGCCTTATTTCTATGTGGAGGTTTCCAATTTGACTTAGTAAATAATGCCAAAATGCTATATTGGTGTTACATGGGCTATTCAATAGAAATAGAAAAGCAGAGCCAAATATTTTATTTTGCTCTATTGAAATTATCATAGACCCTTGCATGTGCCAATGATGGTTCCATTATATTATTGATTAAAATCATAACAAATTTTAAATAAGAGATTGAATTCACTCGACGATCGTTACTGTGTTATTCTAATTCGGCCCTCGGTCAGGTCTAGCTTGACATTTGTTCATGGTGAAACTTCGACACCCATTCATGTATTGACTGGCATCTCATTCATCTGTTTCACTTATGTATATTCTAGTCATTTCCAGGCTTCCTTATTATTTTACCTATGACCTTCACATGGTTGTCACTCTCAACCATGTCTACGGTAGTTGCCACTATACTTCCTTGTCATTTCATGGTCCCTACTCTATGATTTAAATGATGCATCAAATCCAAACTCCTAGACTCTGATGCGCCAACAATGCCAACCATACCATGATAATCAACCTTGCAAGTTCACCGAAGCCTCCAATTTGCATTTCTTGATCAACAATCTCTATGGTGGAGCTATAGGATAATTCATACTCGCCTTCCATCATGCAGGGCATGCTTTCCTTTTTGACCATATCATACTTATTTTATGATTCAATTAAAACCTCCTCTAAAAATATATGAGAACAATTTGAACACACAGGTAGAATAAGTAGGCACGATGGTGAAATGTAAGTCAATAGGAGTGATTTGGGGTATGGTATTCTCACTAGCTTTGTAGGTCACTTTGAAAAATGAATCTTCACTGATTCTTTACTAGTGGTAATTTGACTATACATAGAACCTTTCCATATTCATGAATTTGTTCATCAAAGTGTTGGTTGTAATCCTAGCTCTTTTCATAAACATCATCATTGCCTATAATAGTTTGGCCATCATGCTACTCATCATGCTATTTAGGCATCCATGATATTGAGCATCTATGAGTTGTCATTGAAACTGATGCTTTGTCTACCAACTTCATTTATTTATGCACACTGCTACCGAACACCCATCTACGTTGGGTCACCCACTATGTATCCTATCATCACTGAAATCTATACTTGCAATGCCATGAAGTCCATGTTGTAGCCTTCTCCTGATACGTAGGCTCTCCATACTTTTCTCCTCATCCCATAGAGATCACCATATTTCATCTTTGAAAACAACAACTACCTTCACATGAAGGTCAAATTAAACCTTTCAACACAATCATGAATATCATCATCACCAACCATCACTGGTATATTGCAAATGATATACGTAATCATAAAAAATTTCATGTAAATCCTCTTAGTTGTATCCATTGCATGCGTTTGACTACGATGTCCATCGGTGTGTGTCTTGGAATGATAAATCTTCCATTTATTGTGTGTTCGACCCTCTATCTATGTAACATTACAAACCCAACTGATTTCTTGATCTGATCTTGTCATGAGCCACACCCATATTTGATAATGCCCATACCTAATCCATGTTCCCATATTTTTTGTTACATTCTACCACTAAATCTAATTCATGATATTGCCATTTTCCAGCTTCATCACCTTAGATCCTCCTTCACTATCGACAACCACGTTGGCTTCACTTCTATATCAAAGAAAAATCCATCGTGGAGTGATTAGATCTTCACATATTCATACAATTACCATTTTGGTCATCACTTGGAGTGCTATATTCCTCCAAAATGAGAATTCTTGATGTTGGCCTATGTTTGGCTGTATAGTCTCCCTCGTGAAACTAACTCCTCTTGTACCACGCTTCGATCTCCATAATATACCCAAGAATATATGAATGCAACATTTCCTTAGCTCATTCCACTTGTCATTCGGTGATCAAGTCTTCCTATATCAATTCGCTACTAGTTTACCAGACCAACCGAGTCATAGTTGAAGATTTTCCTATTTACCCATCCGTAGCTATCTGTTCACCACCGCTGAAGCCCTTGTGCATTAGCTCGCTTTGTCATTCCAAACCTATCATCAGGAGTTTGTGATAAGCATGTATAGTGATTACATCAGCTATTGGGCAAGGCACTACAACTATAATCTAGTCCACTGCACCCCTTGATTCCATTTTCTACTATCGTGGAACCCCATCTATGCTCGCCAAATGATCACCGTCATAGTTGTTCAGTGTTGTTCATAAAAACTTTGTTATGTCGTACATCTACGTCCATATAAATTTCATCACCACATCATCATGCATGTACTCGGTCCATGACTCGATGATGTCTACGCTTGGTTGCTATCTCAATGGTGCAGGGCTACCCATTTTAGACTCATCGAGCTAATCACTGCATTAACCCGAATGACTCCAAGTGTACTAATTGTCTGCCAAGTCTTCACAGGGTGTAAATTAAAGAGGCACCCCAAAATAGTTTTCATCACCAGATAGTCACTAATTTTGCATAGGCTAGCAACATATCACCACCATCGATCTCCCCATCACTACCCACGCATGTTGCCGTAGCTACGAGGTCCTCGCCATTCACCATCATTTGAATGTCCATCATAGTCATGACCTGCACGAAATATTAGGATGAAGTTAGCATTCAACCAATGCCAAAAACCATAAACAAATATAAAACATCTTAATGAAAGAGAAATGGGTTGTAATGCATCCAAACTTGGAGGCACACATGATAATGTTTACTTTTTAATATTTTTATTCCCTTTTTTTATTTTCATTTTTTTTTTTTTTTTATAATATCTTATATATATAAAACCAAGGTATATATATAAAATAGATATTATTTTATTTTTATTTTTCTTTATCATGCTGATATGTATATATATAATATACATATAAGCATTTGATATATATATTTTTATTATTATTTTTATTTATATAAAGTTATATATATATGAACGACATATACATATGCATGATTTTGTATTTTATGTTTCTTTATATTTTTATTTTTATTTTTTTGTTATTTTCATTATTTTATTTTCTTCTTTTTTTTTTTATAAATTTATATATGATAATATATAAACTTATATTTTATGTTTTATAACTTAGATCACCTTATTTCAAAAGTTTACACTATTGAAATTTCAAAGAAATAATAAAGATACATTGAAATCAACATTTGAAAACCAACATAAACATTATGAAATAAGCACCCTGAGGACCCTTAGCACCACACAATCCTACAAAATTAAGACTCAAGGAACACAAACACTCTCCAAATGAATATTAAATGCAAGACACTAAAACTATGATTCCAATCAAACTCTAAAAATAAACTTCTTTCAAGAAGACAAGAAGACTTCCCAAATTGAGGAACCTCGAAGAATGCATGGTAAGCTCATGAATAGGGTCCTATCAAAGGTGATATCTCAAAGACAACCGAAATCACTCAAAACCAAAAGTAAAAGGTGGGTCCCCAATTTTGGGGTATGTTGTGGAGCATCCACAACACTAAGGAGCTGTATAAATGTAGCCTAAATATAGCTCTATATTGTGGGTTGCGAGAAGAACACATGGAAATGTACCATTAAGCTCATGGAGGGATTTGATTCCTCAAGTTTTGTAAATTGAAATGTATCACATTGAAAATCCCTCAAGGGGATGTATTGTAACCGTTGAATTGATAAATTAATGAATACAAGGAGAACCCCCCTTTTTACTTAACACATTTTTCAATTTAGTTGTTTACTTTGCAGTATTTCTTATGCATGCTTTAATCTAATAATTACGTTAGATGCATTTCAATTCAATCTGTTAGGCATAACCATTATTCTCACTTATTCAATTACATTCTTGGATTTGTTTATAAAATATCCAAACAAACAGGGGAAGGTGTCTAATCCAGAGACAACCTCAAAACCCCTATATTGCACTCTATATTCTATTTCAAAAACTAGAAATTAAGACCAACAAAGAGGAGTGCAAAAGAAAGTGCAACAAGATCATCTTGTATTAAAAATATTTTACATGATAGTGCACTATTTCTAATTTGGTTATATAGGGAGAGAAGGCAAATTCAAAGGTACCTAAAAGGCACTACTATTGCTGGAAAAACTAGTTGGAAGTAGTCGTATGCTAGTATCCATCCAAGCCTAGCTCAAGAGCCATACGAAGGGCTCATACTACTCACATTATCGAGCACAAAAACTGTGAGATACACATACAAGAGCAAGGAAGAAACATCATCATTAAAGAGCAAAAGCATCTACATAAGGAGGATGGAAATCAAATATCAAGAAAACTAAAGTTGAAGCACCATTTAGAGTACTACTTACTCCATATACACTAATTGAAAGCACTTCTCAAGGCCTCCATACTATTGCTCCATATCCCAGTAAAATATTGTATAGGAAAACAAAAGCAAATGAGATTTATAAATCTAAAATGGTCTCAAAGGATTAGTTTAAACCAGTAATAGGGTCTACGTCCATGTAGAGAAGAAAGTGACACTTGTCACTAAAGGGAAACTCTAACACTCATTTCAAGAGAGCACTCATATTCAAGGAGGAGTTACATGAATAGACTGGTGTATTTGGTGCATTTAGTACACTTATCAAATAGGAAGATCAAGCATTTTGCTAAAGAACATAACATTATTACATTATAAGAAGGGAGACAAACGTTCATTGGCACCAAAATCTCTTTAAGAACTCAAAGGAAATGGTCAGGCCACTTGGTGCATAAGATATAAATCATATCCATTTAAGGATGTCAATGACCAAAGTCAAGCAACATTCTTCTTCATTGAAATTAATCTCTCACCATCTAAGTGAAAAATGCTGAGTTGCAGCATGTGAAGAATGTGTTAGAGCCTTTAATGCTCAAGGCAATTAAATTCAAGGGAAGAGACTATAAGATTATAGATTTAGAACGCATTAAACACAATGCACTTCCATTGGATAATACATCCACAACATCCATGATGTGTACATAAAATCTGTAGTCCAAGCTTCTTTGAAATCAACATCAAACATTTCTTGGAGAAAGGTAAAATTATTTATATCTATATGTGCTTTCTTTCCTTGGAGATATAAGGTTTAAATCAAAGAAATTTATTTACATTGAAAGCATACATCAAGGGGAATATTTTATTATATCAATCAAATATTTGCAATATAAAACCTAGGAGTAATAAGGTTTTCTACTTGGATAAAAATTAAATATTTGCAAATATTATTATGATCTAATTTATCCAAATATTAGGGAGTCATAAGGGCTACTACATCAAATCATTTAATTTGAAAATTAGATACACTTAACCTAATTTCCAAAGGGTTATTTATAAAGAGATTTTTCTCATAGGTTGGATATTCATAATATTATTGTCTCAATCATTTCAAAAGGAGACAAAATATCCAACATTATAACCTCTTTAAAATTTGGGAAAAATGCTTAGTTCAATAGGAGTAATAAGGGATAATAGGAATTAACTTTGGTATCTTTCAAAACCTTACAAAATAAATTAATATTGAACTATAATTCTACAAAAGCACTATATCTTATCCATTTCATACTAGGGAGTTATAAGGCATTCTATAAAACTTGGTAATATCAATTATCCATCATAGATTATCAAGTTACAAAATATAAGCTTTCCTCATACCCTAAAAATCCTTAGGAGTATATATACTCACTTTACTTGGGAGATATAAGGTAGTCTAAAAAACAAGGATGATCAAAGAATTTATCAAATCAAGCTTGTATTTATTCAATAATGAATCATACATCCTAATTAGGGAGTCATAAGAATTTCTATTTTCAATGCAAAATCCAACAAGGATGATTGTTTCAGCAAAGAAAAATTCAGTTCTAAAAACTTGGGATCATGCATCTGCTCATGAAATCTAAAATAATGATAGATATAACTTCAAAAGTAATCCATAATGAAGCTTTAGAATATAGTTTTGATACTATAGAAAACTATATTCAAGCTCATCTCAATGAAGCTATGGAAAATGTAAAAAGTGACATTACACTTTCCTTAGATCTTGTGAGCATTTTATATATGGCATTGCTCACCTACAAATTCTACAAGAATGAAAATGTAGAACAAATGGGATTTATAGAACTACTAAAAAAAAACATCAAAATGTTAGTCTTACAATGGCACTGAGAGGGGGGGTGAATCAGTGCAGCTATTTAAAACTTAAAACTTTAACTCTTAAAGCCAAAACAATGAAAGCTTAAAACCAGAAACAACAAGTATCACAAGAGAGCATCACATAACACAAGATGTAACGAGGTTCACTAGTTTTGGCTACTCCTCAAAATAGACTGCTTGGACTCCCATCCAAATCCAGCCATTGCAAAGCACCAACTTTACAATCAATTTACCAGCATCCACTGGAAGGAGCACCAACCCCTAATTTACCAACACCAACTGGAAGGAGCACCAACCCCTGATTTACCAGCACCAACTGGAAGGAGCACCAACCCTTGATTCCAAGCACCAACTTGGATTTCTATTTTAAATCTTGATTGACATAAAAATGCCTTCTGTGTTACAAGACCCTCACTGGTCTATCTTAACTCAAATCAATCTCATGGAAGCATACACTCTTTTACAGCTCTACTTATTGCACACTTACAACCCTTTCTTATAGCTTACTCTTGCAGCTCTCACAGCTCTGTACTTCTTACAGCATTCTTCCAGCTTTTTAATAGCCCACAGCACTATCCCTCTATACAACAACACACTGCTCTATCACCCCGTTCAGAGCACAACACTCTCTTACCGCACAAAGCTCAACTATTTTATGGCTCACTCTTGCTGCTTTCTTTTAGCCCCTGTGTTTGGCTTTCTCTTCTCACTTACAACCCGCAACACTATCTCACTATCCGGTGGCTCTTTTCCCCTCACAACAATGCTCAATATTTTTGCACGGAGCTCAACCCTACTACTTCACGCAAATCTGCTTTTATAACCGTGTTCTATTTCTATTCTTAACTTCCATATTCGTGCATGCAGCCTATTAATAGTAACGACTTCTTTATTCTCACATGCAAACTTATTAATTGAACGGTTCTTTGTTACGTTTCTCTGTACAACTCTTGGTCTTCTTCTGACGACTTTCAGTAACCACCGCTGCATGAAATTTCTTTATAACGGCCCCTATCACTGCAGTAATGACTTCTGTTTACTGTCACTGTAACTGCCCCTATAACTATCGTAATTACTTCAGTTCACTATTCTTATTTAACTGCATGATTGTCTTTGCAACACCCCCGCAACTGTCATTTGCGACTTCGAGTTAACTCTTCTTATTCTTGCTGCATGCTTCTTCTTCTACAATCGCCCTTTTCTCCCCTTCTCTTTTTTCGAAATACATGTCATGAAATCATGACATTTTCGGCTCCTTGTACACTTTACTTGGCGGCTTGCACCCGTGAAACCAAGACATGTCACGATATCGTGACACTTTCGCTGCCTTGAGCTCTTCTCTGCTTGCACTAGCAAAACCATGACATGTCGCGAAATCGTGACCCCTTTCGCTTCTATACACTCTTCTCAGCAAGCACTAGCGAAACCATGACATGTCACAAAATCGTGACACCTTTCGCTTTTGTACACTCTTCTTTGCATGCACTAGCGAAACCATGACATGTCACGAAATCATGACACCTTTCGCTTCCATACATTCTTCTTTGCATGCACTAGCGAAACCATGACATGTCATGAAATCGTGACACCTTTCGCTTTCGTACATTCTTCTTTGCATGCACCAGCGAAAATGAAACATGTCGCAAAATCGTGACACTTTTTCTGCCTTGTACTTTTCTCTGCCTTACGCCTGCGAAAATGGAACATGTCACGAAATCGTGATGCTTTCACCTTTGAGCTCTTCCTCCTTGAATTTGTCATGAAATCATGATGCTTCTGCTTCCATGCTTCTGTCGTGAAATCGTGACACTTCATCCTTCGGAGTCTTCCTCACTGCTATTGTCATGAAATCGTGACATCTTTTCTCCTTAGCTCTTCTCTTCTCTTTAGGTCACGAAAACGCGACATGTCGTGATATCGTGACACTTTTTCTCTCGAGCTCTTCCTCTTGCAATATGTCACGAAATCGCGACACTTTTTATCTTGCCTTCTCTCTCTTGCAATATGTCATGAAATCGTGACACTTTTTCTCCTTAGCGCTTCCTCTTGCAAATTGTCACGAAATCGTGACACTTTTCCTTGCGAGCTCTTTCTCTCGAACATGTCACGAAATCGTGACACTTTTTCGTCCGTACCATCCTTCTTGCAAATTGTCGCGAAATCGTGACACTTTTCTTTGCGAGCTCCTTCTCCCCAAACATGTCGCGAAATCATGACAGTTTTCTTTGCTTGCGCCTTCTTTCCAAACATGTCATGAAATCGCGATAGTTTCTTTTGCCTGCACCTTCTTTCCAAACATGTCATGAAATCACAAAAGTTTCCTTTGCCTGCGCCTTCTCTCCAAACATGTCACAAAATCGCAAAAGTTTCCTTTGCCTGCGCCTTCTCTCCAAACATGTCACGAAATCGTGACAGTTTTCCCTGCATGCGCTTCTTCTTCAAACATGTCATGAAATCGCGATAGTTTTTCCACTTTGCTTTTTCTCTACCAACATGTCGCGAAATCATGATAGTTTTTCCACTAGGCTTCTTCTCTGCCAACATGTCACGAAATCGCGATAGTTTTTCCACTTGGCTTCTTTGCTTTCAACATGTCATGAAATCGTGATAGTTTTGTCAACATTTTATCTCTCCTTCGATATGTCACGAAATCATGATAGTTTCTCTTGCACTTTCTCTCTCTTCCAACATGTCGCGATATTGTGATAGTTTCTCTTCCAGCTTCTCAACATGTCGCGATATCGTGATAGTTTCTCATGCTTGCTCAACATGTCGCGATATCGCGACACTTTTCTTACTTGTCTTTTTCTTTGAGCTTTTGCATATGGGCCACTTCTGTCTCCTTGGAAATTCACTGTACATGCTCTGACTGCTCTGAACTCTTGTTCACTTCATCAACCGATCTATCTAATGACCTCTGCACTCCTGTCCATTGCATCAACCGATCCTCTGTCTATGTTGACAATAATGACAATACTTTGGCTGCACCTTGCTCATCAATGAACTCCTGTCCATTGCACTTTGGTCATCAATGAACTCCTATCCATTCCTGTCCATTGCATCAACTGATCAACCTGACTGTGTTGACAACAATGACAATACTTTGGTTGCACCTTGCTCATCAATCTCCCCCTTTGGAATTGTTGGCAACACACGTAATTGCGTGCAATTACCTGTAACTCTTCTCCCCCTTTGACAATAATACCAAAGGGCGGCTGCAAAACTCCCCCTGAGTCCATGCACAACATTCTCAGGCAAAAATTGTTACAGTTAGCAAAAACCACATATATGAGCAAAAAGATAAACAAACACATAAATGCTCCCCCTGAGAATTTGATCCCGATAGCTAGTCAATTCTTAGACTATTCTTGGGAATATGTGACCTCTTCAGTTCATGCTGTCTTCTGAGCCTCAACCCTCTGTACTCTATCATAGGCTCACTAAGAACCTGTTTAACAAGCTCACATAGAACTTGTCCAAATCAGCTCACAAGTCCTCACTAGAACCTATCCAAATCAGCTCACAAGTTCATCAAGAAAAACTTGCTTAGCATGAACCCACAAAGAGAATTGTTAGAGACCCAATGTGATTCATCAACCTCATAGAAGCATAAAGAGAATTGTTAGAGACTCAATATGTTCTATACTTAACTCCCAATCTCAATCTCATCTCAATCTCAGAACAACCAACTAAGGGTTTCACCATCTCAATGCAAGTAGCAAGACTTACTAACATAAACCCTAGTGCAAAATGCTTCCTCTTCCTCAACCAGAATTATGCATTCACCCAAAGAAAACTCATCAATGATTTTAATGCATTAACAATCTTCAATATCCAGAAACTGGGATTTACACCAACAAGAATACCTAGTAGACAACCTTTTACCTCCAAACTCAATTTCAAAAAATACACCATCAACAATATACATGGAAGAAGTTGCCCATACCTTTGTTTGAGGAAGAAGAGAATAGTTCTTCAACCTGTTACCAACACCACCCTCAACTTTGCCACCAAGTTAGGGTTAGATTATAAAAGTAACCACAAAAATATTTATTCCATAAAACACCTTATGACTCCAATCCTTAGAAGTCAACTACCAAAAAAAATATAACGCATACAAACAATGTATCCTTTTACACCTTACTCAAACTCAAACTTCTGGACCGTTACCTCTAGCGTTGGAACCTCAATCTACATGTAGTCATCAACTCTCGGTATTCTGCTTCCTCAGGCAATATCTCGCATTCCTCAAATAATGCAAGACCTTCTTAGGTGCATAGGCATCTTGTCCTCCTAGGCGCTTCACCACCTGGGCGCTATTCTTTCAACGTCTCTACCTTGCATGTGCCACTTGGCACTCTTGACCAACTGGGTGCTAGTGCCACTGTTTGCTTTGACTCTGGCATCTCTTCCCACTCAGAACATGGATTCTATTTTATCTGTAGATTGGGAATGTTACAGGCTTCATAAACCAGCACCTGCCAGCTTATGCTTCCATGATACGTCGACCTGTGCTGCATGTTCTATCCCTAGATAATGCCTATCAGCTGTTGCATCAAAAACCTAGTTGTTCACCATGTTGTTCTGCTGAAACACATCAGTTTAACACTATCTCCACAAACATCTACATGAACTAAAAACACACTTGACAACTATACAACAATAACCCGACTGCTGGTCTTTCATCCTCAGATACCCAGACAAATACATAGGAGCATTAAAATAAAACTTTAATATTGCTCCCCCTGAGGATGTGCCACCTGGAGCTGCTTAATGCAGTAGAGGAGTAATCTCCTTCTGTCCAAGGAGACACGAATTCCTTTCTTCTTTCTTTCTCCAGTCTTTCTTGAACTTACGCTGAAGGTTTTCACCTGCAATCCTATTTTGAACCTTTTCGTGAACTTGATCATTTCTCTTGCGGGGTTGTCTCTTGTGCATTCTTGATGGATGATTATTTTCCTTTTTTTTGTGCACATGATTTATTCTCTGTCTGTATTGCATTCTTTGAGTCTGATGAAATCTAGGGTTTTGCCTTAGATTAGATACAGAAGTGCTTGGACAGAACCTTGCTATGTGCCCTTGACCATTACATTTAAAACATTGCACATGTTTTATTCCCTGTCTGTATTGCATTCTGTGTGTATGATGAAATCTATGGTCTTGCCTTAGATTGGATACAGAAGTGCTTGGACAAAACCTTGCTATGTGCCCATGGCCATTACATTTAAAACATTGCATAGGGTGTTCACTCAGGAAAGCAGATGTGTTTTTATCAGCATAACTCTTTGATCTATTATTCTATCCACAATAAAATGCCTTGTGACCATAGCGGTTGCATTTAGAACAATAGCCATTAAAAGCATTATTATTAAAAGAGTGAGAGTGAGAGAACCTCTTTTGTTGTGGTTGCTTTGTTGTAGATCTTCTTTGATGCTTTCTTCCTTTTGAAGATTTAGCTTCAACCTTGAACTTCTTCTTCTCTGCATATTTGGAAGATGAGGGTTGTTCAGCTTTAGACTTTTCTCGCTTTGATCCTTCAGCAGTGTGCTTCTTCTTCTCTGCATTTTTGGAAGATGAAGGTTGTTCAGCTTCATATCCAAGACCAAACTTAGCCATGGAGCTTCTTTGTTGCTTTATCATTGTATCTAGTAACTCTGTGCTCTTCTCAAATTTGAGATTTATATTGGCCTCTTCTATTTGTTTCTTCAATGAAACAATCTCTTCTTCTTGTTGGAAGAAAACAGTCTCTTTCTCATTGATTTGAGACCTGAGAATATCTTCAATCCTTTTGTACTGTTCTACTTGCAGCTTTAGATCAACAATAACTTTGTTAGATTCCTCTTCACTTGTGCTGCATACATCATCCAGGTGTGTCTTCAAGGCTTCTTCTGATTTCTTGGCCTTTTGAACTTGTAGGAAGAGATCTTCAATCTCATCCCCATATTCTTCTAACTTCTTGGACATTCTTTTGTTCTTTTTCCTTTCTAAACCCAACTCTTCAAGTGCAGCGATCAACTCACCTCTTAGATATACTTCAGCCTCAACCTCAAGGTTTTCATCACATTCCTGTTCTTCTTCAGTGTTTTCATTGCATACTTCAGAGTCCACTTCTTCTACCTTCTCTAGTTCAGTTTTCTCTTCCACATGAACTAAAACTAGCTGAGATGCCTTTTTGGAGGAGGATCTATTCTTCTTACCCATTGTGTACTAATCCAAGATCAACCCTGACTGATTTAGCCTAAACTGGGAACTTGGCTCTGATACCAATTGTTAGTCTTACAATGGCACTAAGAGGGGGGGTGAATCAGTGCAGCTATTTAAAACTTAAAACTTTAACTCTTAAAGCCAAAACAATGAAAGCTTAAAACCAGAAACAACAAGTACCACAAGAGAGCATCACATAACACAAGATGTAACGAGGTTCACCAGTTTTGGCTACTCCTCAAAATAGACTGCTTGGACTCCCATCCAAATCCATCCATTGCAAAGCACCAACTTTACAATCAATTTACCAGCATCCACTAGAAGGAGCACCAACCCCTAATTTACCAACACCAACTGGAAGGAGCACCAACCCTCGAATTACTAGCACCAATTGGAAGGAGCACCAACCCCTGATTCCAAGCACCAACTTGGATTTCTATTTTAAATCTTGATTGACATAAAAATGCCTTCTGTGTTACAAGACCCTCACTGGTCTATCTTAACTCAAATCAATCTCATGGAAGCATACACTCTTTTACAGCTCTACTTACTGCACACTTACAGCCCTTTCTTATAGCTTACTCTTGCAGCTCTCACAGCTCTGTACTTCTTACAGCATTCTTCCAACTTTTTAATAGCCCACAGCACTATCCCTCTATACAGCAACACACTGCTCTATCACCCCGTTCAGAGCACAACACTCTCTTACCGCACAAAGCTCAACTATTTTATGGCTCACTCTTGCTACTTTCTTTCAGCCCCTGTGTTCGGCTTTCTCTTCTCACTTACAGCTCTCTTACAGCCCGCAACACTATCTCACTATCCGATGGCTCTTTTCCCCTCACAACAACGCTCAATCTTTTTGCACAGAGCTCAACCCTACT
Organism: Wollemia nobilis; assembly: GCA_028583015.1. Lineage (NCBI taxonomy): Eukaryota > Viridiplantae > Streptophyta > Pinopsida > Araucariales > Araucariaceae > Wollemia > Wollemia nobilis. Next base: position 3,979,392 of record JAQPPZ010002093.1, read on the forward strand.
ACTTCATGCAAATCTGCTTTTATAACAGTGTTCTGTTTCTATTCTTAACTTCCATATTCGTGCATGCAGCCTATTAATAGTAACGACTTCTTTATTCTCACATGCAGACTTATTAATTGAACGGTTCTTTGTTACGTTTCTCTATCCAACTCTTGGTCTTCTTTTGATGACTTTCAGTAACCACTACTGCATGAAATTTCTTTATAACGACCCCTGTCACTGCAGTAACGACTTCTATTTACTGTCACTATAACTGCCCCTGTAACTGTCGTAATTACTTCAATTCACTATTCTTATTTAACTGCATGATTGTCTTTGCAACACCCTTGTAACTATCATTTTCCTTCAGTTGACTCTTCTTATTTTGATTGCATGCTTTCCTCTACAACTGCCCCTTATCTTTTCTTCCATCACCCCTTTTCCAAACAGTCGCGAAATCATGACTTTTGCTCCTTGTGCACTTCTTGCGACTTGCACCCATGAAAACACTGACATGTCACGATATCGTGACACTTTCAGCCTCTTGTACACTCTTCTCTGGCTTGCACCAGCGAAACCATGACATGTCACGAAATCGTGACCCCTTTCGCTTTCGTACACTCTTCTCAGCAAGCACTAGCAAAACCATGACATGTCACGAAATCGTGACATCTTTCGCTTTCGTACACTCTTCTCTTGCATGCACTAGCGAAACCATGACATGTCGTGAAATCGTGACACCTTTTTCTTTCATACATTCTTCTTTGCAAGCACTAGCGAAACCATGACATGTCACGAAATCGTGACACCTTTCGCTTCCGTACATTCTTCTTTGCATGCACCAGCGAAAATGGAACATGTCGCGAAATCGTGACACTTTCGTTGCCTTGTACTTTTCTCTGCCTTATGCCCGTGAAAATGGAACATGTCGCAAAATCATGACGCTTTCGCCTTTGAGCTCTTCCTCCTTGAATTTGTTGCGAAATCATGATGCTTCTACTTCTGCTTCTGCTTCCATGCTTCTATCGTGAAATCGTGACACTTCATCCTTCGGAGTCTTCCTCACTGCTGTTGTCGCGAAATCGTGACATCTTTTCTCCTTAGCTCTTCTCTTCTCTTCAGGTCGCAAAAACGTGACATGTCATGATATCGCGACACTTTTTCTCTCGAGCTCTTCCTCTTGCAATATGTCACGAAATCATGACACTTTTTATCTTGCCTTCTCTCTCCTGCAATATGTCACGAAATCGTGACACTTTTTCTCCTTAGCGCTTCCTCTTGCAAATTGTCGCAAAATCACGACACTTTTCCTTGCGAGCTCTTTCTCTCGAACCTGTCACAAAATCATGACACTTTTTCGTCCGTACCATCCTTCTTGCAAATTGTCGCGAAATCGTGACACTTTTCTTTGCGAGCTCCTTCTCCCTAAACATGTCACGAAATCGTGACAATTTTCTTTGCTTGCGCCTTCTTTCCAAACATGTCACAAAATCACGACAGTTTCTTTTGCCTGCCCCTTCTTTCCAAACATGTCGCGAAATCATGACAGTTTCCTTTTCCTGCGCCTTCTCTCCAAACATGTCACAAAATCATGATAGTTTCTTTTGCCTGCGCCTTCTCTCCAATCATGTCACGAAATCGTGACAGTTTTCCCTGCATGCGCTTCTTCTTCGAATATGTCACGAAATCGTGATAGTTTTTCCACTTTGCTTTTTCTCTGCCAACATGTCGCGAAATCGTGATAGTTTTTCCACTAGGATTCTTCTCTACCAACATGTCACGAAATCACGATAATTTTTCCACTTGGCTTCTTTGCTTTCAACATGTCACGAAATCGTGACAGTTTTGCCAGCATTTTCTCTCTCCTTCGATATGTCATGAAATCACGATAGTTTCTCTTGTGCTTTCTCTCTCTTCCAACATGTCGCGATATCGTGACAGTTTCTCTTTTAGCTTCTCAACATGTCGCGATATCGCGACAGTTTCTCATGCTTGCTCAACATGTCGCGATATCGCGACACTTTTCTTACTTAGTCTTTTTCTTTGAGCTTTTGCATATGGGCCACTTTTGTCTCCTTGGAGATTCACTGTACATGCTCTGACTGCTCTGAACTCTTGTTCACTTCATCAACCGATCTATCTAATGACCTCTGCACTCTTGTCCATTTCATCAACCGATCCTCTGTCTGTGTTGACAATAATGACAATACTTTGGCTGCACCTTGCTCATCAATGAACTCCTGTCCATTGCACTTTGGTCATCAATGAACTCCTATCCATTCCTGTCCATTGCATCAACTGATCAACCTGACTGTGTTGACAACAATGACAATACTTTGGTTGCACCTTGCACATCACAAAATTAATGGGTCATATCTAGAAAAGTTTTTCCAATCCTCATGCAACATTTACATTTTAGGTTCTACTAATTCAAGATCTTATCATGATACTCTGAGTGGTTGTTTAGAAACTTCTGTACAAATTGAAGACAAAAAAGAGGGACCCACACTACATGAATCAATTAGTAGCATGACCACCTATGAAAGCACAAAAACTAAATACAAAGGTAAAGCTAAATAAGAAGAATAATATGGATCCAAATAAAAAATAATATAATGCAAGGTCAATTGAAAGAAGATCCTACAAATTTAGCCTATTTTTGCATCATCTAAAGACTGAAACAACTACAGAAGAATAAAATCTATCATAAGTTGGAATAAGATCCACATTGAAGACTAAAGTATTCAATATACAAATAACATAATACAGGGGGTGTTAGAAATAGAATATTACATTATTTGGATTATGTAAATATACCTTTTTTGGTACATACGTAGGACATTAGATTACTTTAAGGGGAAGTAATTTAGTTACTACATGCAATGTAATAAATGCACAAGTGTCAAAGTGCAAGATGTACATGTGCAAGTTGTCTCTTGCACATCAAAGTAGAGTGTTGGCCAAGGAACCTATTTCCTATATAAAGGGCCATAGACATAGAGCAAGATATAACAATAGGAAGTAGTGTAGACTAGAGTGGTAAGATGTAGTAGTGTGATGTATTGTGATGGGGTGTAATATGCTCAATTCCCATTCTTGAGATGTAGCTATATTCATGGAGTGTTCATTTTCTCCACAGCTACTTTTGTAAACAACTCCATCATTTCTATTTATAGTATATTTTCAATCATCTTGTAGATTTACTTTATTTCATATTATTTTGCATCTTGTGTTTGCTATCTCCCATTACATGCTGCATCAAAAGCTAACAATTAGGAGTACAAAATATTGCAGATATTATTTTTCTAAATTTCTAGAGTGAGAGGAATAAGGAATCCTACTTTAAATTAGTTTATGAAATTTCTAGTAAAATATTTTTATACATAAATTTGGGAGATAAAATGAGTTCTACATAAAATATATTGCATTTGATAAGATTAATCTCTAAGTTCAAAATTATTATATATTTGAAGTTTTTTTAAGGATTGAAATTGCACACATTGATATTAAAATTGAATTGCCTTTCAAACATTAGGGAGATAAAAGGTATTCTACAAAACATAGAATTGAAAGAACCTAGGGAGTCATAAGGAAGCCTACCTCAAAGGATTAAAGTTGTAACAATGGAAAACTTTATTAAATATAGAGGGTTCAATAAATCAACTTGGATTAAAGATCTACTTGATTCTAAGAATAATAGCAAAATGAAACATGTGGATAGAAGGAAAAACATTCTTGAAGAATCACAAATTAGTCCAATGAGAAGAAATACTTTAGAGACATATTCTAACAATATGATAGAATACAATCACAATAAACATGTAGAAAGATAACTCCTTCTAAACGTCTATAATAGAAGTAAAAGTAAAATTGCTTCAATCATCCATGCATGGTTGTATCAGTTGATCAAGAAAACAAATGAAGTCAAGGTATTCAAAACAACACAAGAAAATTTGAAATGTACTTACTGTAACAGAGAAGGCCATGAAAAAGCTGATTATTGGGACTTACATCCTTGCATATATTGTGGGAAAGGATCTCACTCATATTCCTTTTGTCATTACAGAAAGTAGTATTACATAAGTTTTGAAAGAATACTAACATTCAACTTACAATGCTTGTTTCAAAGAATTATTTTTAAAGTTTTTAATAACAAGTACAAGATTGAGGAACATAAAAGAATACTATACAAAGATCAAGAAACGTAAATATGGAACAAAGATGTAATTAGAGATTTATCTCAAAAAGGATATCCCATGATTGAATACATCAAGAAGCCCAAGCAAAACTCAAAGATAAAGACAAGGAACCAAGCGAAAATGGAGACTCTTAACATGAAGAACAAAAGAAAAAAGAATAAGTTACTACAAGGATCAAATGATAGCACAACATCATCCAAGAGTTTACATGAAGAAGAAGGTGAACCTATACAAAATTAAGAGTACCTACAATATGAAGAACACAAGTTCAAGAAATATGAAGAAGATCCATATTGAAGAACTAGAATCTTCAATAACCAAATAATGTAATACAGGGGGATGTTGGAATATATTACATTATTTGGTACATGCCAATGTACCATCATGGGTACATCTATAGATTAGGAAAATAGTCTTAGATTAGGATTTAATTTATGCAATGTATTGCACAAGTGTGCAATGACATTTTGGAATGTAAATGTGCATAGTTTTCCCATGTACATGTGTCAATAAAGTAGGAATATGAAGAGTCATAGGAAGAGTGAGGCCCAAGAAACCTCCATATGAAGAGTCACATTCCATTCTATATACATATGGATGTATTAATGTAAAAGAAATATTGTGAAGGAGGAAGAGTCACCTATGTAAGCAATGGAAGGTGATGCAATATGATGTATTTTGGTTTCTTCATTCAATAAAAATTTCTTAGTATTTTTGAGTATTTGGAATTAGCATTCTTTGACTTATTATCTAGTATATTCAGAATTTATAGGGTTGATTGATCAACATTATTATATATTTCATATTGCAATTATATTATTTATCTTGAGGTAATATTATTTGAGTATTTACTCATCAAAAGCTAACAGAATAGGACCTAAATCTATGCTTAGACATACCATCTCATGTATCATTATAAGCAAATTCATCATTCTTTGATGAATCCTATAAATTATTTGAATGAAGTACTTCCTCCCCTACATAGTACCCTATCCACCATCTATCTTATTCCATGTCCAACTATCAAGGCCCATTATCAAACCTCACATTATGAACTAGGCCTAATATCTCAAGCCACTTCAACCACTCTAACCAAAACCCCTCCTAAGAGGACTACTTTTTCCTCCTTACATCAATCCACCTCATCCCTACCACCTCTTCTTCCAACACCATCTCTTCCCCCTCTTCTCTCAACACCCTATCCTTTATCTCATGCCCTTCACATGGCCCAACACCCATAAATTTACCACTCATTCTCTCCTCTTCCTCCACTTTTACCCTATCCATGTTCTTATCCCTACCAAATTAATCCTAACCATGTTGTAAAACCATTCAAAACTATTTAGTCCACTCCAAATTCACCTCTAGATAATATAAAAAAAATCTTGGACTGAGTCACCAAGGAATCTCCACATTATCATTAAATTCCTCCTCAATAAAATCTTCCTCGGCTCCCTCTTTTTCATCTCAACCTTCTAATAAACCTTAGTGTAGAGGGGAAAAACCGCCCTATCGCGTATGATTCTCAAGGTTGGATCCACAAAAGAAAGAGATAGTCTTGAGGTGAAATATAGGGGCTACATTATTCTCTACGCTCAATCTAAAATAGAGAAAAAGGGTTCACCAGAAATGGTTTAAGGACTCAATCCAAGTCTTCTTATTTTCAAGAATGTTTGATGTATTCGATTCAAGACAATCACCTATGTTTGGCCCTTTCTAGATCTATGCTATGAAAAAAAAGATAACGTAAAAATACAGTATGCAAGAAGATAAGATCTTGCCCTAGAATGATTCTTTCTTTGAATATTTTCTAACCCTAGAGTTCCAAGATAGAAAAATTCAATCAAGGGATGAAGAGAATATGCACAAAAAATATTAACCCTAAGTGCACACTATATGTTGTTTATCTTTTAAATGTCTAGAAATAAATTAAATGTATTTCCTTTTAAATCAAATCTAGGGTTTTATAATAGAAATAACAAACACCCAACAAAAAACCTAAATATTAACTTAGGGCACTTATCTTATCCGATGGTTGATCCTTTATTTTATCCTTTTATCCAATGATATCAATAATTCTTGTTCTTGCAAGATAACTTAAGAAACACTTGGAAAATATAATTAGTGTTAGGGGGCCTACTTAGGTCACCGCACAATAATTCTTGGAGGTGTAAAAGTTAAACCCCCTAGGTCCTTTTATCTAACATTTATAAATAGAAATGAAAGTTGACCTTTGGAAGAAAACAAAAATATCATAATACAGTAGAATAAAATGATAAAACCATAGAACATAATGTAGCAACAAGTCTTATATATAGCATATGATGTAGATCTAGGGTTTGGGAATGCATTTTTACCCCTAGATATAATCTAGATGAAATCGTACCCCATAACAGGTGACCACGATTTTGCATAGGCAAAATTGTGCCCCATAGAGACCCGGGTGTGATTTAGTAGAAGTGAGGCGAAAATCCTCATATCAGTGCAAAATAATAAATGCATGATATAGTGAATTAAAACATACATGCAAAAGAAAACAATCACCTGGAAGATAGTGCAGAAGTAGATAGAAGGGTTGAGACCTCCTGAATAGTTGATATCTCCTTAAGGTTCCAACACAAATCCACCAAAGTGAGCAACAACAACAAACAATCCAATGCAACATAAAATAAATTTCACTTCACAATTATGAGTTAGCTTGCTTGCAGGAGAAGAAGAAGAATTGTAAATCACTTAGCGAGCACTTTAAAACCACTTGATGTCTTATTGCTTATTATTATCATTATTCATCATTGTGTTATAAAAATGATTTCAAACCCTCCTTATATAGTGGATTTGAATATGAAATACATGGGAAAACCAAGAAGGGCCGACGTAAAACATGCCAACTTTGAGAAATTAGGGTTTCCTTATAGAAAAACCTTAAAAGATAAAATTGTGCCCCATCAGGGTCGACCACAATTTTATCTTATGCAAAATCATACCCCATCTAGAGCAAGTGCAATTTCGCATAAAGAGGAAAAAAAGGGAAAAAACTGGGGGGAGGCCTAGTCTTTGCCTTAAGTAAGTCTAAAGGGTTTCCCAGGATGACTCAAGAAAGATTGCCCACTAAAGTGGGTCAATTTTTTGTGTCTATATTTTTCCTCCTCTTTGAAACATTTATGGCCTAATAAATGTGTCAAAGAAAGATGTAAACACTCACAAACAAAATATGGCAAGAGAAAATGGGGTGGCTGGTTTAGAAGAAAGGAGTGGTGCAAAAATGATGTTATTTTGAACACTTTATTGTTTTTCATGAAAATCGAGGCATTAGGGATATTAATACTTCTTAGGCTAGGGCGGCCCATCGAGTTTCATGAGGGAGGGTAAATCCCTCATGAAAACTTGAAAATATAGACATAGAAGAAGAAAAGAGATGAAAGGAAATAAAAGCATAAAAAGACAACAATAAAAATCAGGGATAAAAGTAAAAAAGGGGTAAAACCCTAATTAATTTTTGCCATGTAAAAGAGGAGAAAAGAGCTTTAGAGAAAAAATTGGAGATGGTGTTACTAGTGCACCGTTCAACAATCGCAAGGGGTGAAGCTGACACAGAAGCGAAGCGAGTAGAGGTAAGATAAAAAACCTTCCCAAGATTTATGAATTTTTTCAATTTTAAGCAATTTTGAGTGGTTTTATTTCAAAACCAGTGGTTTTTCTATGTATGACCTGGGCACAATTTCGTGCCCCGATCACGATTTTTCCTTGGGTAGTAGTGGTGAAATTTCACTTGATGAAAAATATCGGGTGCAATTTTGTAAAAATATGCCTCACGAGGATGGGGTGCCATTTCACCTCGATGAAATTGTGGTTCTAAAAAATTAGGTGCGATTTCACCGAATAAGGGAAAAAAGAGAAAAAGAAAGAACAAAAAATAAAAAGGAAAAACAAGAGGAAAGGAAAAAAGAAAGAAGAAGAAGAAAAGGCAAGCAAGCTACATCGGAGTTGTGAATGTTTTACTTGTGAATACAAAAATCAAGCAACACCAAATATATACTATGAAATAAAAAATAAGCAAAGTAAAAAAAATTATTGCACAAAGAAATAAAATTTATTATTATCGTCGGTGGATATTTTGTGTTACAATCAAACGTACCCTAAATAGGGGGTTTACAATGCTTATTATTTTGATACAATTATTAAAATGTATTAGGGTTCTCCAAAACCCTAGTTATAAATTATGGTGGTGTCTTCTCACTTGATTTGATCCCAACAGAGTGTTGAGTGGGCTTTTATATCCTATGCAGGGCCACTCGAGATTTAGCAGCTACCAATGAATGTGATTCTCAGACCTGCACACAACAAATAACAAGAGTCAATAATATCTATGAGGACTCCACTATGTGAGACCCTTAGAAAATGAAATCACTAAACCCTAGTTGCATAAATAAAATTGTAAACAAATATGAGAATATGAAATAAGAATAATGAGATTTTACCTTATCAAATAATGCTATTTCTATCTTTGTCATTGATGTAGGGAGTGATTACATAGATGCCCTAACGGTCACCCAAGGGCTGTAGGATACAAATCTAAATGGGAAACACCCGTGGGTACTTGGTGTTGACCAGAAACACCTAGAGGCACTTTGTAGGCTCTGGTGGGTACTCTGCAGACTCTGATGGGTTCTTGAGAAGCTTTGGGGGGAATTTGGTAGCTGAGGGAAAGGTTGCAGAACCAGTTATGGTTTGCATGAGGTGGACAACGAGGGATGTGGATGATGCAAACGATGACGATGAATGAAAATGATGGCGATAATGATTGAGGACTTAATGCACAATGGCTCAAGGAACTCAGTACCTTAGAAATGTTAGGGACCCTAAAAAATTAGGGTTTGAGTCATCAAAATGACTCCTCTTTATAATCTTCCCTTAGGTATGTTAGGGTTTTGACGACACAATTTGTGTGGCCAAGATTAAAACATGATAAAGGGTGGATATTAAATCTGGGCAAATGGCATGGATTAATGTAGATGGATGACTAGGATTAAAACATGATGGATGGCTGGGATTAATTCATACATACATATATTTATTAAATATATATAAATATAATATATAAAATATTATTATTTAAATATATATTAAACAAATATATAAATATATATAAATAATGGATAATTATGGTGAGAAGTTATGGATGGATGACAAGTGGATATATTTTGGTGTCTATAGATGCCCCTTTTTATACCACATTGCATGAAATACAATGTAGTGCAAAAATACAAGACACTTGGTTTGGTTAGACGAAGACACAACTTCCTTTCATTGGGATGCAAAAATGATCTTGGAAGACAAGAATTTGGAATGTGTAGCTTACCCCCTCAATTGGTGAATGAGTGAAAAATGAGTCTCACGAGCCAATTGACAAAATTGTGGGGTGAAGAATGTAATGGAATTGTGCAAGTGCAAATATAGGGTGTAATTGTGGATGATATAAATGATGTAAAATGTGATGCCATTTTTATCCCAATGGTAGAAGGGGATTATTGTGAAATGCAAATGATTGAGTCTATTTTTTCCCTAAAAAAGAAAGGGGCTTTTGCCAAGTGTAGATGTCATGATCATGTAAGATGTATCCCATTGTGGGAATTCAAAATAAATTTTTGGTTACCCCATGTTTGGGGTAATTCCATGTTGTTGAATAAAATACCTTTTGACGTCATTGAAATGCAAATTGATGAAAATACAAAAAAATAAAAAGAGTCAACTTTGGAAGTCCTGCTAGTGACTGTTAGATAATTTCCACATTTGGAACCAATCACCCTAGCTAGAACCTATCTTCGTGATGATTGTCAATGTAAATGAAATGATGAGTTATTATTTTGTCCATATTTTAAGCCCCATGAACAAGGCCATCAATGACAGTTGTTGAGCAAATTGGTCATGACATAGTCTCACTCAGAAAATGAGGGACCAAAAATGATTTTACTTTTGAACAATGAGATATGTGCTTATGAAGATGACCAAGTGTCCTTATGGTGATTTTTCCATCTTACCAAATTACATGGATGTAAATCATTGCAATCACCAAGGAGATAGAATATACCACTAGATACAAGGATCACTTGAAATTGTGTATGAACTTGGAAAATGTGCAAATATGATGATTAATTTTTGAATTGAATTTTTGATGACGAAAAATGCATTGATGATTGAATTGAGCGATTTTGTGAAATTTTATTTTGGTTTGGAGAATTTTGAAGGAATTTTGGACAATGTTGTGCCTTTTGGGTGCAAATAAAAGTTAGCCATCTAAATCAATTCATATTATCACAAACATAAATGCAATGATGTGATGGTTGATGAGAATGATGAAAATAGTCATTTTGTGAAAATTTGGACCATTTTAAAGCATTTTGTAACTTGTAATGTGATTTTGCAACTTTTACAAGAAAAAATTATGAATCCAAATCAATTTTGGTTTTTCACAAAACATGATATTATGATGAAATTGATGTATGGATGCAATTTGGAATGATTTGGTGGAGGTAAGATACCTTTTTGGATAATTTTTGACCTTTTGTCAATTTGGATGGCAAACGCTAGTGGGCACCTATTGCATGTGTAAACATCCACCAGAGTTTGTTGTTCTCCAAATGTAGGAAGGTGTTTCAATGTGCCTAGAAGCACCCATGGACATTTCAATGTGCCTAAAACATCTATAAATAACCTACAGAAGGGAAAAAGGTTAATTCTTGCATTTGCAAAATTTTGAAGCTGCATCTGAGGGAGTGAAGTGGAGTAGAGTGGGTGGGTGAAGTGTTGTGAAAGCTATGGCAATGGAGGGTGTGGTAGTGGAAGTAGATTTATGTTTTTCTAAGGTAAGTGCCATTAAAGCTCTTTGTTGAATTGTGCAAATTTGTTTTTTGGAATGTATGTGACATTAATGTTTTACCTTTATGTATTGTGCTATAGTTAAATATTTTGGAGCCTCGACATCAGTTCTCACCTATTATCTCGGGGATGAGGAAGGTAGTGCAAGAGGACCAGTGGGAGTGGCTAGAGGCTATGGGGTTAGCTAGTACTTAGATGCACTTTTTGTATATGAGCCTTGGCATTCCATTGTATATAGCCTTTGAGAATTCATTGTACATACGATATTTATATATATACATGGATTTTACTTTTGTCTTATGATTTTGTGTTGATGCTTTTGTGTGAATGCTTAATGCAACTGATAATGTGTATGAATGTAAATGTATATGATCATTCATAGTTTAGATTTTTATTGGAAATTTTTAGAATTGTTGTTTAATCAGGGGCACCAAACAGGTGTCATGTAAAATGGAAGACTCATGGGAGAAGCTATGGATGTTGATATGGAAGCTGAATATTTTGTAGAGACTCAGATATACTAGTGACATCAAACAAACTCATTAAATACTACCTAATTCCTTTAAGACAAAATGTGTATGCAGTGAATTTATTTATCGAATCATGAGCATGGTAATGACTCAAGGAAATAAAGAACCAATATGTGTGCAAGTGAGTTCATTAACTCAACTTGAACAATTTGGGTGAAACCTATTATGGAGAAGACCAAGAAGCTAGCTTGTCCTTATGTGTTGTTAGAGGTCTCTTTAAAAGAGATGTGTCACCATGCGTGAATGTATTCCACTACTAGTCAAGAATCTATATCCCCAATGGAGATTAGCTCGATAGTCCAAGAATTTTGATCTCTAAGTTTTGGGGATGACTACTTAACCATTTGATTGGAAATGTAGTACTATCCTTATAATTTGAAGATCAGTGGTGTGTGACGTGTAAAATATTTAGAGTTTTGTTTGAGCTTTTGCCCTACTCTTTATTTTATTTTGAAATTTGTGATAGTATTGAAAACCACTATTTTTTTGGACTATGTTGCATAATGGGATAAGCAAGGAATACCCTTTTCACTTTGAGGTACAACCCAAGGATGGTGTTATCCCTCTTTGACACAAGATGTTTTTAATATGTGAAATTGTGTTTGGTTCAAGAAATTTTTGGATCCAATTCCCAAAATTCAAGATTTTCTTAGTGAAAATTGTGTATTGGTCCTAAAGCAAACTCAACATGTATTTGGAGGTTGCTAGAAACACTAATGAGTGGCTGAGTGACCAAAAACACCTAGGAATTATGGACATGTGGTTTGCAAATGATAATGTTGACATTATGAAATGGTGCAATGACATAAATGATGTTTTGAAGGTGCCCCTGATTAAGGCAACATGACTTTATTGGACCAATTAATATCTAAATTTAAAATTATGATCCCTAATATGAAATGTGAAATGTGTGAATGTGGTTGTGAATGTAATATGTGAAATGTGAGTTGTGAAATGAAATGTGTGTAATGTAATGTATGAAATGTAAGCTATTTTTATGTAATAGCCATGTATATATACATATATATAAATGACATTATGCATAGAATGCTTTAAAGTGTATAAAATTAAGTGGTTTGAGCTCTTCAACTCCCTCTAGACTGGAAAGCTTATAAATTTATTTATCCAATTTTTGATTGATAATGTATGGACCTAACCAATTAGCCATGAATTTATCATGAAGATGCAATAAAGCATTGGTATCTTGTTAATTCTCTTTAGAAACAAAATATCCTACTTGGAATTCATGTAGATGAACTTTGGTATTGTAAGAACATTTTAGATGGTCTTGATATACTTGTAAATTCTCTAAAAGAATTGACTCACCTCTCATAAATGAGTGTGAGTTGGTTAGATGTGCTTTTCTAGCAGTATCTTCATTTATAAATTATTGTAATGAAATTTTCAATGAGGGGATCTCAAGATCAAGAGGCATGATTGTTTTAGATCCATAGACCAATGAAAATGGTGTTGCCCAATAGGCGTGTGGATTCTTGTTATATAAGCCCATAATGCCAAGGGAATTTATTTATACCAATATCTATGATTTTATTTAACAAGTTTCTTGAGAATAGAAATTAAGGCCTTATTGGGAGCCTCAGTTTATCTATTTTATTATGGGTAATAAAGAGTCAAGAAACTATGTTGGATATTATATTTGTCACAAAGTGCTCACACATCCTTGTTCTTGAAAGACTTACCATTATTAGAGATGATTTTTGAGGGAATATAAAATGATAAATGATATGTTGGAGTATAAAATCCACAATTCTTGGCCCTACTATACTGGTTAAAGTAATTACCTCAACCCACTTTGTGAAGTATTCAGTGGCTGTGATGATGAATGTATGTTTTCCCGAGGAATGAGGTGAGATTTTTCCAATTAAATAAATATCCCATTGTGAAAAGGGCCAAAGGCTTTGAATAGGTTGTAATTCTTGTGATGGCACATGAGTTAAATTAGCATGCTATTGACATTGCTTACAATGCTTGATATATGTGCAATAATCATGTTCCATTGTGGTCAAATAGTAACCCATGCATAAAATACGCTTTGCAATGGCCATTCCACTAAAATTACCACCACAAGTACCATCATGAGCTTCAAATATGGCTCTTTGTGCCTCAGTAGACTCGAGACAATAAAGGATAATTTCATCATAACCAAATATATACAACACATCCCCAAAGAGAGTAAAACGAGATATCTTTTGCTTGAAAGTGCGTTTAGCAATCCATGGAAAATTTTATGGGAGTATTACAAACTTGAGAAAGGCCATTATTTGGTTTGACCAAGGTTCATATGGATCCAAATGGATAAAGTAAACATCCTTTTCATCCTTAGATTCAGCATGGACAATTGCATATTTAGAGATCGTTGTAACAATAAGTGGTTGTACCTCTCCTAAGGAGTACTTTAGAATAAATGATCCAAAAGAAGCCATCACATACGAAAATCCATTAGTCGAACGTGGAAAACTATTAATTTCATACCAATCAAATTTATAGAGCAATTTCATTGCAACTTCATGGTAAAGTTTTATGGTAGGTTCTTTGTATTGGTATTCTTTGTTGATTTGTCTAACAAGTTGAGAATCACCAAATATCCTAATACGCTTTATGCCCATAGCTATGGTTACTTGAAGACATAAGATTAAGGCTTCATACTCTGCATTTTTGTTTGTGCATTGGAAGTCTAGTTTGAATGATAAGGGGATAGGTACCCCTTGGGGTGTATGAAACACAACTCCATCACCTTGATCTTTTTTAAACTTAGAACCATCAAAGAAGAGTGATATCGATGTCTTCCTTTGAAATGACATATTCTTCTTGTTCAGTGATAGAAAATACCAAATCATCTAGGATCTCAATAATCAAGGGTTGATCACTAGGAAGTGGAGCTTCCGTAAGCTGATCGACTATGACCTGAACTTTAATAGACTTTTGACTAATAAAATCAAGATCAAATTTAGTGAAAAGCATTATCCATTTAGCGGTGCGGGAGTTATTGTAAGTGCAAGACATCATATAACATAGAGGATTTTCTCTAGATATGATATATGTGGTGTGACTAAGCATGTAATGTCTATTTTTCTTAGTGGTAAAAACCACTTCAAAGCACAATTTTCCATGTAAGCATATATGGTTTCATAGCTTACCAATGTTCAACTAATATAATAGACAACTTGCTCTTGATTATTTTCATTCTTTTGTGCCAGCATTGTCCCTAATGCAAAGTCCATTGATAAAACATAAATATGGAAGGGAACCCCTAAACGAGAAGGAGTTAAGACTGGTGGAGAATATAGGTATTTATTAATATCATCAAAGGATTTTTGGCACTCATCTATCCATGAAAATGGCACCCCCTTTTCTAGTAGGTGATTGAATGACCTGCATTTATCAGAAAGTTGCACAATGAAATGATAAATTGATTGAATATTTCCTTGTAGGCTACGTAATTCCTTTAAGTTTGTTGGGGGAGGCATCTCCATGATCTCCTTGAATTTTTTTGGGTCCATATCAATGCCTCTTTTGGAGATAATGAACCCTAGTAGTTTTCCTGAGGTAATACCAAAGACACATTTCTTGGGGTTCAACCTTACATTATACTCTAAAAGTCGATCAAAGACTTTTTTCAATACAACAATGTGCTCTTGTCGAGTTTTGGATTTTTCCAAGATATCATCCACATAATATTCGATGATATTATGCATGTAATCATGAAATATATATGTCATGGCATGTTGATAAGTGACACCTACATTTTTGAGGCCAAAGGGCATCACCTTGTAATAAAAAGTTCCCCAAGGTGTAGTGAATATTATTTTGTGTTGGTCATTAGGATTTATTCAAATTTTGTTGTATCTTGAATAATATTCCATTAAGGAAAACATTTCATGGCTAGCGTAGGTATCAAAGAGAGTATCAATGTTTGAAATAAGAAAATCATCCTTAGGACACACTTTGTTAAGGTCTCAAAAATTAGTGAAAATGTGTATTGCCCTGTTAGATTTACAAATGGGTACCATGTTTAAGAGCCACTAAGGATAGTCGATAGGAACTATGAATTTTACATCTAAAGCTTTTGAAGCTCTTATTTGACTATGAGGGCCATAGTAGGATGCATCCTTCTAAGTTTCTATTTTATCGGCTTAGGATCAAAGTGCAAGGTAATATTATGGACAACCAAGCTAGGATCTAGGCCAGGCATGTCTTTATAGGATCATGCAAAAATACCCTTCTTCTTCTTGAGGAGAGCAATTAATTGCTCTTGTTCATCTAGGGGTAAAATTTTACCAAGTTTGATAATTTGGGGATTTTCTACATCTGAACTAAGGTTCACATCGATAATATCTTCAATAGACATGTGAGAACCTTCCTCAATTTTATGGGGCATTGGGATCATATGAATGTTATCTATGAATTTATAAAAATCTTCTAATTCAACCCCGTTTATGTCTACTTGGAAAACCTTAGGATCTAAAGGTGAAGGTGAAGGTGAAGGTGGGGGTGATGGAGGAATGTAGTTGGTTAAAGTCCTAAACAATTCCTCAAATAAGTCAAACTCAAAAAAGGATGGTGGTGAGGAAATACAATCTATTTCAATAAGATTTATGTCAATTGGAATTGGCTTTGCCAAATCATATGGATTACGAAGTAGGGTGAATAAGTCAGCAGGATTCACATTGACTTAAGGGAAAAAATGGATGGTTTGTGAAGGTGAATGAGAGGGTGGATCCTATTTGCTAGAATCATTATTAGAGCACTGGTAAACCTGAAAAACAACAAGAAATACAAATAAATGCAATATACATGTAATGCAAAATGTTTATGTTTTTTTTTTAAATTTTGAAATTTATTTTTGATTATTTTTCTTGAAATTTGAGTTATGTACATATATTATAAGCAAAATGGTCGATGACATGAATAAATAGAATGGAGGTGGTGGTTCACTAGTTGGGTTGGCTCACTTTTGTGGAAGAAGCAAGGAAATTATGGGTTGATGGATGGGGAATATTATGAGGTAAAACTCATCCTATTCAGTGTGTGGTATGATGGGTTATGATTCCTCTTCAGATTCATCATAAATTATCGATATAAGGTTTAATTCTTCATAAATTTCCTTTTCAAATTCATCAGGGTGATGGTTGTCTTCTTCTGAATTCAAATTAAGCCTTTGAAAGGATTTTTTAAAAGATATGGAATAAAATGGATGGTAGCCTAGACATTAACAGTCATGTGCTTCTCGATATGGAGTTTTTGAGTGGTATTTTCACCCAATTGTGAAAGTACACTCTTCCTTAGGATTTGGGTTCCAAATCCCCTCTTGCAAAGAAGTTAAACAAACAACTTCTCCAAGGTCTCCGCTATATTAGCATTTGCATATGTGTATTAGTAATCTCAAATAAAGATATTCAATTTAAATGCTTGGAACACCTTAGTGATTGCAAATAATTGTAAACAAGGGGCAATGTTGATTTATTTTACCATGAAACTTTAGTGATTGTTCATTGAACCAAAATAAAGCAAATGTGAGTTGGCCCTCATATGACCATGATGTAGTGCCTTAATTCCTTTTATCTAGAGATTTTTAAGGTAGATTTTATCTTCCTTATTAAGCCCAAATATGGCTTCTTATCATGAGGATGAAGATAGCCTTCAATATGATCAATAAACTATCCCTCTTTGGTGAAATTGGTTTTCACAAAGAAGCAATATTTTATGGCCTTAAAGTAAGGGCTTTAAATGTCACTTTAACTTATCCCTCTTAAATGAAATCAAATTTTTATCAAGATGAACAATTAAGTGCTTTGAAGAAAATACCTTGAATGTTATACTCAAATTACCCTTCTTTCGTAAAATTAGAATTTTTATGAAGAGGGCAATTTTAGGCTCCAAAAATGGAAATTTGTAAAAATGCCATAAAACATAATTCCTTCAATGAAATTGAAATTTTCATAAAGGGAATGTCATCATAGGCTCATGAATGAAACATGAAACTGAAAAAATGAAATTCGGTCCAAAATGGAAATTTTCTATTTTTGGAATTTTAAAATCTGTAATAAAACAACTACTTCGATGAATTTTTAAAAATACTAAACAACTCCGAAAATAAATTTTCAAAGTGCGTATTGGAAGTATGAAATATAACCTACGCAATGGTGAAATTGTTTTTGGATTTTGAAAATTTTTAATGGATATTTTAATGCCTGAAAATTAAAAAAAATTAAAATTTTTGGAAAAAATAAAATGCAAAAAACTGAAAATAAAATGCATTCAGTTTGATGCTATCCTATTCCGACAAAATTGAAGATGTGAGGTTTTCATGCATGCAACCTAATCTATTGGACTTGCAAAAAAAGCACAATCTAGATAAGCTAAGTGTTGGCTCCTAGGGTTTTAAATGAGGTTTTCAGATTTACAAGTCTAAAATCTAAAAAGGGGAAAAATAGACATTTAATATTGCATGCAGAAAATGACTCCTCCTTTCTTGTCCATAAGATGCAACTTTCTAAAATTTTCTGTATTCAAAATTTTTCATTTTACAATAACAAAAATTTCTGGTTTTCCCAAACCAGTCCATGGAAGAAAAACAGCCCAAACAGGTCCAGAATGGCCCTCTTGCCTTCAAATATGCAACTCTGCTTGTAGCAGTTTTGTATCGCTCCAAATTTTTTGCATCCTTACCTTTAGGCTATAGGATCCGCGCCCGAAAGGGGGATGCGAGAAGGATGGGACAATACCTCGGACTGAGAGGCCCTTTGAAGGTCGCGCCTCTCGGGGAGGGGTATAAGGGTGAATTTTTGATGGATGGTGGGTTCACCAGGAAACTTTTGAGTGGCAGTTTCCACGCCTAGGTTGAGAATAGGTTTGATGTGTTCATTTTATACTTTAATCATTCATATCCTAGGTTTGGCCAAGATGAATCTAAGCTATTCTATATGCCAATGCTGATTTATATGGATACAAAAAACATGAATAAGTGCTAAACACAGAAAGTATGCTAAATAAGATGGAATGTACCTGATTTCGGATGTCTGATGAAGAGTCTGAGGTTTGTAGAAGTCCAGATCGTCTCAAATCTTACATTATCATCTGCAATTTCATAGAATCATCTCAGATCATAGTCGATCATCTGAGATCAGACGAGATCATTGTCGACCTGATGAATTCGTCAGACGAATTTGTCAAAAACCTGCAATCATAGAAACAGATACCAAAACCAAAAATGCAACTGCAAAAGCAAGGGGAAATGATAGAAATGACAGTAAATTTGCCTAAATGATAGATCCAGATAACAATTAAAGGAAATGCACCAATTTAATAATTTATTTTGACTTTATCATGCATCTATGCTAAATGAGGTGAACTCCAGGATGCAGAAATAGAATAAACTAAATTAATGCATAAGGAAATGAAGAGAAAAGACAAGAAAATGCAAACTCTGGGCTCTGATTGCCCCCAATCTGGACTGCAGTCAAGATCACCTCCAATCATACGAGATCATCGCCGATCTATGACAGGATCGTCCGAAATCGTCTGGAATCGTCAGAGACGATCCGAGCTTGCTCCGGCTGAAAAATAGTAAAATTCCTGCAAGAAAACTTGAAATACACAATGCAAATGAAGGTGTGAAGGTGTTCTAATGCACGAAGAGTTAAAGTTGTAGGGAAATCAGTCAGCCAGGGGGATAAACTGAGAAAATCCTAGTTTATATAGGATTAGGGAGAGGTTAGGAGGTTGGAGATCATCCCAATTTGGGAGATCTCCAACGGGGGAGACTCTAACTGCGCAGACACGCTTTCTGCCCAAGTTAGAGAAGCTGTTGAAACAGAAGCTAATTATGAAAATCAGTTTTGGGACGAAATCGTCTGGACGTTCTGTTCCAGACGATTTCATCAGATCTGGGATGATTTCGTCTGATCGTCGACGATATCGTCCAACGGTCAAAACAAATCCTAAAAATGGCATGAAAAACAAGGGGAGCGGGTAACGGGCGGTTAACGGGTGGTTTTGGGTTAAAATTCAAATTTTTATCTTTTTACTAAGGTTTAACTGCGCCAATTTTAGGGTGCTACATTTTGCCCCCTCTTTAGCGAATTTTTCGAAGAAAATGCGTTAAAGACGAGTTCTTCCTATTTTACGAGAAAGCAAAAATTTACTCAATTTTATAGACGACGATTCTAGGTCGAATCGTACGATCGCTTACTATGGTGCCCCCTCCGTGTTTTTACCCAAATCGAACGTTTGAGGTAAAAGCACGGAAAAGCAAAATTAAAAAATGTTGTTTTTAAATAAAATTAAGAAAAATAGGGTAAAACCCTAATTCATTTTTACTGTTCATTTTTACTGTTTGAGAGCTCTACAGACAAAAATGGTCGAGACAGCGCACAGATCGACAGAGGTCCGGCGCGGGCTACGGGTAAGGATCTAAACTTGATGCATTATGTTTTTAATTTGATTTGTGCAAATTTTGATTGAAATTTTGACTGTTTTGGGGCATCGCGGCCGTTTTTAGGCCGTCGACGACGTCGGGACGAAATCATCCCAATTTCGTCGAAATCGTCCCTAGATCGTCGATTTCGTCTGAGGGCGAAATCGACGGAATAGGGGACGATTCCGTCCAACAAGGGGCGATCCCCAAGTTTGCATGAAATCGGAGACGATTTCATCCTACAAAGGATGATTTTACCCAATTTAGGATGATATCATCCAATGGTGGACGATATCATCATTTTTATGAAATTAAGCTTGTTTGAATTGCATTTATTTGACTTTAATAATTGTTTTATTAATGAATTTTGTTGTTTTATTGTTTGTTTTGCAGAGGGGATTACTAAAGAGTCGGGAGTGGAAATACGGGGGCTGAGGGATGACGTAGCCGCGCTTGACCAGGCGGAGCGAGACCGACTAGCACAGGTCGGTCTACAACATGTGGCAGAGATGCCACAAGTACCGACAGACATGGGGCTACTGATAGCCCTAGCAGAGAGGTGGTATCCGGGGTCGTCCTGCTTTCGGTTACCGATAGGGGAGATGGCTCCCACACTAGAGGATGTATGGAGGATCTTGAGGATCCCCATATAGGGACGGTTGATGACTCCTATGGCCAATCAGGGCCAAGCTATGATGAGGCTAAGTAGAGACCCGAGCTTCACCCTGGAGAAGGGCGGAGTGAACATCGAGTCTCTGAGGCAGATGCCTGGGGCATCTAGGTTGACTCGGGTGTTGGCAGGGATAGTGGGTGGCTTACTGCTGTGCCACCAGAGCGGGTGCAGATTACCCTGGCTCCTTTTAGATGTGGTCTGCGACATGAGAGACCACGGGTACAGATTTGCATGGGGCAGCTTTGTACTATGATGCTTGTATAGGATCCTGCACGGGGTCGTATACAAGGGAGGCCGATGTCTGGTTTTGACATCACTATTGCAGGTTTGGTGCTGGGAGCACATCATGGTGCGGAGGCCGGTAGGACTCCCACTGACAGGGGTTGACCGGGAGAGGCCCCGAGTTTTCTATTGGTGGCTACAGAGAGGGTCACAGTGGTGGATAGATCTATCGATGTCACGGAGGTTGCTAGATGACCTCATCCTAGACCAGATCACCTGGAGGCCATGGAGAGAGCATCCAGGGTGGGCAGAGGATGGGCAGGAGCTGGCTCGCATCAGGCGAGTCTATTGGCTGAGGATGGAGTGGGGAGAGGTAGAGCTCCACCGCTACGACCAAGTTTTGTGGTAGTTCGGTCTTCAGTAGGGGATCCCTTCTCTTAGGGATTATGAGTACTCCCGGACTATTCGGGATAATACCACACTGAGTGGGGCTCCGGATATGCAATGATTCTGGAGCCAAGATGCGGATGATGCCCCCATCCAGCCAGTGGATGGTGATGACGCTAGGGTTGCTGATGGATACGATGCTTGGTACGTAGGCATCCACCCTCCTCGGATGATGAGGGCATAGGGTCCGATGCACGTGATTGTGCGACGGATGGGGAGGTGGTGCCAGGCAGCTATTGAGGCAGTGCGGGGTCGCGATGGGAGAGAGCAACGATGGTCTCCATAGGAGAGATGCCAGAGGATGGCATAGGCTCCATAGAGGCCACAGTAGATAGGGAGGAGGGAGGAGGGATTCCATTCTTAGTAGAGGGAGAGGCCACCATCACCTCGATAAGGGCAAGGGTGTCGAGGTAGGGGAGAGCAGTGAGACGATGGCTCTTCGGGCTGAGGTTGCCCACCTACGAGCTCAGGTGCAGACTCTACAAGATGAGGCTACATGGCTCAGGGCTCAGAGCAGAGGGGCGAGCATGCAGGAGTTGGCATGGTCTATGGCTCAGACCATGTTCTATCAGGGAGTATACTACCAGCTGGTTCCAGAGGGCCAGAGGTTACAGCTTCCAGCCGACATTGTGAAACCAATCAGGATGGGATCATCGAGGACTTCCTCACGATCGATGATGAGGACCCGAGATACAACCCGAACCTCTATGGGACCACCTCCTCCATGCCAGGGTGGGAGAGGAGATGAGGCTGAGAGCTCGAGGGCTTCTCGAGACTAGCTGCTATAGACTACATAGAGATTGTATATATATTTGAGAGGATTGAGTATGTCGGGGTATTGATTGTGGCATACCGATCCAGTTTTGAGATGATGTACATAATATATATATGGTCTTTTTGATGAGATGACTTGTGTATATGTTGTATGATGCTTTAATTTTTTATTATGTTTATTCATGTAATTATGTCGTTAAAAAATAAATTATAATTTTATGTCATGCCATAAAATTTAAATGAAATAATCTGATGTAAATAAATTGGTTGTTTTGTGGTGTGATTTGATGAAAAATAAAAGAGACTTCTAACAATAATTTCAAAGGACATTGTCGCTATTATAGACCATTTCATGGAGTCACCGCTCGCTAGGTCGTCAAGCTAATCCCTAGTATAGAAATATTGCTAAAAGTAAAAGAGTGCTTAAGAGACTGTCTTAAGACTTTGTGTTGTGATGATGAAAAATGATGATGGTGATGATTTGTTTTCAGATTTTCATAAAAATATTATGCATGAAATATATTTAAAAAATATGATTTTTGCTAGGCATAAATTCCTAAGTGTGATAAATTTTTTGAATAAGTCCCTAGGAATTATACCATGGTTGCAAAATGGAATGTTGACATAATGAAATGAAATAGAAAAATGTGTTCATTCTTTTTAAAGCACAATTGTGTAACATAATGATGTAAGCCATATGTTTTTATGAATTAAAATGCATGGGAAAATAAAATTAGAATAATGGTTTGTGCTAGGCATAGAATTATAGGTATAGACTTATACCATCATCACGAAATCCAAAAAAGAAATTGATATTTTAGTTTTATTGCATGATTGTGTTTTTTGATTTTGAGATAAACATAAAATAATAATATATAAACATGACTTTATTTACTAGGTTTTTGAAGATGTGAAAGAAAATTTTGGTTTTTGGAAAGAAATATATTTAATTGTTTTTATGCTAAGCAAATGTTCTTAAATAAGAAGATGAAATGGTTCTGAAAGAATTGCAAAGATATTTTAAATTATCTTAAAGACAAAATGTAGATTTATAAGGAACCCTCATGTGCAAATGTGAGTTCATTACCGATCTTGATTTATCATAATGATACAAAATCTCTCAAATACAAATGTGTGTGCAATTGTATTGTTCATTCACCAATTTTGAGCAAGATAATTTGATACAAGTAATTTGAATTAACCAAATGAGTGTTCGTTGACCATGATTTATATGCATGTAACCGTACTAGACTACTATGTAAGTTAGGTCATCAAGAGCTAGCTGATCCATAAGCCGACATAGGTCTATACAAAAGAAGGTCGCTAATGTGACAGACATATCACCACGCTAGGGATTACCCAAGGCCAAGCGGGTTGGGCACAAACCGCTTGTTATGGGGCTTACCTCACAGTTTTCGAATAATTGAGAATTCCAGGGATTCAAGCTCATTCACCCTTCTTTTCTTTTCAAAGGGTCGGGAAAGGGATTTTATTGCTTTTTGCTTTTGCTTTTCTCTTTTTCTCTCTTTTTTTTTTTTTGTATTTTTGCTTGGAACTAAGATAATGCTGAAATATTGCTGCGATGGTACAAAATAATATTTTTCTTTTTCTCATTTTCTTTGACTTTTCTTTTTCTTCCTATGCTAGGGATACTTGCTCGGATTGGCTGTAGAGCAAGGGATTTTTATTCTGGGTAGGGGTGAGCTTGTCCTTTTGTCAATTCTCAAAGATTCTAGACCATGTGCATGATAGGATAGCAGGGGAAACTTTTCGCTCAAGAAACCATTTCTACTATGTAGCATCATATCGAATTTGCAATGAAATCATTTTAATGTGAAGAAATATACTTGGTTTAAGTAAATAACGAGATCAGTTCTCTATGCTCAAAACTTTATTTAATTCAACTGTGGACTTTGATATAAGAGAGATTAATAATCATACCAAATAAAATCAAGATATTTATTCATGTGAGTGTGAAAGTGCGGGATTCCAAATAAATGCTAATTTATCCAAAATAATTGAAAATATAACTGCAATACTTCAAGAATTGACAAGTACGAAAATAAAAGATGTTTTGAAGATTTTGATGATTTTGAAGTTTTTATATTTTGATTTTAATTTATGAATGGAAAGAATAAATACTATTACTATTTTTGAAATTTTTATATGGATGACTAAAAGAAAACAAGATGCAAAATAACAATATATACAATGATGAAATGACCAGATTTATGCATAATAGCGTTTAAGATGCAGAATGTTCATAGGTTCTTTAAGATCTTTACCATCTAAGGTAGCTAATCGGTATGCTCCCGATCCAAATTTAGCAGTGATGATATACGGTCCAAGCCGGTTGGGCTCAAATTTACCTTTAAGGTCTTTAGTTGCATTAGTATTTTTTTGATTTTCTTTTAAGACAAGGTCACCGATCTCAAAGGATCGATGATGAACTTTCTTGAGGTATGCTCGCTTGAGCTTGTTTTGGTAGGCACGAAGATGCTCCAAAGCATTGATGCGCTTCTCATCTAGGAGTTCCAACTGACTAAATCTGCCAGCACGATATTCATCTCCTACTTCAGTATCTTGAAGTAGTAGAGCCAAAGAAGGAACTTCTAATTCAAAGGGAAAAACTACTTCAGCGCCATAAACCAAAACAAAAGGTGAAGTGCCCGTGGGAGTGCGAACGCTAGTTCGATAAGCCCACAAAGCAGGATATAGTTGAATGTGCCAATCTCAGCCAGATTTATTGACCGAATATTTTGAGGATTTTAATTAATGTTTTATTAGATGCTTCGCTTGGCCATTACCCTGAGGATAATAGGGAGTGGACCAACGATGTTGAATTTTATATTTTTGACATAATTTTTTGACATCCTTATTTTTGAAACAAGTTCCATTATCTGAGATGAGATTTGTAGGAATTCCGAACCTACAAATAATTTGATTAAAAATAAATTTGGAAACTTGGGTTCCAGTGCAAGAAGCTAAGGGCATAGCTTCAACCCACTTCATGAAATACTCGGTAGCGGTTATGATGAATTTGTGTCCATCAGATGACACGGGATTGATTTTTCCAATGATGTCTAAGCCCCATTTTGAAAAGGGCCAAGGAGATGAAATAGCCTACAGTTCTTGTGCAGGAGCATGGACAAGGTCAGCATGTTTCTGGCACTTGTCGCAATGGCGCACATAATCATGTGCATCATTCTCCATGGTAGGCCAAAAATATCCTATCCTAAGGAGCTTCTTAGCAATGGCGCTACCACTAAAATGTCCCCCACAAGATCCATCATGGGCTTCACTCAAAGCTGATCTAGATTCTTCTAGATTCAAACATCTCAATAGGATGCCTTCAAAAGATCTCCTATACAATGTATTGCCAATAATTATGAAGCGACTTGCGCGTCTACGTAATAACCGACGCTGGTTGCTATTACAACCTTCAGGGAAGGTCCCATTTTGGAGAAAATTAAGTATATCAGTGTACCAAGGTTCAGGAGTAGTTTCATTGATTAGAAACACATCCAAAGGTTCTAAGCATGATTTATTTGAAGTGGGTTCCTGGAGTCGATGAATAATGATGGTAGCATATTCGTCATCTAACTCCAAGGGCAAAAGAGATGCAGTTGCAGCCATAGCATCAGCCACACGATTGCTAGTTCGAGGAATAGCTTCCAAGGTAACTTGATCAAATAAAGATAATAATTGTAAGACATATGCTTTATATGGACGTAATTTATCATCTCTCGGTCTGGTAAACATCATTGATTTGATTGATGACAAGTTGAGAATCATCAAAAACTAATAAATTTTTAATTTTTAGTGCCAAGGTAGCTCGTAATCCAAGGATGAGAGCCTCATATTCAGCAGTGTTATTAGTGCAAGAAAACATTAATTTAAAGGATAGAGGTATAAGATGTTTCTATGGAGATATTAAAATAATACCTGCACCAGCCCCACTCATGCATCGGGCTCCATCAAAGTATAGGGACCATTGCTCTGGATGGTCTGCCTCTATTGTAAGGCATTCATCAAGAAACTCAATGATGAGGGGATGGGTAGACTCTAAAGGTGCAGCAGCTAATTGATCTGCTATGATTTGACCTTTAACAGAATTCTATCCTATAAACGTGAGTTCAAACTCGCTTAGCGCAAGAACCCACTTTGTTGTGCGACCAGATAAATAAGGTCGACTCATAAGATACCGCAAAGGATCGAATTTAGCAATAACATACGTTTTCTGATTGAGCATATAATGGCATAGTTTCTGTGTAGAAAATATGATTGCTAGACATAGTTTCTCTAATGTTGTGTAGCGGGTTTCATAACTGATTAAGGTTTGGCTAATGTAATAATTAGCACGCTCTCTCTTCTCATCGTCAAGTTGAGCTAGCATAGCTCCTAAGGCAAAATCTGAGGCAAAAATATACAAGATAAATGGGCGATCAGGTCTAGGTGGTGAAAGCATAGGTGGGTTAAGAAGATATTGTTTGAGGAGTTCAAATGCTTCCTGACATTCGTCGTCCCAATGAAAAGAGACATCTTTCTTAAGAAGCTTAAGAAAGGGTCCTGTTTTGTCTGCCAACTTATCGATGAAGTGACGAATAGCTTGAAGCTTACCTTGTAGACTCTGTAATTTAGATATATTTGTGGGTGCGGGCATATCAGTGATAGCCGCGATCTTGAGAGGGTCAATTTCAATGCCACGTAAAGAAACTATAACCCCCAATAATTTACCGGACTTAACTCCGAATATACATTTAGCTGGATTCAATCGGATAAGATATTCCCTTAACCGATCAAATACTTTTCTCAAGTCATCTAAATGATCATCTTCTTTGATGGAACGAGCTATAATATCATCTACATAATCATGTAGAATATCATGCATCATATCATGAAAGATATAAGTCATGGCTCATTGATATGTTGCACCTGCATTCTTCAAACCGAATGGCATCACTTTCCAACAAAAGGTCCCCCAAGGGGTAATAAAGGTTATTTTAGCCTGATCTTTAGGAGCTATCCTGATCTGATTATAACCAAAAAATCCATCCATTAAGGATATCATTCCACTCCCAGCAGTAAAATCAATGATTTGATCCATGTTGGGAAGAGGAAAATCATCTTTAGGGCAAGCAACATTAATATCTCTAAAGTCTGTGCAAACCCTAACTTTGGTAGCTTCTTTCTTAGTTACTGGAACTACATTCGAGATCCATTCAGCATAATCAATGGCTTGTATAAAAATAACCTTCGGGAGTTTTTCTAATTCCCCTTTGACTAGTAAGGCCACTTTAGGATGCATTTTTCTAAGTTTCTGTTTAACAGGTTTAGCATCCGGATGGACTACTAGGTGATGCATGACTACGGAAGGGTCTAATCCTGGCATATCCTCATATGTCCAAGCAAAGACATCTTCATATTCTTTAAGAAATGCAATGTATTTATCTTGTTTTTCTTGACTCAATTCTGATCCAATGTTGATTATGTGAGGATTATCTTCGGTTCCAATGTTAATTTTTATGACATTCTCTACTTCCATATGTAGATCTCTCTCAAAATTAGGTGGGGCGGGTGAAACACCCAATTCTTGTAATTATTCCGAGGTTAGTTTGGATAATTCATCTTGAGGAGTCGTGGCCTCAAGCTGGGCTATACTAGGTATAGAGCCATCGAAATAAAATCCGTTATGTAATAACTCCTCAACGGAGACATCATGGAAGATATCTCCCTCCAACTCATCGTCGGATTCAGCGATCATCTGAGGGTAAGCTATGGATAGCATATTACATGTAAATGGCTTATTCATTAAATGCAAAGCATCATGTTTATCCAAATAATCTTGGTAACACATGAGATGGTTATCCTCCTCAAATGGGAAGGGCTGACCTTTACTAGGAAATAGGCCCACACCACATCGGGCAGGCCACGGTTCTACCTCAAAAGGTTCTTTCATACCATTCTGGAAAGGTCCCAAACCTTTCCCTTTATATCCCAATTTAAGCATTATAGGCTTAGCTTTAATATACTCATTAGTAAAATAACATCGAGCATATCCATCATAATGTGTCTTGATGTTTCTAGGTATTCTTCCCTAGTCATATCCCTTATAAATAAAAGCACAGCTCCCGACTTGGTAAATACTTCCCATAGGCTGTGGGAGGCCCAAGGTATGAGGAGAGGGTGGCAATTTATTTAAAATAAGGGAATCTTGCATAGCAACATTTGTTTTTTCTGATATAAGAATTTTAGATAAATCGGGTAAGAGCTCATCAGTAAGAGCGTAAGAGGTAGAAGGAACATTTCCTACATCTTCGGATGCGGAAAATATGCTTCTGGTAGGTGTAGATGTTGTAGAGATGTCGATGGATGGGTCTATAGGTATGGAAGTTATAGGAGTAAAACAAGAAGCATTGGTTGTGGGTTTAGGATCTTTTTGAGGTCCTAATGTGGTTTGTTCAGAGGATGGTTGGACTATATGTAGAGGTGGAGTTGATGGAGAAAAGGTAGATGATGTTATGGGTGTGTGTTTCACACGTTTAGATGGATGATTAGAATTAGGATGTGTGGATGACAGAGCAGGGCAAAATTGAACTCCAACAGGTTCTGCCAAAGCACACATATCAAAGGGTCTAGGATCACCATGAATGGTAACCAATTGATTCTTAAATTCGAATTTAACACACTGATGTAAAGTTGAGGGAACATCTCGCATCGCGTTGATCCAAGGGTGACCCAAGAGTATATTGTATGATGCAGGGCAATGCACAATAAACACGGTCGTGTCTAAGGTTCTTGGACCAACTTGCAATGGGATAGTAATAACTCCACACGTTTCTTGTGTTTCGTCATTGAAGGCTTTTATGATCATATCAGTTCTTTTCATTTCGTCACTTCTAAACCCAAATATTTGGTAGAAGTCAAAAGTGCAAATGTTTAAAGATGAACCATTATCAATCAAGACTCGTTTAACTCCTACATCTCCAATTAGGGCAGTAATATATAAGGGGTTATCCTTATGTAAACTATGTTGCGGTATATCTCTATCCCGGAAGTCAATACAATCGACTTCTCGAGTTATGATAGTATTGGCCATGGCTTCAGATTGAATATTTTGTGGTACCATCATTTGGCTTAATGTGAGCATTAATTCATCCCTATGTGTAGGAGAAGATCTTAAAAGGTCCAAAAGGGAAATTCTAGTCGTAGTATTTGATAATTGTTCATTAATATTATAAGGAGGTTTAGGTTGAACATTAGGTGCATGATTCCCTTTATTAGGAACTTTCAAAACAAATGGAGCTGATCCATCGTTCTGAGTTTGATCTTGTTGAGAATTTTGAGCCTGTTGTCGAGTAACAGCTCCGATGGTACCTACAATATTGTTTTGCGGATGATGAATGGGTCTTGGTCTAGCATTTATGGCTTGTTCATTAGAAAGTAATTGGTGAGACGATGGTCTAGTAGTGACTCTTCTTGGAAATGGTTCTTCCGGAACCATAGAACTTGTGATAGGTTGAATAGCATCTCGATTCATCTTCAGAACTATTCGATTGATTTGAGGTGATTTCCATGTCACTTTCAGTCTCGTATTCTGTATCACTAAGATCAGGTGTCCGAATATTATATAGAGGTCTGGTCGTAACTATGGATAAAGTTGTGTCAAAAATTTGCAGATCATGAGCAGGTGAATGTCCACTAATAGTCCCTACATATCGGGTAGGAGGGGGAACATTATGATGCTCAATTTGATTAGCCACCTCTTTACCATGCTTTGGTAAAGGATGTTGAAATATGTCCAATGATTGATTGGCATTCGATTCTGATTTTGGGGGATGTTCTTTTGAGCATTATTAGGAGGATTTTGTTTAGGTTGAAAGGCTTGCACCTCCATCTCATTGTTATCAATTAAGTCTTGTATTTTATGTTTTAATATTTTACAAGAGTTGGTAGCATGTCCAGGTCCTCTATGGAAATCACAGTGTAAATCAGCTCTGTATCCGGGTATAGTTGGATCAGGTTCCCGGATATTTGGTAATTGGATCAAACCTCATTCTAATAATTGTGGTAGAATGGTTGATAGAGGTTGATTTAACCTAGTAAACTCTCGAGGTGGTTTATCAGGAGGTTTTAGTATAAACTTCTCCGTTGTTTTTGCAGTATTAACATTAGCAATGTTTCTACTATCAGTGACTCCATCACCCACAACTTGTTTATTTTTATATTGATTTCTGGATGTTTTCTCATCATCTTTCTTTTTAAGCTGTCCTCTCCGAATGAGAGCATCTTCCACTCTTCGAGCTAAATCTATAGCTTGATCGAAGGTGGTCAAGGTAGCGATTGATAACTCATAGGATAGTTGTTCTTGTAAATTATTGATAAAGATATCCAACATTTCTCGATAAGGTAACACAAAGTGTAATTTTCCTATCAACTGTCTCCATCGAGCTAGGAAATCAGCAAAACATTCATCTTTGTCTTGTTTTAAGTTGTACAAATCTTTAATGGTTACATGCCTTTCGATGTAGGCACTAAATTGATGAACAAAAGACTCGGCTGTTTCTTCGAAATTCCTCAAAGAATGAGTGGGTAATTGATAATACCACTCTAATGCCATCCCTCCTAAACTCTTTGGGAACATTTTTAGTAATAACAAGTCATCATGTGATATATCATGACATGCTATCCTAAACATACGAAGATGCTCTATGGGATCTTCGGTTCCTTTGTATATAGGTAGGACAGGCATAGGAAAGTGTTTAGGATATGGTTGTGCTACAACTATAGGATCTAAAGGCTGACTACACATCTCTCGATAATTGTACGAGGGACGGTAGGGATCTATCTGGTCCATGCGGGAGACTAACTGTTTCACCATGGCTTCCAGATTACTAGTTTGTCCACCATGTTGGTTCGGTGGTATGTGAGCGTATGATGGCGTGACGTAAGGATTAGATGCTATGTTGCTATTATGCAAATGGTTGGTAGGGAGAGTATTATGAAGAAGATTTGTAGTAGCATTATGTTGTATCCCAGATTGTTGGAAATTGGTGTTTGGTTTTGTTTTAGGCTTTTGTTGATTTGAGGTATGTTGATCAATAACTTGGCGAAATAGAGCAGATGAATGACGGTTTCTTTTGTGTGGGAATAACCCTAGGCTTGGTAACAGGCACTCTAGGTGGTTGGGTAACCTGTTGTTGTTGCATGTTCTAGATTATAGCGGCCATATCCAAATTGGATGGTCCAGACTTGATCACTTTCTTGATCAACGAAGGACAAGGGATTAGTGCGTGTGTGATATATTTCTTCTAGGGTTGCTTGAGTGTCACTAATTTGATCCTTGTCCATATGGACTGCTCTATTAAGGGCGCCAATATTAGTATTGAGGAACTTCCAAAAATGTTCCATGTTCTCAAAAGTAATAGCTCCTTCCGGAGACATTTTAGGGGATGAGGATCCTTCCTCTCTAACAGTTTCTCTTTGTTCATTTCCTTCAACAAATTCTTCTTCTTGTTGGTCTAGGGTTCCTTCTTCCTGAATTGGGTCTTCAGGAAGGACATCTGGTTTATTTACTGGTTTTCCTAACCAATCTTCTTCTACTTCAGTCTGTTTTCCATTCCGAAGTCTAGTCATTATGCTTAAACTTAGATTTTAGCAAATATATATTTATATATATATTTGCGACAAGTTTGGGAGGTATATATTTTAATTATATACCTACTTTAATACTTAAAAAAAATGTTTTAATTTTTGTTATATTTTCGTTTTTTTTTGTTTTTTGTTTTTTATAATAATATTATAAAGACAACAAACAACATACTAAATGCAAGAAATAAAATAATGGCTTAGTTTTCTATAAATAGTTTATGGATATCATTAATGGGATCAAGTTCATCAGGAGTCATGAAATGCTCCTCTTCAAATTGGAAATGGTTTTTCAGGAATTTGACAAAGTGTGCTATAGTGATATTATCTGTTTCTGACTCTGACTTGTAAAAATAGAGCTCATGGCAATACTCTCGATATAACATAGCTCTAGGAACTCTATTCCATCTCCTTCTATCCATAAGAATGACCTCTTGATCCTCTATACGAGATAGAAATTTATGTACTACAACTGCATTGTCGAGGTATTCCTCAAAGGTGTACAATTTAGAAGACACAAGTGCTCTTTTATCTGCTAACCACCTATGGCAAGCTCTCTGAAGCTCATGATATAAAGTTACTTGATCAGGATCCAGGATTCTATCTAGGACAAACCTCTTAATTTGCCTAAGTTCTGTTGACCTAGATGAAATAATACTCAATCTCCTATCAAGTTCGTCCCACAAAGGTTGAACCCTATTTGTTTGAGGTACTCTAAGCAAAGAAGTAATCTCTATGGCTGCTACTTGATTTTCAACATTTATGGTGACAGCTCGTATTTTATTATAATCTACCATCTAAATATGATATGCAATCTTACTTTGTTTATCTGATGATTCTAAATGCATTTATTTTTATTTTTATTTTTATTTTTGGATTGTTTTCAAAAGGTTTTTAGTTTTTCACGTCGGGTTCACCAAAATGTATCGCTCCAAATTTTTTGCATCCTTACCTTCAGGCTATAGGATCCATGCCCGGAAGGGGGATGCGAGAAGGATGGGACAATACCTCGGACTGAGAGGCCCTTTGAAGGTCGCACCTCTCGGGGAGGGGTATAAGGGTGAATTTTTGACGGATGGTGGGTTCACCAGGAAACTTTTGAGTGGCAGTTTCCACGCCTAGGTTGAGAATAGGTTTGATGTGTTCATTTTGTACTTTAATCATTCATATCCTAGGTTTGGCCAAGATGAATCTAAGCTATTCTATATGCCAATGCTGATTTATATGGATACAAAAAACATGAATAAGTGCTAAACATAGAAAGTATGTTAAATAAGATAGAATATACCTGATTTCGGATGTCTGATGAAGATTCTGAGGTTTGTAGAAGTCCAGATCATCTCAAATATTACATTATCATCTGAAATTTCATAGAATCATCTCAGATCATAGTCGATCATCTGAGATCAGACGAGATCATCGTCGACCTGATGAATTCGTCAGATGAATTCATCAGAAACCTGCAATCATAGAAACAGATACCAAAAACCCAAAAATGCAACTGCAAAAGCAAGGGGAAATGATAGAAATGATAGTAAATTTGCCTAAATGATAGATCCAGATAACAATTAAAGGAAATGCATCAATTTAATAATTTATTTTAACTTTATCATGCATCTATGCTAAATGAGGTGAACTCCAGGATGCAGAAATAGAATAAACTAAATTAATGCATAAGGAAATGAAGAGAAAAGATAAGAAAATGCAAACTTCGGGCTCTGATTGCCCCCAATCTGGACTACAGTCAAGATCACCTCCAAT
This sequence comes from Wollemia nobilis, assembly GCA_028583015.1. Classification (NCBI taxonomy): domain Eukaryota; kingdom Viridiplantae; phylum Streptophyta; class Pinopsida; order Araucariales; family Araucariaceae; genus Wollemia; species Wollemia nobilis. The sequence continues at coordinate 4,012,938 of JAQPPZ010002093.1, forward strand.
CGTACGAGATCATCGCCGATCTATGACAGGATCATCCGAAATCATCTGGAATCGTCAGAGACGATCCGAGCTTGCTCCGACTGAAAAATAGTAAAATCCTTGCAAGAAAACTTGAAATACACAATGCAAATGAAGGTGTGAAGGTGTTCTAATGCACGAAGAGTTAAAGTTGTAGGGAAATCAGTCAGCCAGGGGGATAAACTAAGAAAATCCTAGTTTATATAGGATTAGGGAGAGGTTAGGAGGTTGGAGATCATCCCAATTTGGGAGATCTCCAACGGGGAGACTCTAACCGCGCAGACACGCTTTTTGCCCAAGTTAGAGAAGTTGTTGAAACAAAAGCTAATTATGAAAATTAGTTTTGGGATGAAATCGTCTGGACGTTCTGTTCCAGACGATTTCATCAGATCTGGGATGATTTCGTCTGATCGTCGATGATATCGTCCAACGGTCAAAACAAATCCTAAAAATGGCACGAAAAACAAGGGGAGCGGGTAACGGGCGGTTTTGGGTTAAAATTCAAATTTTTATCTTTTTACTAAGGTTTAACTGCGCCAATTTTAGGGTGCTACAATTTTCCAACCCCTCAAAACGTCCTTGCCTAGTGTATTTAAAATTTTTAGAAAGATTTTCATTTCATTTTCCAATGACTGTTCGTTTCACCTTCCCTTGTGCATGCATGTGTTTTGGTTTCCAAAAAAGCTTTTTGTTTCTATTTTGTGGCCCTTCATTTCATTCCCATGGTTTGGCTTCCTCTGTTTGGTTTTCTTCACTTTTGGTTTGATTTCAAAAAATGTTTCCTTTTCTCCACATGGGCACGCATCTGCTTCCTTCCATGTGTAACGACCATCTTAAATGATTTCGAATCATTACAGATTCCTTATGTAACATTTTGTATTATTCATTAGATTTTGTCCTTATGTGACAAACTACCTTATTCAATCTTCGATTTATTCCTTGGCTTTATATAAAGACTTGCCACCTTTGTGAGTAACTAATGAAGGGGTACGAATCACCTCTTTCTTTGCATGTCTATGTGTCCTCTTTTGAGTTACGAAAATGCAACATGTCATGATATCGTGACACTTTTGTTTGTCTGCCTGTCTGCCCTTTTTGAGCCGTAAAAAAGCAACATGTTGTGATATCATGATACTTTTGTTGCTCTGCCTGCCTATCCCTTTTGATCATGAAAATGCAACATTTCACGATATCGTGACACTTTTTCTTTCTTGTTATTTATCTTCTCTTTTGGCCATGAAATGCAACATGTCGCGATATCGCAACACTTTTGCCTCCTTGATCTTTCTCTTTTCTTTGGACCATGAAAATGCAACATGTCGTGATATCGTGAAACTTTTTCTTTCTTGTTCTTTCTCTTCTCTTTTGATCGCAAAAATGCAACATGTCGCGATATTGCAACACTTTTTATTTCTTGTTCTTTCTCTTCTCTTATGGCCGCAAAAATGCAACATGTCACGATATCGCTACACTTTTTCTTCCTTGCTTTTTCTCTTCTCTTTTGGCCACGAAAATGCAACATGTCACAATATCGCGACACTTTTTTACCATTGCTTTTTCTCTTTGCTTTGGACCGTGAAAATGCAACATGTCACAATATCGCGACACCTTTTTTCTCCTTGCTTTTCTCTTTGCTTTGGAACGCAAAAATGCAACATGTCGCGATATCGTGACATTTTTCCTCCTTGCGGTGTTTTTCTTTTTCTTTGATATTTAGCATGTGGGCCACTTTGGTCTTCTTGGAAAATATGCAAAAATGTGGGTCCCCAATTTTGGGGTACGTTGTGGAGCAAACACAACAAATGGTGACTCTATTGGGAAATGCTCCTGAGCATTTCGGTGAGAACTCAACCTGAACACCTCCAAAACTAAAACACAAGCGTCAGCAAATATCCCAAGAATGAAACTAGATGAGAAATACATGAAGCATTAGAATTATTAAGAATCATCTTGGTGTGTGCAATGTGCTTCATTCCTTATCATTTGAAACTCGTTCAACTTTCCATTGTCATTTTCACTTATGATTCGTGCGTATGAGAAGTTATGGATGATTCCTATAGGATTTAACGTATAGTGAAGATGCTAGAGATATAACAAGATTTGAAAAGGCTCAAAATTTCTAGTACCATGAACAAACATATTAAAACTGTCCAATCCTCTTAGGACCAAATATGAGTATACCGAATTAATTTACTAGATCCCAAAGTTGGTTATGTGTCACTACCATTTTGAATCCATGTGCAAGTGTAAATTAAATAAGAGCTTTGGGGAATAGGATTCCCAACCTAAGCGATATGGGAATTTAACCCTATCCTTACTACTCTGATCTGGAGTTCATTACCTCATCTTGAACAAAGTGATTTAACTTGTTATGGATGAAACTGTCGAGCTAGCCTTGTCCGTTTGAGTAGTCAATGGTCTTGCTTTTAGACAAGACATGTTGCCATGCATGAGCATACTCCACTACCAGTCAGGCGTCTATAGCCTCGGTGGAGATCAACCCCATAATCTAGGATTTGACTTTACTTTTGATTTCTTGAACCTTGGGGATGACTACCCATCCTTGCAAGGGACATGTAGTACGATCCTTCCAATCCAATATCAATGATGCAATAAAATTAGGATGAAAAATATTTGCTTTGGAACTTCAATTTCTTGAGTGTAGATCACGCTTTTAATTTCTTAAAGCATGATGGAAGAAAAATAGAAGCTTTGGGGAATCGAATTCTCAACCTAAGCAAGATGAGAATTAGACCCTATCCTTACTACTCCATGAAGATAAAATCAGAGCTTTGGGGAATTGGATCCTCAACCTAAGTTCGATGGGGATTTAATACTATCCTTAATACTCTGATTTTAGGCTTTAAGCACTATAGGAGTGGTAAAAAGCCACTATTTTAAGGATTATGTTGCATGATAGGACAGACATGAAATACTCCTTTTGCCTCACCTTTTCTTCCAAGTATGGTTTTGACCATTTTGCTCAAGATCCCATTTAAAATGTGTAGAACGTGCTTGGTTCAAGATAGTTCGGGCATCAATTCCCAACCATAGGATCCTTTTAATATATGTTATGTAATAACCCTAAGAGGATTCAACACCTTTTTAATGATTGTATTTGAAATGTAGATACAACTGAGATGAAATGTACATTCAATGTCGAATGTAACATGATATATGGATGAATGCATTTCTCTTTTTGAAATGCAGATGGAGTATACCACCTACTTTACGATAATGTGTAAAACTGACAACTTCATGCATCACAAGTTCCAAACGATATTCTTTAATGTGTTTGCGATACTCGTGGAGCTTTCTGCAATACAATTTCGATGTTTCATATTCTCTTAGTCTTAGTCAACATTCATAAGGACATAAGTTGACATCTCACTTTTCTTTCTCTTTTTAAAACAAACCAAAAGTGTCCAAAGGACCAACACACAAAACTTAAAACCAAACCCAAAATACAATCCCAAAAAAAAAGAAACTTGAAAACACAAACCAAAACCAAAAACCAAAGACTATATACAAATGTACAATATGGTACAAGATGGTGCAAAGTTTGGATTATCATTTTCCCGGATCCCAAACCTGATTAGAATTCTTTAAAAGACATATGACATGATACACATACCAAGTTTTGTAGGAATCCAACAAAAACAAGATCAAACCAAACAAAGAAACAAACTTCCACTTGCCCCTCTCACCATACCAATTTGATTTAGTTTCATTAATAATCCTATGGTGGAGTCTCAAGTTTTCAAATTTATTAGACAATGATTGATATTCAATTCCTTTATGTCTATTCTTTAAGATGTCCATTTTGCACTTTGATTCATGGTGTAGAAATAAGCTTTCATTTTCATTCAATAAAGCCATAACATTAATAATATTTGAATCAAACCATTCATTAGGCAAACCTTCATTTAAATTTTGCATGGTGAAACCAAAAACGTGAGATTTTACCTTTGGCATGTTTTCATTTGACCTTACTTGAAGAGAATTTGAAAATTCCTTTTTTCTCTCACGACATTCATCATCATGTAGCACTTGTTCTTTCTCCATGATTTATTTATCAAAGGAACCAAAATTAGGTATCCAATTGAACACATTTCCATCCCTTTAAAACCATAAGTCTTGTCTATCTAGGGGTGGATTAACTAACACATTTCCATGATCAATCACTTGGGTTGTTTTGGGTAACGTGAGATTTTCAATTGGATCATCAATGATATCAAACCCAAATGATTTAGGTTTTGTAATTTTCTCATTTTGAAATGGCATAATCATTGTAGCACAAGTAAGTGGATCAAGATTTTCAATTTATTTTCCTTCAAAAGAATCTAAAGCGAGTGATTATCTTTCTTGATTCATGGTTGTAGAATCCTTATCATGCCCCAAAATTTGATGAGATTTGAATTCCTCTTCCAAAACTTTATCAAATTGTACAGGATTTATAGTATCCTCATGTGAGGAAGCAATTGAGTTATCCTGCATATTAATTGACACAACAAGTTTTTTAGAAGATTTAGATTGATAATATTATTCCCATTTCTTCCATGAATCATAGTAATCATCTTCCAATTTCAAGTTGTGACACTCAAGTACTTCTTCATCTTCTGATTCATCAACATGTTTCTCATCCAATTCATCTTCACCTTCCTTAGATGGTTTAGTTATTTCCAAAAGTGGGTTATCTCTTGAATTCAAATTGGTAAAGCTATCATAATCCAAATTTGTAACCCATGATTCAATTTTATCACAATTTGGAAGGTGTGGATCCTCTTGGTCATCACTTTCGAGAACATCATCCAAAGTGTATTTCGAGAACAAGTGGTGAAATTTGATTATGTCTTCAACTTGATTTGTTGATTTTATTTCAAATTCATTTTCAGCCACTTGTGATGGCTTAGGAGATTCTATAATGGGATCGATTTTTGGATTCTGTGTCATATAGTTGCTCCAATATTTTGCAAGTACATCTGACCAAATCATATCCACATAAGTTCGTTCATCCAAATCATCCTTTTTGGGTAATGATTATAGATATTTATTTTCCAAAACAAGATGGTGATCATTTGATTCAAACTTCTTGTTACCCATCCATAGAATTTCTTCTCCAAAAACTTCATGCTCTTCAAGACTTTTCGAATAGGTATTTACTTCAATGTGAGTCACCTCAAAATCTCCTGTATCACTTGAAGAAGCATAACATGAAACATCATTATATCAGCATTATGAATTTTCTTCCTAAGATGATTTGGATGCATACATTGACGTGCTCATTTTTGTGGTGGAACATGCCTACATACCTTCTTAACCACTTTATTTTTCTCTTTTACCTTCGATACGAACTCTTTGGGTTGAGTGGTAGAAGTAGTAGGATTAGTTGGATTGATATCCACAGATAAATATTGAACATTTGTTGCAATGGTTCCATGAGTGACCACATGATTCTCTAATTGAGGCATAGTTGGATGGATAGAAGTACTTGTATAAGCACATGTGGGAGCATAATTTTGTATGGTAGGATAAAGTTGATTGTATGGAAAAACATTGGATATCAAATTTTGTTGTGCCCATGCTTGATTTACCATCAAGGATTGATTGCAAGCCCCTAGTTGTCCTACCATAGTTGATTGCTCCATTCCATAACCTTGTGGCCTCAATTTTTGATCTACAATAATAGCTTCTATGTAGGTCGATGCAAGATCAATAACCAAGGAATTCATCCTAACAAATATGGCACACCATGGATCCAATGCTCGAAAGTATATTTGAAGAGCACCCCTTTCCTCAATAGTATAGGGAGAAATTAATCTTGCATAAAGCTTTCAAAACCTCATGTTGAAACTTCTCACTGGCTCATTAGGTTCTCTTTTGCAAGAAGTAAATTGTTGATATATCGTGAGAGGATCAATGAGCAACCTAAATTGATTGATAAAACCATATTTCAATTGAGTCCAAGATGTAATAGAACCAGTGGGTAAATTGATGTACCAATCATATGCCACCTCATCTAGGGTTCCAAGAAACATTCTACATGCCACATCCTCATGTTCGACATTCCATCTAACTAGGATATCCACATAGGCTTGAATATGTTCCTCGGCTAATGTTGGACCATTGTGTTTAAATTTGGGAAAATGTTTTTCTATGTTCTTGGGTAAATCATGAGAATCTCCACTAATATTCAAAGGATTAACGTGTATCCCATACCACGTTCTTGCAGTTGTATCCATTAACGAAACTCAAAGGATGACTTCAAAACCAATTTTTTAGTCATGAATAAAGGAAGGAACCATGACAAAGCAATATTCTAAAAATTTAAATTAGTTTTTGATTCACCAGATCGCATATGCTCAAGTGAAGAGCATACTCCTAGTGTTGTAGGCATTCTGATTCACAAGATCATATTACACGCAAGTGAAGAGAATAATACCGACAACAAATACATTTTAGACAAAACAATTCCTTACAAATAAGCATGAAATGACTAGCAAATATCAAACATGTAATGTATGAATAATCATGTTAGCATCAACCAAGAGATGTATCCATTAAAATCGAATAAAAGTAATTGCATGGAGACAACCTCGTTAGTCAAGACCATTCTTTTTTAAAAATAAAATCAAAACACATTATTCCTGTATGAACAATCAAAAGCATTAGAACAATGCATAGCAATTCATGTCCTCCTTTTAACATTACAAGGTTGTATTGTTAAAAGAGGGCTAAATATAATAATCAATAGGGCATGAAATATTCAAAATTTAAATCCCTATAGCATTTAAATCACACTGAAATAAACCAATTCAGGCCCTCCTTCTAGCGCCAAAATGTTGAGTGGTATTTTCACCCAATTGTGAAAGTACACTCTTCCTTAGGATTTGGGTTCCAAATCCCCTCTTGCAAAGAAGTTAAACAAACAAATTCTCCAAGGTCTCCGCTATATTAGCATTTGCATATGTGTATTAGTAATCTCAAATAAAGATATTCAATTTAAATGCTTGGAACACCTTAGTGATTGCAAGTAATTGTAAACAAGGGGCAATGTTGGTTTATTTTACCATGAAACTTTAGTGATTGTTCATTGAACCAAAATAAAGAAAATGTGAGTTGGCCCTCATATGACCACGATGTAGTGCCTTAATTCCTTTTATCTAGAGAGTTTTAAGGTAGATTTTATCTTCCTTATTAAGTCCAAATATGGCTTCTTATCATGAGGATGAAGATAGCCTTCAATATGATCAATAAACTATCCCTCTTTGGTGAAATTGGTTTTCACAAAGAAGCAATAATTTATGGCCTTAAAGTAAGGGCTTTAAATGTCACTTTAACTTATCCCTCTTAAATGAAATCAAATTTTCATCAAGATGAACAATTAAGTGCTTTGAAGAAAAGACCTTCAATGTAATACTCAAATTACCCCTCTTTCGTAAAATTAGAATTTTTATGAAGAGAGGGCAATTTTAGGCTCCAAAAATGGAAATTTGTAAAATGCCATAAAACATAATTCCTTCAATGAAATTGGAATTTTCATGAGGGAATGTCATCATAGGCTCATGAATGAAACATGAAACTAAAAAAATGAAATTCGGTCCAAAATGGAAATTTTCTATTTTTGGAATTTTAAAATCTGTAATAAAACAACTTCGATGAATTTTTAAAAATACTAAACAACTCCGAAAATAAAATTTCAAAGTGTGTATTGGAAGTATGAAATATAACCTACACAATGGTGAAATTGTTTTTGGATTTTGAAAAATTTTAATGTTTATTTTAATGCCTGAAAATTAAAAAAAATTAAAATTTATGGAAAAATAAAATGCAGAAAAATGAAAATGAAATGTAGAAAACTGAAAATAAAATGCATTTAGTTTGATGCTATTCTATTCCGACAAAATAGAAGATGTGAGGTTTTCATGCATGCAACCTAACCTATTGGACTTGTAAAACAAGCACAATCTGGATAAGCTAAGTGTTGGCTCCTAGGGTTTTAAATGAGGTTTTTAGATTTAAACATTCGCATGAAGCAATCAAGAAACTTGCATAAACTCCATTTACAAGTCTAAAATCTGAAAAGGGGAAAAATAGACATTTAATCTTGCATGCAGAAAATGACTCCTCCTTTCTTGTCCATAAGATGCAACTTTATGAAATTTTATGTATTCAAAATTTGTCATTTTACAATAACAAATTTTTTTGGTTTTCCCAAACCAGTCCATGGAAGAAAAATAGCCCAAATAGGTCTAGAATGGCCCTCTTGCCTTCAAATCTGCAACTCTTCTTACAACAGTTTCCAACCCCTCAAAACATCCTTGCATGGCGTATTTAAAATTTTCAGGAAGCTTTTCGTTTTATTTTCCAATGACTGTTCATTTCACCTTCCCTTGTGCATGCATGTGTTTTGGTTTCCAAAAAATATTTTCATTTCTATTTTGTGGCCCTTCGTTTCATTCCCATGGTTTGGCTTCCTCTATTTGGTTTTCTTCACTTTTGGTTTGATTTCAAAAAATGTTTCCTTTTCTCCACATGGGCACGCGTTCGCTTCCTTCCATGTGTAACGACCATCTTAAATGATTTCGAATCATTACAGATTCCTTATGTAACATTTTGTCTTATTCATTGGATTTTGTCCTTATGTGACAAACTACCTTATTCAATCTTTGATTTATTCCTTGGCTTTATATAAAGCCTTGACACCTTCGTGAGCAACTAATGAAGGGGTACGAATCACCTCTTTCTTTGCATGTCTATGTGTCCTCTTTTGAGTCACGAAAATGCAACATGTCGCGATATCGCGACACTTTTGTTTCTCTGCCTGCCTGCCCTTTTTGAGCCATGAAAATGCAACATGTCACGATATCGCAACACTTTTTCTTTGCTTTGGACCGTGAAAATGCAACATGTCACGATATCACGACACTTTTTCCTCTTTGCTCTTTCTCTTTGCTTTGGATCGTGAAAATGCAACATGTTACGATATCACGACACTTTTTCTTTCTCTTCTCTTTTGGCCATGAAAATGCAACATGTCACGATATCGCAACACTATCTTCTCCTTGATTTTTCTCTTTGCTTTAGATTGCGAAAATGTAACATGTTGCGATATCGTGACACCTTTTTTCTCCTTGCTTTTCTCTTTTCTTTGGACCGCGAAAATGCAACATGTTGCAATATTGCGACACTTTTTCCTCCTTGCGGTGTTTTGCTTTTTCTTTGATCTTGAGCATATGGGCCACTTCGGTCTTCTTGGAAACTATGCAAAAAGGTGGGTCTCCAATTTTGGGGTATGTTGTGGAGCAAACACAATAGGAGTATCAATTAGCTCATGCACTCCCTATTCATATCACCCTAGGCCATTTATTTGACAACTTTATTGATGAAAATAAAAAGATAGAAAACCTAATATTTGTTGTATATTGGTAGTTGTTGGGTGCTTGGGTTCATCTAGAGAAGGATTAGATAATGAATCAATTCCCCATACACAAAATTTATGCTACTTGACATGGAATCCATTTTATGCACCACTCCTATAGATAAGGGTGGGTCACATGGGCAACCATAATCCTTGGTAGTTTGGATGTTGAGAGGTATGATTGTAAAATCTAGGACCATGTATTCACCAATATCAGGATTAGTGAGGTGGACCTGACATTGGGATGACATGTATGTGGATGTGGAATTGGATGACTCATGATTGAATTGGGGTATGGACTGAGATGGTGTCTCATAATTTGTTAACCCAAATTGTGAGACATTGGCTAATGTGGATGATGGTGGATTTGAATGATATGATTATTGAATTGGCAATGATGTGGAAGGAGTGGTGGAAGATGATGCTGCTGATGATGATGAAACTGTCATGGATTGAGTTTGACCACATGTGCATGTAGTCAAAGGTGATGAATATGGAGGAATGGAAGTGGAAGCTTGATGTGATGTGGTGATGGGAAGCTCCTTAGGGATAGGGCCTTTAGATGATAATCCAGATTGGGTTTTTGATGAAGTGGATGATAATGTGAGAAATATATGAGTGGAAGGAAGCATGTATTCATAAGGATTAGAGATGAAATTGGAATACTTAAATGGTTCGACATCCATCGGTCTGTAATGTACTTGTTCCTCATGTACGTATTTCAAGTATTAATGTAGTATAGAAGGGACACATATCATTTACCTCATCCAAGGTCATCCAAGGAGTACATTATATGCCATGGATCCTTCCAAGATGTGGAACATGATATGCAATATTTTGACCCCCACTTTGATGGATAAAATGATAGTTCCAACTATGGAGCATAGAGAATCATTAAATACTTTTAGGGTGAAAGTGGATTTGGTGATGTGGATGGAAGAAGATTAAGATGATGAAGAGTAGATGTGGTGATGATTTTCATAGAGGAGCTAATATCAATTAAAACTCTTTTGAATGGTTTCTTGTCAATTTGATCCATGATGTGTAATGGAGGGTCCATCGATTTTGATGATATTGATTTAATCTCAAAATCGTAGAAAGTAATAGAAGGCTCCATACATGTTTGAATACTCCCCATAAAATTGTTGAAGGTATTAGCATATTGATATTAGAATTCAATGGATTTAAGAATATCCATTAATGCCTTGCAATGTGGGGGAGATTTTTGAATGAACTCATATATAGATAGTTTAGTCGAAGCCATTTTAAGACTTGTGGTTAACCATATTCTCAATGAGATGATTGGACTTGATAGATGATTGATGGGATGAATTGGGAGGATTTGGATGACTTGGAATATGAATGGGTTGAGAAGGATTGGAAAAAGTTTGGATGGGTGATGATGAATTTATAGGTTGAGACACACTTGATCATGGTTTTATGGGTTATTAAACAAATTTTTGTTGAGTATTTTGTTGATTAGTGCATTGTTGTTGACCTCGGGTTACTACATGAATAACAACCACAAAACCTTGGTATTTTTGGACATGATTGACTTGATTAGGAGGGGTTTTGGTATTAGATCCTCCTGTTGTTGGTTGCACCTCCTTATGATAAGTAAGTGGTGTTTTATAAATTCTAAGATTTTGATTTTGTTGGGCTAAAGGACTATCAAGCTTGATTGCCCCTAAGTCAATGAGATATTGCACTCTATCCTTAAATACATGGTAGTTGTTAATATCATATCCATTTTTCCTATGATAAGGGCAAAAAAAATGTTCTTGCTAGTGCTTACCATGTTTAGTGGGATCATCTGGTTTAACCTCAGGCAAGGGAAGTTGGTTTGTGTATAACCTTAGAAATATGGAAGCATAAGATTTGGCTAATGGGGTGTATTGATGGTTTTATCAAATAGACTATCAATATGGTCAGTTTTCCATAGCTGGAACTATGTTTTGACTTGATTTAGTTATTGAGGGAACCACATGATATTCAATTTGTCATGGTTGCTATTGCACAAGTTGTTGTTGAGCCATTACCGGTTGGCTCATGACCACTTGATTAGCTTGGTTATCTTGGTTGGCTGGGTTGACCTAGTTTGATTTTGATTGGCCAAATTAACTACCTTTATACTGGCCCTTATTTTACCATTCTTTATTTTTAGGCTTAAGAACACCTTGTATTTGTATCTCATTGATTGTGCTAGCCTGGGAAAGAGCTTCATAAAATGATCTATATTGCTATAATTGTAATAACCAAGAGATGGGTTTTAAGCAACTCTTAGTAAACAATACGATCAACTCCTCCATTGGTAGGGCGAATGGCAATTTGGTGATAAAAACCCTCCAACGGTTACCAAAGTCATAGATAGACTCATCCTCATATTGTTTTAGACCATATATACCAGATAATGAGACTCTCTTTCTAAAATTAAGGAAACATATTTCAATAAATTAGTCAATTAATTGCTCAGAAGTATAAATACTATGGTGAGGTAAGTGATTATACCATTCTACAACATCTCCATTAATGTTTGAGGAAATGTACAAAGCATTAGGGCATAATTACTTTGAATTCAAAAGCATGAATGGATAAATGTGTTCACATGTTATTTCGGATCCTCAGTCCCTTTAAATTTATCAAAATTCAGTACTGTGAAGTCTATCAAATATGGAAGTGATGGTACCAAATGATGGATTAGTTTATTGATCAATTGAAATAAAGTGGGTTTCTAGTTTATCAAACCAGGAGTATGTTGTATCAGACTATCAATCTATTGTTGCATAACCTAAGTTCTAGGGTCCTTCCCAAGAATGTGAAAGCCTTGAATTAATTGATGATTCTATGAAGGAAGAATGGAAAGATGTTGAAGCATAATGAGATGATTATGACTTGGTGGAGTGGATTGGAATTGGTGATGATAAGGTTGATGAAATGATTGTGAATGAAGAAACAAAGAAGATGCATGAGGACTATGGATGAATTAACCCATAGAATGGGCATGGGTTGATGGCAGTGTTGGAATGGAAACCATAGAAGATTGTGGTCCCTATGATGGACGTTGGGTGACAAAAGTGGGTTGAGTGAAAATAGGTTGAGGCTTAAGATTGACCGCATGAACTTATTGTTGAGGACATGACTGAGCATTCTATCACTTCTTAAGCAATTTGTTAAGGTGTTCCCATGCTTCATGTATTTCCATATATGAAGTGGAAGGTGTGGATGTGGTGGCTGAGGTATGTGATAGATAAGTTGCAACCGTAATTACATCTAAAGGGGTAATATTGGCTAACTTGGAAGTTAGCATCTACGAAGTAGCATTGACTTGTGCTTCATACAAAGGGTTGCCATATGTAGTGGTGTAAGATGATGGGACGGATGTGCTTTGAGCACATGATGATTGGGATATGGAAAAATATTGGGAAGGTGTAGTAGATACCTCAAAAGAGGGTTGTTATGCACCTGGATAAGGCTTGAATATTGGGAGGAGATAAGTTACTACTAGAAAGAAGGATCGTGCCTAGATGGACTATGGATTGGTTTCAAGACATAGTTAGCAGATCTATAAATAGCCTCCAATTTGGCCATTTATATATGGGTTATGTGGTGGTCAATGGTAGGTGAAGATGATTCTATTTGTGGAATGGACATGTGAAATGACTATGTGGATGGCAAAGTATATGAGGGACCCACAAATAAATCTGAACAACTTAGCTGTATCACACTAGTGGGATTGACTATAGAAGTGGTAGGAAATGATGATGAACAATCCATGGAAGAATTGCCTAGGTGGATGAAAGTTTGACTTAATACTTTAGTTTGATTTCTAGTTAACACCACAAGCTATTGAAACAAATATGCAATGTACAGTAAATAAATTGTAGAAGGAAACTTCACAAAATAAGCAATTCAATTCTATGTTTTATTGAAATTAGGAGCTTAGGGTTAGAAACCAAAGGATTCAAAAATAATATTCATTAATCATTAACATAAAATAATAGGTTACAAGGTTTAAATAAAGATAAAATAAACCATAAGCCTAACTTAGGGGAAGAGAATAGGGAGAAATAAAATAGGGAGGAAAAGAGGAAAGGAAATTGAAATTTAACTCTCTCTTCTGCCCATGCCGTCCAAACTCCGTCGTCCATGAGGTAAAAAGGTAAGGTCCAAAACTTACCATGGTAAAACACTTTTTACCACCCGTAATTTCCAACATTATCCCCCTTAAAGTTGAGAGGACTGGCTATACAATCTCTCAACTTTATAAATTGAGATTTATCCATTGCTTTGGTGAATATGTCAGCAATGTTATCCAAAGTGTTACAATATTTAAGCTCAACAATATTTTGTTCCACCATATCTCGTATGAAGTGATACTTCATATCAAAATGTTTTGATCTTTTATGGTGGATAGGATTATATACTAGTTGAATGGCACTAATATTATCACAATTCAGTTTTGTTGGACCACTTTGAATTTTGCCAATATCTTCAAGGATTTTCCTCAACCAGAGGACTTGAGTACTAGCATGTGTAATGGCGATATGCTTTGCTTCAGTAGATGATAATGCTACAACAGATTGTTTCTTGGAACTCCAAGTTATTAGTCCTGAACCTAGACTAAAATAGTTCCCTGATGTAGATTTTCTATCATATATATTGCTGCCCCAATCACTGTCACTAAAACCAACTTCACTGAGTTACATTTGTGGTAATGGATTCCAAAATCCAATGTACCTTTTACATATCGTAAAATTATTTTAGTTGCTTGACAGTGCAGCTCAGATGGACTTGCCATAAACCTTGAAACTAGAGAAACAACATATTATATATCTAGCCTTGTGTTGGTAAGAAACATCAGAATCCCAACCATGCTCCTAAAAGTGGTCATTTCAACCTTTGGTGCTCCATCATATTTGCTCAGCTGGATTCCATGTCCTGTTGGAGTTGCAAGTGATTTGCACTGCTCCATGGAAAATTTCTTTATCATGTCTCGAGCATACTTATGTTGACATATGAAGATCCCTTTCTCTGATTGGTGTACTTCCATGCCTAGGAAGTATCTCATTAACCCGAGATATTTCATCTCAAACTGATTCATCATGGAGTTTTTGAATTCCATATTCATTTTATTATTACTAGCCATAAATATGAGATCATCCACATATAAGCAAACTATGAGGATGTCTGTTCCATTCTTGATGTAGTAAAAAGTTGGTTCACTTTTGCTTTTAGTGAATCCAAACTCATTAAAATAGCCATCAATGTGTGAGTACCAAGCTCTTGGTTCTTGCTTGAGGCCATAAAGTGCTTTTTTCAATTTATAAACAAGGTTCTCTTTTCCTTGTTCTTGGAAACCTTGAGGTTGCTAAACATACACCTATTCTGTTAAGTATCCATTTAAAAATACACTTTTAACATCCATGTGTTGTATTGCCCATCCTTTGTGAGCAGCTAAGGAAATAACTGTTCTAATTGTCTCCTGTCTTGCTACAGGAGCAAAGGTTTCCTCATAGTCAATACCATATTTTTGAGTAAAAAATTTTACAACTAGTCTTGTCTTATGTCTCTCAATGCTTCCATCAGCATTGAACTTGGTCTTGTAGACCCATTTACAACCAACACATTTTTTAACTTTGGGAAGCTTCACAAGCTCCCAAGTATCATTCTTGTTTATAGAGGATATCTCCTCTTTCATGGCATCTTGCCATACATTTTCTGTACATGCCTTTTCATAGCTAGATGGTTCTAGTCGTGCAATAGCCAATAAAGCATAATTGACTACATCTCCTCTTGGTTCGTGAGATTCATCATCTCCGAACATGTGTAGATTTTCAAGTCTGGATAATATGTCATTCATCTCACTAGCTTGACTTCTAGTGTATCTTTGTTGGAAATACCTATCCAAAATTTGAGAAGATGGATGACTTTGTAGTGTTCTATTTCATTTATTGGTATCTTTCCTTTGAGAAGATGGATCAATATCCATAGGACTTGGAGCACCAACAAATCACTAAAATATTTTCAAAGAATTTGGGGGAGCCTTCAAAGGAGTTCTGCTTGGACTTGGTGTACCACTGGATGTACTCAAAGAAGATTCCTTATGAGGACTTTGTGGTGGGGTACCACTGCTATTCTTTGGATGTAATTGTGAGGAAATTTCAGAATTAGATCCTACATCAACAAATTTTTGATGACCCCATTCTCCTCCTTCATCAAAAATTACATCCCTTGAGATTATTATTTTATGGGTCTTGAGATTGTAAAGTTTGTATCCTTTTGTGGATTCACAGTACCCTACAAATATACAGGATTGACTATTGGGATCAAGCTTCTTTCTTTTATCTTATGGAATATGTGCATAGGCTAAAGAACCAAAGACTCTCAAATGCTTTACATTTGGCTTCTTGCCATACCATCCTTCATAAGGAGTGATACCATCTAAACTAGAAGTTGGACTTCTATTTATAATATACGCATTTGTTCGAACTGCATCTACCCAATATGTGTTTGTAAGATGCTTAGTTTGAAGCATTGTTCTTGCCATATCAACAAGGGTGCCACACCGTTTTGTTATGGAGTATAGGCAGTGGTGAACTGCCTTTTAATCCCATTTTCTTTACAATAGTGCAAGAATTCATTGGAGGAGTACTCACCTCCTCTATCTGTCCGAAGACATTTTACATAGTAGTCACTTTGTTTGTCTACATTATTTCTAAAATCTATGAAACAATCAAATGCTTCATATTTATGTTTCAAAAAATAAATCCAGCACATTCTAGAAAAATCATCAATAAAAGTAAGAAAATATGAATTGTTTCCTAGACTTTTAGTTTGCATAGGACCACAGATGTCTGAATGCACTAGCTGAAGAGGATAACTGGCAGCTAGTGCATAACTGGCTCTCTAGGCTTGTCCTTTTGGAAACTTTGATCTTGAGTGCTTTCCCAAAGCACATCCTTCGCACACTTTCTTATGATCTTGAATTTTTGGAAGTCCTGTCACCATAGCTTGAGAAGTTAACAATTTCAAGCTAGTAGAATTAAGGTGACCATATCGCAAGTGCCACAATACACTTGGATTTGAAATAGCAACATTCACAAGTTGTGCTCCCCCTAGATCACCAAATTTTAGAGGGAATAACCTATTTTTGGTCATAGGTACTTGTGTAATGACTCTATTACAATTGTTTTTATCAAGTATTGTACATCTGCTTTCATCAAAAACAAGTTTGTAATTCTTCTCCATAATTTGCCCAACACTTAGTAGATTGTGTTGGAGCTTTGGAGTGAAATAAATGTCATTCACTTTTTTAAGGCCTTCTTTTGTTGGAACCTCCATGGCTCCAATGCCTTCTACTTGCAATGTTTGATCATCCCCTAACTTAATATGGGATTTATAATTTGAAGCTAAAGTAGAAAAGAGTTCTTCTTTACCACTCATATGATTGGAGCAACCAGTATCCAAAATCCATGTATCATCTAGATTTTGATCTGATTGTCCATAAGAAAGAAAAATATTAGATGGGTCTTCTTCTTCTCCATAGAAGGAACCATATTGACTGCTTTGTCCTTGTGAAGTTTTCAACCAGCAGTTGCGAGCGAAGTGTCCTGGTTCGCCATAATTGAAGCAAGCTATTTTGGACTTGGTACTTCCTCATCCTTGATTTCCACCATGGCATGAATTACCACATTGATTCTGGTTGCCTCCTCTATTTTGATTACCTCCTCTGTTATGATTACCTCCTGTGTAGGATTTAGCTCCTCTTGAGTTGCCTCGATATCTGCCTCTTTGTTGTTGTCCTCTGCCTCTGCCTGTTCCTTGTCCTTGCCCTATGGCTTCATTAGAAGTGAAGACATTGTCTTCACCTCCATAGCTTGTTGAAGGTGCCCCTTGTAACCTCTCCTCATGAGAGGTTAATGATCCTATTAAGTTATCAAATGTGAGAGTAGCAAGGTCTTTTGATTCTTCGATTATGATTGCTATGTGATTCCACTTAGGAAGAAGTGTTCTCAACACTTTCTTCACCACTATTTCAGGTTTTGTGTCATCACCCAAGGTTTGCATCATATCGACTATGGCTTTGACTCACACACAGTAATATTCGACTCTTTCATTTTCTCTCATTATGAGATTTTCAAAATCTCTCTTCAGTGTTTGAAGCCTGACTTGCTTCACTTTATCATTTCATTGAAAACCTTCTTACAAGACCTTCCATGCATCTTTAGCAGTTGTGCTAGATGCAATCCTAGGAAATATACTTTTAACTAATGCCGCTTGAAGTAGGGATAGGGCAGAAGAATTATTCTTTTGGGCTTCTTTTAGGGTTTTCTTGTCAACTACACTCAAAGTAGTCGAATCCGTTGGAGCTGTGTAGCCTTCTTCTACTATGTACCATAAGCATTTTCCAATGAGTAATATCCTCATTTTTATGGACCAGTACTCATAATCATCCCCATCAAATTCAGGGATAGGTAGATTGTAGTTTGATGTCATTACAATCAAGAACAAAAAACTACTTTTGTTGTGCAATTACAAGAAAATAAAGGAAATTACAAAGATCAAGCCTTGCTTGATTTACTTATTCATAAATAGCTTATTCTTCTTGATGAGACTACTATTTTTGGATTCACAAAATTGTCAGCAACTTCTTCCTCATCATCACTGATCAAGATGATTTATGGTGATGCGGGTTAAAGGATTTCTACATAATTACTATAATGAGTATATTCTGATTCTTCTAGAGCAATTGGGATTGATTCAGATTGTTCAAATCTGCTTCCAAAAGAATTATCTTCTGAGTCTGCTTCATAGCCTAAATCAAGATTCCTCTGATGTGATATTACTACATTTTGTAACTGAGAAAATACAATATTTAGGCCAAGCGTACGCACATGTTCATCAAAGTTTTCAGCATTCGTTCTTAGTAACAAATTACAGAGAGCATGATAACATCCTTTCGACCTTATCATCTAGCTACCCTGTAGAAAATTTCCTTGAAATTTTCTTTTTACAACTTATTTCCTCTTAGGAAATATCTTTAAAAAACTTCTCTAAATTTTCACCTTTCAAAGCGTGAATTTTTTTTTTACATATATTTCCTCTTAGGAAATAATTTTATCACAAATTTGATAAATAAAAACCCCTTTTAAAATAAAATTTTAATGTATTAAAATATTAATTTTAAGTATATTTTAATAATAAAGTTAATTTGATAAAAAATAAAATTAATTTTTATATCAAAAAACTTTAATTTATCAAAAAAAAAACTTAAAAAAAAAACTTTAATATATAAAAATTTATATATATTTTTAAAGATGCTAAGGTTTTCTTTTTAAAAAAAAATTAATACTCCCACGGGGATTCGATCCCGCGTCTCCATGGGAGAGAGCGCCCTAGCTGGTGCTCAAATTCCAGTCGGCCCCTATGGCTGATCCGAAGGCCACAGGGAGCTACAATGTATTTGAAGCGCCCAATGCTTCAATTTTATAAAAAAATCATGGGACTTTAGTCCCACATCCGCAGTGCGGATGATTCTTTGAGGGTTTAAAAACCCTTGGGCACTTGTATGTTCTTGATCACCTACGGGCAATCAGGACTGCCTTTTGCATCCCGCGTGTCGTCCGTCCGCAACTTGTCCTACGTCATCCATCCGCCACGTGTCCAGTTCGCCACGTGTCCTCCTCTGGTTTGATCCTTGATTTACGTGCCTCTAGGGTCTCCTCAGTTTGTGAGCTATGAGCTAAGCTGACCTCCTCAAGATTCATGCCTGCCTCGGTTCGCATGCTGCGGGCTGACCTCCTCCTCGAGATCCATGCATCACCTATGCAATGCCTTCTAGCCTCGGTTCTAGCCTGCTCTGATACCAGATATTGAAATTAGGAGCTTAGGGTTAGAAACCAAAGGAGTTGGAAATAATATTCATTAATCATTAACATAAAACAATAGGTTACAAGGTTTAAATAAAGATAAAATAAACCATAAGCCTAACTTAGGGGAAGAGAATAGGGAGAAAAAGAGGAAAGGAAATTGACATTGAACTCTCTCTGCCGCCCATGCCGTCCAAACTCCGTTGTCCATGAGGTAAAAAGGTAAGGTCCAAAACTTACCGTGGTAAAACATTTTTTACCACCCATAATTTCCAACATGTTTTGCAACAAATTTCTTACCTCATTTATTTTTTATCTCGTTTTAATATTTTTTTTTGTATTTTGTGTGTTTTTGATGTGCTAATTTGAATTATAAAGGGTGAAATATATGGATTGTATGGGCAATGATATTATTTCTGGTTATGAAATCCAAAATTTTTGCTCATGGATATCCTATGGTGGCTAAGGGTATAGATCAATGGATGGAGATGAAACCCACCATCACAAAATCTCAAGCAATGGTTGGTGATGAAATCCAACTCATTACTATTTAATGTGAGACATGCTGTGTGTGATTCATTTTAAAAATTTTATGTTCTCTATTGTGTTTTCATACAATATCAATAGTAACCAAATTTTCAAGTCTAAATCATAAGCCGACAATAGAGATACCAATTTCCTCAAAAGATGTAAGGTACACCACTTAAGACCCACTTTAAACAGTGGAGGGTTCTCTTACTCTTCCGCTTTGAATCACCAAATACGGGAGTACTTTTAATATTTTGATATTTTTCCTACTTAGGCAAAAAAAAGAGGAATTCTTGACCCTAATGTGCAAACTATTTTATGCAATTCTCATTTTACATGAAAACAATATGCATATCTTTGAATGAAAAACACATTAGAAAGCAACAAAATTTTAAATTTGAACTATGCACTAATGTGAGTATGAATGCAAAGTAAATCTAAATGCAATGTGTAAATTAATGCAAATTCCTAAAATGCAGATGTAATGTGATTGTTTTTAATAGATATTGAATAATGTTCTTTTTAGCAATTAATCTGTAAAAATGTAAAACAAAAATGAAATAAAGGGGTTAGGATTTTGAGGTAGACTTACAGAAAAGCCTACGTATCCTTTTCCCACTATGTGAAACACCTTTTAGAGTCTATGAAATGCACCAAGGCACCTTCTAAACTCTTGGGGGCATCCCTCGAGCACCCTAGGGTGTTTGCACAATCCTGGATCAGCTTCTACAACTCTAGAAACCCTAGTTCGATAAAAATCGTGCGATAAAATTTCTAAAACCTGCAAGATAGAAAAATAAATATTGAGTTAATGACAAGATAATTAACATAAATAACCCATTGTGGGTCCCATCATGAACACTATTTTTGAATACAAAAAATAAGCAACACCAAATATAAACTATGAAATGATAAATAAGTAAAGTAACACAAATGATTGCATAAAGAAATGAACTTTATTATTATTGTCAATGGATCTCTTGTATTACAATAAAATGTACCCCAAATAGGGGGTTTACAATGCTTATTATTTTGATACAATTGTTACAATGTACTAGGGTTCTTTGAAACCCTAGTTAGAAATTATGGTGGTGTCTTCTCGCTTGATTTGATCCCAATAGAGTGGTGAGTGGGCTTTGGTATCCTATGTAGGGCCACTCAAGCTTTAGTAGCTACCAATGAATGTGATTCTTAGACTTGCACACAACAAATGATAAGATTCAATAATATCTATGAGGGCTCCATTATGTGAGACCCTCAAAAAATAAAATCACTAAACCCTAGTTGCATAAATAAAACTGTAAAAAAATATGAGAATATGAAATAAGAACAATGAGATTTTACCTTGTCAAATAACATTGTTTCTATCTTCATCATTGTTGTAGGGAGTGATTAAGTAGATGCCCTAACAGTCGCCTGAGGGCCATAGGGCTACATATTTGAACATGAAACACTTGCAGGTGCTTGGTGCTGACCAAAAATGCATAGAGGCATTCTATAGGCTCTGGTGGGTGCTTTGTAGACTCTGTTGGGTGCTCAAGAAGCTCTAGGGGGTATTCGATAGCTGAGGGAAAGGTTGCAAAACTAGATCTGGTTTACACAAGGTGGGCAGTGATAGATACAAAGGACACAAATGATGACGAGAATGATTGAGGACTTAGGGCACAAGGGCTCAAGGAACATAGGACCTCATAAAATGTTAGGGACCCTAAAAACTTAGGGGTTGAGTCATCAAAATGACTCCTATTTATAAACTTCCCTTAGGCATGTTAGAGTTTTGATGACATAATTTGTGTGGCCAAGATTAAAACATGATGAAGGGTGGAGATTAAATCTAGGTAAATGGCATGGATTAAGGTGGATGGATGGCTAGGATTAATTCATACATATATACATATATTTATTAAATATATATAATATAAAATATTATTATTTAAATATATATATATAAATAATGGATAATTGTGATGGGAAGTTATGGATGGATGACAAGTGGCTAGATTTTGGTGTCTACATTACTTAGTAATTTTTAATTTTTAATTTATTTTTAATTAATGAAATTGATGAATTTTTTTGTTATTTTGTGAATGCAGCTTAGAGTACTCGAGAGTTGTGAGTGGAGGGTAGACTTCTTGGAGATGGAACTAGACATGCTCAAGAATATGGAGAGGGACACACTAGGATCGATGGGGCTAGACCACTTTTTGAGGATTCCTTGGATTGAGGTGGATAAGGCACTACTAACAACTTTTGTGGAGAGATGGTATCCAAATTCATTGACCTTTTAGCTATCTACAAGGGAGATGATCGTCACACTAGAGGATGTGTGGTACATATTGTTCATCCCCATTAGGGGAAGAGTAGTTTATAGAGCATGAGGGAGGCCAGTGACCTTGTAGTAATTCTCAAGAGGCTGGACCCATCAAGTGCAAGAGAGCACCATAGTTATAGATGACCTGGTGGGATGATATAGGGCAGACTCATTTATGATCGTGCTTTGCAAAGTGGTGGTAGGATTATTGATGTGCCATATCAGTAGACAATATATGCCATGGATTATGATGGGTGTAGTAGTAGATATGCAACACTAGGGAGTTCAGTTAACATGGGGTTCATGTGCTGGTTTTCTTGTACAAGACATTGTACAACATTGTGTACAAATGGCATACAGGGATAGTGTGTACGACATTGCTCCAAGTATGGAGCTAGGAGCACATAATAGTACAAATATTGAATGTACTACTAGGACCATTGCCTAGTCCAAAGAGGCTAACAATATGCAGATGGTCCATATCCCTAGAGTGGATTGTGAGGATATACGTTTAGAACCTACCACTAGTGAGGTGGGTAATAGATGAGCTAAGGGAGACCAGGATTGTATGGTCCTATCATCTATACCTAGGATGGGTTGAGGATATAAAGGAGCTAGCTCAAGTTAGGAGGATCAGATGGTTAACAATGGAGAGAGGGAAGCTAAAGATCTTATGATTTGATAGAGTCTCGAGGTAGTTTGGGATCTTGCAAGGAATCCTAAACCTGGAGGATTACTGGTACTAGAGAGTATATCAAGATCTAATAGGGATAAAATATGAGATGGACTTGACTAGGTGGATAAAGGAGGACTTGTATGATCCTCCATACATATATCTGAGGATTTTCAATGCAAGGGTGGACTTTGAATACCAATTATGGTATAGAGGAGTCGTGCCCCAGAGGGTCTCTCTGCCAGTACAAATATAGAGGCACTAGGTGATGGACCCAAGCATGTAGTGAGCATTTTGAGAGGTGGTTCACAAGACCACAAAGAGGGATTAGTAGGGCCAAGTGGCAATGAAATAGAGATAGACATGGATCTAGATCAAGCTTGTGATAGATGCCACTAGTGTTGTAGGGACTAGGAAGGTAGGGGAATCTAGAGTTTCCCCCATAGAGACCAGGGTTCCACCATGAAAAGGATTGAAAGATACCTCTCCATAAGTAACAATTAGCCAAGGCCAAACCTTGGGATGAGAGGACCTGAGGGGAGAGGCAAAGGCACTAGGAGCACATGTGGAAACTTTGCAAAGATAGGTGAACCTACTCTAGGAAGACATGTCCAAGAGGATCGAGGGATTGTGAAGCTCTTTGAGTACCACAAATATAGAGAGGGATGTGGCTTGAGTAGAGGTTAATCATATCTAAGGGGATGTGAATCATATGGACATTAAGCACGAGAGGGCTTGAGAAGAGGGGACGACTATAATTGGGAGTATCCAGGATAGTGATGAGATCCACCTCCTACAAGAAAATCTATGGAGGACAAGAGATAGGCTAGAGGTCGTCATTCAATGGGCTACCTCCTATGAGGCCATGTAATACCAAGTGGTACCCAATGGGTAGAGGGTGGTACTCCCTCCATCCATACATTCAACTAAAATGTCACAGTCTTGGTCATGGATAGTCTCATCTTCACCATCCATGGGTATGCGACTACCTGGACCACCTCCTTTGGGAAAAGCTAAGGAGATGGAATCTTAGATATAGGGCTAGGTATTGGGATGACATACCAATTTTTATTATGGTATGCATCCCTAAGGATTGGTTGAGTGTACCAGGACTAGACTATGGTACACCAACCAAACACTCATGTATCTCTCTCTTATCGAGTAATACTAAGTTGCTTCTTTTATATTTTATGTGTTAATGTGTGTGCATGTGATATAATTTGATTAAGTGTTCTTTATGATTTTATATTTATTACATTTTATGCATGAAAACTATATTAATGTAAACTACATGAAATGCATGGATGAAATATGTGAGAACATGAAAGAAGAAGAGACACAAGATAAGAGGAAACAAGAAGGATTAAGAAGAAAGAGAAGATCCAAAGTTCAACCATAAAAAATAGAGAAGAATAGGTGAAACATAGTATTTGAATTAGTGTAGGTCACGATAGACCAGTGTGATCAAATACTATAAATTGAATGGAGCTAAACCTACTATGGACATAGTACTCATCGTGAGTGATGAAGTGTAGGACTCTGACCTGCTATGGGTGGTTGCTCACTAATTGAATGTTATGGGATGATTACCTACCAGGATGTATGTCGAGACCTACTAAAAATGGCCAAGGAGCTTATCCTATAATGGGGTGTTGAGCTCACTGAGTCAAAAGGGAGTATAACCCAATAGGATATCATATCCAATAAGATACCCACTAGGATGTACATTATCCCATGTGGGGTGTAATATAAGTAAATAAAAATTAGTAGGCGAGTGCTACCCTCGATAGGAGTTTTAAATATGAAAAACACTATGTGAGTGTGTGCAAATATTTAAAAGAATATAATCTTTAAGAAGGAGAAGGAGAAAAATATGTATATATCCTTGTCTAAGCAAAATACAAAGAAAAGGAAAAACCAAGAACATTGAAATGACAAGGATATATTAACAAGCTATCATCCTTTACCTAAGAAAAATGATAAATTAATGATTCTAAGATCAAGAAAGAATGGATCAAAAGGAAGAAATAAAATAGATAAGAGCAAGAAAAAATTTGAAGAAGAAACCCTAGGTGGGGATTTTTCTAGGCATCAAAACCCTAGTGAAAGTGCAACGCATGTGAGCTATGACCTAACTAGGTATCATCACATGCCATTGTTGCAAAATCCTAAAAACTATATATGATCAAGAAGTCATGAACAATAAATCATGTAAAATATGACACTCAAGCATGCAAGTTGTGTTAAATGTTAGGAAATTGATGTAGAATATGCTAGGCAACAATGGAATATGAACAAGTAGATGGATGCAACAAAAGTGCAAATGCATAACTAAGTGATGATTGATTGATTTGATGAATTTTTTTATTATTTTTATTTTTATTATTTTGAGCAAGTAGCATGATATTCGACACAAGATCAAAATGTGCCTCCTTTCTTGTCAAAAAGAATAGTTGTACCATGGACTATTTTATCAAAGAAATTCCTAAAAGGTAATCTTTCTCAATAATTAGAATTACAAAGAGGCTTCTTCATAGATCTTTCTTTTGCAACAATAACATGATAATCAATGCATTCTCAAACATAACCATTCATTTTAACATAAGGAGGAGCAATTCCTAATTTTGCAAGATCACTATAGGATATCGAAGTAGGATCCTTATCTAAAATATAAAGAATATTTTTGGAGCATACAAAATAAATCATATTACAAAACAAGATATAAAGAGAATAAGTGGGACTATCATCCTCATCACCCACTCTCGACTTTTGATAATCCTTATATTCAGCATAAGTCATAAGATTATCATCATCATTAAATGTTAAAGGTTGGTCTTTTCTAGGTATAAAAACCATGCCATATCTCCCAGGCTAGATCTCGACATCCAAAGG
This sequence comes from Wollemia nobilis, assembly GCA_028583015.1. Lineage (NCBI taxonomy): Eukaryota > Viridiplantae > Streptophyta > Pinopsida > Araucariales > Araucariaceae > Wollemia > Wollemia nobilis. The sequence goes on from JAQPPZ010002093.1 coordinate 4,038,650, forward strand.
CTCTTGAATGCCCTTCTATTGTGGCCCTAAACCTTTACCTACATATCCCATACTCAATAGGATATTTTTAGGAAGTGGGTAGTCATTGGGAAGGTAACAATGATAAAAAGTGCACTCAATGGGAGAGGGGTTTCTACCACGTATATTTTCCTTGAATGCAATTTTTATAAAGATAAAGGTACATGTGCCAATGTGTACAACTTCACATTTATTATGGGGCAAACCCATGATTCTCAGTGACTGTGGTAGCTTGGTAAAATCCAAAATAGGATCTTGAAGAAACTGATCATCATGATCCTAAGATGATAAATTTAGGATGTGTTCCTCACTCATATTTAAATTTTAAAATTGCTCTGATATTTGAGATGAGGAACATGGAGAAACCACTAAAGAAATATAAGGACAAAGGTTGAATTCATATTGATCTCACTCTACATTTGAGCAAAATTCAAATGGTCGAGGGTCACCTAAAATGGTGATAACTTGATTTTTGAATTCAAACTTAAGGTATTGATAAAGAGTAAAATGGAAGACCTTAATTGCATGGATCCAAGGACATCCAAGAAGAATATTAAAAGATGTAGGACAATATACCACATAAAATAAAGTATTCAATTTTTAGGCCCAACCTTAAGGGGAAGAGATATGACACCACAGGCCTCTTGGGACTCATTGTTGAAAGCTTTTATGATGATATCATATTTTTTTAAATCTTCCTCTTTTAATCCAAATTTTTTAAGAATTGATATGTGCAAAAATTGAGGGAAGAACCATTATCAATCAAAATTCACTTAATAAAGGTATTTCCAATAAGTGCAGTGATGTAAAGTGAAAAATCTTCTTGTAAGTTTGAGGAAGGCTTATCATCATCCAAGAATGAGATGTGATGTATCTTAAAATATCCTACAACATCAACTATGAAATTAGGAGGGGGAAAATATTGCTATTTTAGATATTCCATCAAAGCATATCTATGGTTAGGAGAATTTTGCAGGAGTTCTAAAATGGATATTTTTTCTGGATTATTAGCCAACTGCTTTTGGAGATCAATTGAAATCCTAGGTTGTGGTTTCAACACTAAAGATGAAGTCCCTATATTCGAAATATTTCTTTGATTATTATTCAAAATTGAATTGGGTTGTAACGTAGAATTCTATCCTTGCTAAGAATGCTGAGTAGGTTGGGTCTGAGCTTACCTTCTTGTAGTTATCCCAACCATGCCAACCATATTACCATAGGGAGGAGGCTCATTTTTTGGGGCTACTTGATTAGTTGCTTGCTGATTATGTTTTGGCAATGGATCTTTTTGGATTAGATTTCATGCACACCTTGTGAAGATTAAATAGAAAAATACAAGTAAAATTTAATGGGAATAAATTCCCTCTCACTTTAGGATCTTTTTGGATATCCAAGGTGTGAGTTATAGAGTTGGGTCGAATGCTCTCACTCTTTTCCACTTTTGGAATAGTTTCAAGTAGACTGTGTTTTACCTTACAATGGGTTCAACCTTCGTTCATTGGTGTTTGGTGGTGGTTTGTGTTGTTCATGATCATATTTACATTTGTGAATGGATATAGCTATTTGAATTTTAGCAGATTAAAAGAATAATTTTTTTAAAGAAATATAAAAATGATAAACTTTTAGAAATAAAATAGAGAGGGTAAGGCAGGGCAGAAAAGAATGATGAAATCCTACAATTTTAATTGTTAATGATTCTTTCAACTTGGCATATTGTTATGTTCTCCAATCATAACCAATAGAATAATAAATTGTCCAACTTTCTAAGATCAATTTATTATCTAGCAAGGGGTAAAATAAGTTTATGAAACAAACCAAAATATTTAAATCATAATTTTTGTTGTGACTAACAGGATGTATCTATGGATAGCGAATGATCATGCACATAGACCAAAGCTATCAGTTCCAAATCCTTAAACTATAGATTTAAACACTCTCTCAGGATAGTTTAATCATTCTAAAGATTCAATCTTGCTGGGATGGTTTTACCAGTAGCATAACACACACAGTAAAACCAAAGCCAGTAGAAAAAGAACTAAATTTCAAAATGAGTAAACCTCAATGAAGCTCTTCACATCAATAATATACCAAAATTACTTAAACTCATAAAAATTACTATCACATATATTTCAATGAAAACAAGAATAAGGAAGGAAAGCACTATCAAAACTTAAGAAGTAGATTAAGCACCTGGCTATGCCACTTCACAATAACAATGCCATAAAATATCCCATGTTGATAACAGATGAATTATTTAGAAAAACAATTTTCAGAAAAAGTACTGCTATTATAAATTCTTGCAATATGATTTTACATCCAACAAAAGTATTTATAGACTCAGGACATACCCTGATATTTTCAAAAATATCTTCTTCCAAAGATTTAAACCCTAATATAAAATCCCACCACCGAGGCCTTACAAGATAAAACATATTTTAATAGCTTCATTCAATTCTAACCACTTCTAAAAATCCACTCGAATATCTTGTCATAAATGGGGAAGAAAGAATTTTATCTTATCCTTATCAAACTATGACTGCCTACGAATACTTTACTTCTAAGAAAGTTGCAGAAGCTTCTATCCAATACATATTACTATGGCCATGCCTCATCAAGTCTTTGTTTGCAGTGGGCTCCACAAAATTTGGGTGGATTGTTAAATTTCCTGTGTCTTCTACCTCTGCACAACCGCATTCACCCACTTTTGTATTAAAGTCTCATGTCCGCCATCACATCTGCCATTACTCTTGCCACTAGCAAATTTCCTATGAAAATAGAAATAAAATGGCAAAGATTAGACAATTAATAGAATAATTAATTAATTAATTTTATTTTTCTAAGGTTTAATATTTTAACTTTTAATTATCCCTAAGGTTTAAGCTTTTAATTTTAGGGTAGAAAAATAATTAAAAATTTAAATTCTAATGTCTTCTTATTTCTTCATATAAACTAGCAGATTCCCACTTGAAAGTTTTTAGTTCCCACTTGAAATTTTTTAACTAAGAAGCACAAGCGGAATCAAATCTGTAGTGGAATCGAGAGTGGAAATAAAACCTGCAAGGATTGCTTGTATGTGGAAGCGAAAACGAGACTTTCAAATCCGAAATAAATACTATGCAATGTGGAGCGGAATAATTATACAAAGGAAAGTTGTAGAATGGAATCCACAACTTAATGCAACGGGAGGAGGTGCGGATTATCAATCCATAAAATATTTAAGATGACATCACACTTATTGCAAATAAATGCAGAATAAGAATCCGTAGGCTTTAGCAAGCTTTGATTTTTTGGTGGAATGGAGCAAGCTTTGATTTTTAGCGAAATGGAGCAAGCTTTGATTTTTTGGTGGAATTGAGCAAGCTTTGATTTTTTGAGCGAAATGGAGCAAGCTTTGATTTTTGATTAATTTAAAGCCTTAACCCTTGCGGAATTTGGAGATGATTAAATTGAATGAAATGGCAATTGAAATCCAACAAGATTTCACTAGCGGAATAGAACATGCTTTGATTTTAAATCTCTTTTGAAATCCGTAATTTTTTAATGGAGATGTTGCGGTCCGCTCATTTGACTTCGGATTTCCAATGTTGACCATTTCAATGAGCGGAATAGAGTGAGATTTGATTTTTAAGCCGAATGGAGCAAGCTTTGATTTTTAATAAGATGTTTCTAGCCCTCTATGATTAAAGAGCAATTAAGAGCTAAATAGAACATGTTTTTTTTAGGCCGTAATAGGTGAAACATCAAAGTTATCATATTTATATGAAAAATTTCACACTTGTAAAACAACCAAAACGGTATCCAAATATGCAAAGAAAACACAAATTCAGTTGTGATCAAGAGATATTGCATTAATAAGGTCACGACCTGCAACAAGAAACTGCTATTTTTGGAAATGAAATTACATCTAAATTCAGGAAAATTTGGTACCATTGGAAAGAGGAGATTAAGATCTTCCACCTAGAATTTGAATCACTCCAAACAAATTTCCCAATTAAAATATATGTCGATTTCAAATTTGATGTGAATTTAGGGTAAGATGAAGAATTGAAGAAAACCCTAAAATTTGATTTTAATAATTTAGAACTTAGGAAAACTATTGAAGGTTAATTTTCTGAAATTAATAATCTAAAATAATATCATTGAAGGACAAATATCCAGATCAATTCAATTGAGATCAATGCTTTAGGTAAGCAATCGCAAGACCTTGATGCGAACAAAATTTAAAACCTTGACGAAAGCACAATTTGGAAATAAAATCAAAATACTTCAAGAGGGTCCCCTTGGAAATAAAAAATTAATCATTTTAAAGGAGTCAAAATTTTGTTTTCAGTAGGGGTGTGTTGCTCCTCAACAAATGGTGATGTCTTTGGGGAAATAGTAGCACTATTTAGAACCCAAAACTCTAGTTTTAAAATAATTTAAACCATGCATCCTACATTCTCGTAAATATTTTCAAAATATTTTAATCGTTATCTGCTCATCCATTCAAATTTACCAGAGACATACTAGGTTGAATCACTCAAGGAAAACTCTGGTGTGTGGTTGTAGTGTGTAAATTATTCCTCTTAATATGACCATGACTTAGAATTCCTACTTAGGAATAACCAGACTACTTGGGCTACAAAATTTTATTTGAGTAGAGCTCTATTGCTAGTTTAGCCTTTTATAGCCCCGACACAGTTACTCTTAAATTTATTTTTAAGACCTTGGTTTACAGCCATGGAGAATCTATAGCCCTGGTGAACGTGTCTAAGATTTCTTTTTCAGAAATATCGGCTATCTCTCTCTTATTATGAAACTCTTTTTTTTTTAACTCTCTTTCTCTTTTATTTTTATTTTTTTGCTTTTTTTTATACAAAATAGATAGCCGAAAAGCCTTACTAAAGGTTCAAAAGTTATATTTTCCTTGATATTTCATTCACCAAATAGTCGATCGACTAACCATTTCAGTTTTTAGACACCAATAGCCTCTTAAGAGTAATTAAAATGATTTTTGTGAATCAGAGTCCTCTCTCATGACTAAATTTTCTTGGATTTCCTAGGAGTTCTTCAGCTAGACAACATAATAGCTCCTTTATAATTAAAATAATTATGGTAAGCAAGGTACATAATCTAAATTGCCTCTCTACTATCATTCTAGATAACAAGCATTACCACTTCCTTCCCACTTAGAATATCCTTTTGCCAAAATCACCCTGCTTTGATTCATGAAATCAAGAACAACATCGAAAAGAAGAAATAAAAATGAAAACTTGGAAAACCAGAACCAACTTAAGAGTTGATAAAACAAACTAAAAAAAAAACACTAAACTATTTTTTTTATATACATATATACAAAGGTCCCTACGATCATTAAAATGATGCATAAAATGGAGAAGTAGAGAAATAATGCTTTATATATTGATCATTGACAGGTAAATTTAGAAAAATACCTTCTAGGTCCTATAGACAAAATGCACCCCAACTTATGCTTCCCAAAATTTCTACTACCCGAGAAAGACTTGGTGTGTTTACCTTTCTTTTCATGGACCTTGTCCCACATAAATACCAAGTTTGCAAGTTCTTCACCCTACAAATTAGTAAAATCATATAATAACATGAATGGTGAAGTTTTTAACACCTGCTTATGTCTTATTCTATCAGCTCATAGTGCATACAATTTTTATGCCTCCTTTAGAATCAGGGCATCAACATGTCTTTGTTTTTTTTTTGAAGGGTTTATAGAATTCTTTCAAATGGATTGTATGTGTAAACCTCCCAAGATCAAATATCTGAAGTCCTTTATAGGACCAGGCCATCACATCTTTAGACCTATGTAACAACTCAGTGAGATCATATTTTATTTGTGGTTCATAGTTCTTAATAACTTGAATATTCTGTGGTTTCTCTACTTCTCTAATGTTCAAGTTTTTAGTTTCTATTCCACTAGTGAAATTTCTATAATTTGCTCTTGTACCTGAGCCTTGTTTAGACTTAGCCCCATAAATGTGTAATGTCCAAATATCATTATTGTGTTTGGTTGGAGCTTTAAATTGTCTCACCTTCTCAGTTGTCAAACTATAAACTCCAATATCTACATTAGCACAGTTTACAACCTCATTTTTTATATCATGTTCAACGATCATATATTTATATAGAGGCTCTCTTTCTATTCTGATTTGGTTGGACACATCCATAGTTACTATTTCCTTTTCTTGAAGTTAAATAGGTGGTCCATAGTAAGTGTCAATCAAGTTATCCTTTTATTTAGTAATCTGAGCCATCTCATGGAGGGTGATGTTAGCCTTAATTTTCTTCATATCCTCAACGATGTTATACTCTTCCTAGGTACTTCTGTATAGTGATATTGAATCTTATTTTCATTACCCTTTGGTGGTGAGTATCATTATTAAGAGTAGGTTTTAGATTCTTGCGTCTCAAAGTATTACTATCCCATTTGAATTTTTGAAAAGCTAGTACTTCATCCATGGGTATTTTTGCAATATTTTCTAACTCATATGGGAAGGTGGATGAATCCGAAACCCTACTTGTACTATATTTGGATGAACCAAAATTGTCAACATTACTCCGATTTTTAGAAAAATTCAACTCAACAGGAAAAGCTTATAAGTTGGGTAATGCCATGTCACATATGTTTACTTTGGGTTCCTTTCCTCTATTGTAATTCTTATTGGCATCATACGGAGGTATGGAGAATCTATTTTTTTGGTATGAAAACCTATTTAAATTTTCTCCTCTATAGACTTCACTCTTAAAACTTAGGAAGTCATTTGCCAAGTTTTGGATCATAGTAGATACATCTTCCACCTTGTCCTTGTTAGAATATTTCTTTGTATCCTAAACATGGTTAGTGTGTGTCACAGTTGATGGATTTTCCTCGAGTGGAGCATGACACATTGGTATTAATGCCTAATGTGGAATGGGATTAAAATAGGTATATTATGTGTAACATAGGATATCAAAGAACTACTCAAAAGTTGAGGTCCTAACTGTCTTTCAAGAATTATATATTCCTTATAATTTGACAACTGAGAAGGTGATACCATTTAAATCTTCAACCAAACACCAATGAATGAAGGTTGAACCCATTGTAAGGTAAAACATAGTCTACTTGAAACTATTCTAGAAGTGGAAAATAGTGAGAGCATTCAACCCGACTATGTAACTCACACCTTGGATAACTAGCAAAGATCCTAAAGTGAGAGGGAATTTATTCCCATTAAGTGTTACTTGTGTTTTCTATTTACTCTTCATAGGGTGTGCATGAAAGCTGAGCAAACATAAAATTAGTGCTAGAAGGAGGGCTGGAATATTCAATTCATTGTTACTTTTGGGTGGTGAATTGTTAATATTCTAAGTCATCTACGCCCTTAGCTGAGCCAACATAAATTGGTGTTGGAAGGAGGGACGAATTTAATTCAATGTCTAACATGGTGTGTTTAAAGCAAGAATATAGTTTTACATAGTGTTTTTTCTTCTACAGGTCATTAATCATACAATCATGGCCAATTGGTCAGGCTCCACTGCCTTGAATATTCTTGGTACAACCTATGATTTACCTAGGAATCATGAGAAATATCTTCCAACCTACAAGCATGATGGTGCTAGGATAACTGAAGAGCACATGGTTGCCTTAAAAAATGCTCTTAAATTATTAAATGTCCTTCATGAAGATGTTGCTTGTAGATTATTCTCATTTACTCTACAAGAAGCTGCATATGACTGGTTTCTGAATCTTATGAATGACTCTATCACTAGCTAGGATGAATTAGAAACTACTTTCATTTCTCAATTTGGTCAAATGATTGATCCTAGCATGTTGTATCAGCAATTTTCCAGCATTAAGAGAGATTCAGGTAATACTGTCAGGTATTTCAATGTGAGTTTCCAAAAATCTTATGCCAGAATGACTGGTCATTACATACCAAGTGCAAATTTGGCCTAAGAAATCTATAAGAATGCCTTGGATTGAGCGACCTCTATTTTTTTCAAGAGAGACACCAAGTTCACAACCCTGGAAGGATCTTATAAAGAAGCTCTAATTATTGAAAGATAGTTAGGACCTCAAATTTTGAGTGGTTCTTTGATATCCTATATTATGCTGAATATGACTGTTTTGAATCCCATTCCACATTAGGTGTTAATGCCAATGTGTCACACTCTACTCGAGGAAACTCCATTAACTATGACACACACTAAGCATGTACAAGATGCAAAGAAATATTCTAACAAGGCCAAGGTGGAAGATGTATCTAAGATGATCCAAAACTTGGCAAATGACTTCCTAAGTTTTAAGAGTCAAGTCTCTGGAGGAGAAAATTTAAACAAATTTTCATACCAACAAAATAGATTATCCATACCTTTGTATGATGCCAATAAGGATTACAATAGAGGAAAGGAACCCAAAGTAAACATATGTGACATGGCATTACCCAAATTAGAAGCTTTTCCTAGTGAGTTGAATTTTTCTAAAAAATAGAGAAATGTTGACAATTCTAGTTCATCCAAATATAGTACGACTATGATTTCAGATTCATTCACCTTCCCGAATGAGTCAAAAAATATTGTAGAAATGCCCATGGATGAAGTGCAAGGTTTTCAACAGTTCCAAAGGGAAAGTTATAATTTGATATGTGAGAATCCAGAACCTACTCCTAATAATGATCCTGCCCCACCAAAGGGTAATTAAAATAAGATTCGGGATCACTATGCAGAAGTACCTGGGAAGGAGTACAACATTATTGAGGATATGAAGAAAATTAAGGCTAACATCACCCGCCATGAGGTGGCTTAGATTACTAAACAAAATGGTAACTTGATTGAAACTTACTCGAGACCACCTGTCGAACTTCAAGAAAAAAAATAGTAATTGTGGATGTGGTCAACCAACTTAGAATAGAAAGAGAGCCTCTATATAGACATATGATCATTGAAAATAATATAAAAAATGAGGTTGTAAACTATGTTGATGTAGATATTAGAGTTTATAATTTGACAACTAAGAATGTGAGACTATTTAAAGCTCTAACCAAACACCAATGAACGAAGGTTGAACCCGTTGTAAGGTAAAACATAGTTTAATTGAAACTATTCTAGAAGTGGAAAAGAGTGAGAGCATTCAACTTGAATCTATAACTCATACCTTGGATAACCAGAAAATATCCTAAAGTGAAGGGAATTTATTCCCATTAAGTGTTACTTGTATTTTCTATTTGCTCTTCATAGGGTGTACATGAAAGCCGAGCCAACAAATATTTGAATATTCCCATATCTTGATTTATTGTTGAAGCTTACTGAGTAGGAGCCTAATTATTTTATGATTGAGATCTCCCCATATCAATACATCCTGCATCAATCAAATATTGAACCACTTGTTTCATCTCTTTACAATAGTTTGTCTAATGTCCCTCCACTCTATAATATGCATAATGCTGACCTACTTTGTACCAATAAGTTGTATTATCTAGTTACCTTATGGGAGGAAACTCAATTGCATTGAATTCTAAGAGTTGTTTTAAAACTTATTTCATAGACATGTTAAACCTTGTAAAATTCCTTTGTGGAGGTTTTTGAAGTATTATATTTTTTAGGTTGTTAGTAAAAATTTTAACAAATCTACTATATGTTCCACTATCTCCTCCTGTGTGTTTATTCTTATGTTGATACTTAGTAGGTTTCTCTTATTTGAATTTTATTTGGCCTACTCTGATAAGAGCCTATTATACTTTTCTTGCTAAATCAATTACTTGATCAAAAGATGTAATAGTAATAGTTTATAATGCATAAGATAACTGCTCTTGTAAATTACCAATAAATATCTCAAGCATATCCTTTGGAGCTAAAGTATATCTCAAGTGTCCAACTAGACTTCTTCAACGAGCCAAGAATTCTAGAAAATTTTCCTCTTTACCTTGTTTTAAATTATAAACATATTTCATTGTTACTTCCTTTTCAATATATGCACCAAACTATTGAACAAATAATTCTACTATTTCTTTGAATATCTTCAAGGAATAATTAGGTAATTGATAGTACCATTCTAATGCCATGCCCAAAAGAATCTTAGAAAATATTTTGAGCAAAAACATATCATCATATATGAGATCATGACAAGATATTCTAAATCTTCTTAAATGCTATACTGGATCTTTTGTCCCTTTATATATAGGTAAAAAAGGTATAGAAAAATGCTTAGGATAAGATATAGCAGCAACAATGGGATCCAATGGTTGATTACACATTTCCTTATAGATGTAATTAAAATTGAAGGCTTAATAATCTCAACTTTTAAAACTAACTGCTTTACCATATTTGTTAAATTTTGCACTTTTGGATTACTACTATGCAATATATCTAGATTCCCTGGGAGAGGGATATATTTGTATTGAGGAACTAGATCTTGGATTGGATTGGATGCACGGATACTATTTTTATATGTGGTACCTTATGAAAATGGACATCCAACATTTAGTGGTATGGAAGAAAAAGTGTTGAGATTAGAAGATTGAGGAAGAAATTGAGAACAATTTTGAGTGACACTACTAATTGGAGAGACTTGTAGATTCCTTCCAATGTTGATGGTTATAGTAGTGGAATCAGTTGCCTGGTTTCTTAAACTATCAAGATGCATTGATTTAGGCAAGGGATTATTTTGATCAAGCATAGGAGATATTAATGGAGGAGGAGGTGGAGGAGTCTCACCTGTTTTGAGATGAGCTTCTCGCTTCATACCCTCCAATATATTATCTCTATTAACTTTCATGAAGCCCCAAATATGCTCAAATTATGATAAGATGAACCCACCATTAGGTCCTTCATAAGGATAAAAACTTATTTCATTTTCCATATTATCTTGTTTTTTGGATCTATGTTAGGATCCTCTCTATCAATCTAATAATCTTCCAGGGGAACATAATCAGATTCAAAGTACTTTCGTTGACTTCTAATGAAAGGAGCCATTAGAAGAGGTGAAAGGATAGAATATAATACTAACAACAAGTACACACAAAAATATTTTTAAATATATTCACAAACAAATTAATGATCTTGCTTAAGATTTTAAAAGAAAAAGAGGTGTTCACATTAGGTTCACCAAAGATGTAGAGGGGGAAAACCACTCTCCCACATACAATTCTCAAGACTGGATCTATAAAAGAAAGAGAGATCCTTGAGGTGAACCATGGGGGTTACATTGTTCTCTACACTCAGTGTAAAATAGGGGAGAAGGGTTCACTAGGAATGATTTAAGGAATCACTCCAAGTCCTTTGGTTTTCAAGAATATTTAATGTATTCGATTCAATACAATCACCTATGTTTGGCCCTTTCTAGATCTATGATATAAAATATAAATGACAATGCAAAAATACAATATGCAAGAAGACAAGAGCTAACCCAAAATGATTCTTTCTTTGAATTCTTTCTAACCCTAGAGTTTCAAGACAAAAAACCTTCAAGCAAATGCTCAAGAGAAGATGCACAAACATTATTAACCCTAAGTGCATACTATATGGTATTTATATTTTAAATGCCTAGAAATCAATTATATGTATTTTATTTTAAATTAGATCTAGTATTTTATAATATAAATAACAAACACCCAAAAAACAACATAAAGATTAACTTAAGACACTTATCTTATTTTGTGGTTGATCCTTGCTTATGCTTTTATCCAGTGATATCAAAAAATCCTATTTCTATAAGATAACTTAAGAAACACTCAAAAAATATAATAAATGTTAGGAGGTATACTTAGATCACTATAAAATAATGCTTGGAGGAATAGAAATCAAGCCCCCTAGGTCCTTTTATCCAACCTTTAAAAATAGAAGCAAAAGTTGACCTTTGGAATAAAACAAGCATATCACAATACAACAAAATAAAACGATAAAACCACAAAAAATAATGTAGCAACAAGTCCTATATGTAGCCTATTATGTAGATCTAGGATCTAGGAATAGTAATTTACCCCTAGATGTAGTTTGGGCAAAATCACACCTTGTAACATGCGATTGCAATTTTGCACAGGCAAAATCGTACCCCATAGAGACCCGAGCATGATTTTGTAGAAGTGAGGAAAAAAGCCTCAGATCAATATGAAATAATAAATGAGTGATACAATTAATTAAAATATGCATGCAGAAGAACGAAATCACTTGACAGATAGCACAAAAGTAGACATAAGGGTTAAGACCTCCTAAATAGTCGATCTCTCCTTAGGGCTCCAACACAAATCCACTAAAGCGAGCAATAGAAAAAAATAATCCAATGCAGTAGAAAGCAAATAACACTTCACAATTGTGAGTTAGATTGATGTCTTATTGCTTATTCTTATCGTTATTCATTGTCTTAATTTTAATACCTCCTTATATAGTGTATTTAAAGGCAAATGGGGTAGGAAAAATAAGAAGAGCCAACATAAAACATGCCAACTTTGGGAAACTAGGGTTTCCTTAGAGAAAAACCCTAAAAGGTAAAATCGTGCCCCATCCAAGGTGAGCATGATTTTGCATGAAGAGGAAAAAAAGGAAGAAAATAGGGGGAGGCCTAGTCCTTGCCCTAAGCAAGTCTAAAGGATCTCCTAGAAGGACTCAAGGAAGATTGACCACTAAAGTGGGTCAATTTTTTGTGTCTACACTTAGCATCCTCATTGTCCACCTTGTACCTAGATGTCCCTATTGGAGCCATTTTAAATCATCTTTCAAAAATTGAAGGATGCTAAAATAATTTCTTTACCTAAATTTTACACCAAGAAAAAACAACAAACCCAAACCTAAATGGTATAAATAAAATCACTATTGCATCTACCATCATTAAAAGGATCATGATGTTTATAACTATTGATAATTCAAACATATGGTACAAAACATGCTTGATAGAGGGGAGTTGACCATATCATAAACGTGACCCCCTCCCAATGGCTCTATTCTTTTGCAATCTTTTCTTCTTCATCAACCATCTCCTCTCATACCTCCATCTTCTATTATTAGCTACCATTGCATCCACACATCCCCCATCACACACCATCACCACTCATCTCATCACTTGAGAGGGATGATATTAACTTATCAACACTATCATGACCCTAATCAATACCAAACACTCATTCTTGTAATCTACATGTGTTCAATAATATTTTCCAAGACTATCAAAAAACCTCCTCTACTGAGGTAAATAATAGGCCTTCTCTTCTCAACCCAAAACTCCAATCCAATCCTGATTTGGTATGCTCCATGCCTATGTCCATATGGTTACCGATGCCTACATTACATATATGTGGCAACTTAAGCCCACTCAAAATTTATTTATAGCATATTGAGGTAACCTACCATATGGATCGATCGCTCACTAAATCAAATCGTGCTCAATAATATGTCAAAGGGAAGATTCAATGATATTCACCCATTTCATCCTTGAGGTATTTCACATTGATTATGATTTGATACTATTATGTCTCCTCAAGTGTCACTTCCATCCACTTACATCCATTATCAAGTACCATCATCGTCCATTAAATCGCCAATTCCATCCTATCTACTTCTTTCTCCTCACCTCTTCAATTTTATTTCCCTCTCCTCTTACAAGTTCTAGGTTATTATTGTACGATCATGCTTTGAGTGGGTACATACCTATGGCTATTTCCTTTTTCTTCTTTCTAATTCCTTCTATCATATATTCCTCTTATTCTATTTCCACCATTCCTCTCCTCTTATTTTCTCCATTCTCTTTCCCTCCTTCAACCTTCCTATTTTTGTTATTTCTCTCCCTCTCCTCAACTTGCTTCTATGACTAGGGGAGTCCATCCTATTTGAAAACCATCCTCTAGTTTGGGGGATTTTCCCCTTCTTTCATCCAATTTTATGCCTAAGGAAATTCACACTCCCTCCATGGCATCAATTTCATTGCATTTATCCACCCCATTCACCCATTACAATCTTGCATAAGGCTTATAATATGTTAATTTAATCTCTTTTTGGTTGTGTATATGTGTCTCCTACTTTTTATTAGTGTAATTAATCAATGATAAAATAGTTGTACATATTGTATCCATTTCTATGTCATGTTTTATTTATTCCCTCTTTGTTCAGCATATCATGTTTGATCATGCGTCATGTCATTTTATCCATTATCTTGTGCACCCATTATCCCTCTTTCATTTTTTCATCACATGCCCTACTTGGTTCCATCATCCCAATGTCTTAGGTTGCTTAGACATAGAGGTTTTTTTGGTTATTTAGCCATACCTAGTGTTCCACTCAACCTTTATCAAATATCATCATGTCCTAAGGAGATTTTGGCCTCCCTTGGCTAACTTGAGTCTCTTCTTGGACCAAACATATATCACACCTTAATCACATTTTGAGTCTAGGGAAGATGAAACCAAGCATAGCTCTAGCCATAATACGAATGATTTCCCCTGCTCATCCTATCATGCACATAATACAAACCTAAGGATAAAAGTACTTATAAAAAAAGAATAATAAGAAGCCATTTTTATAATAATGGATCCTTAGGCATTTTATATACCTCCATCGAGGCTATAAATGCTTGACTGGAATTAGAGCTACATCGAAGGATTATGGGGCTATATATTCTTGACTGGTAGTGGAGTATACCTTTTACATGGTGATATGTTTGTCACATTAATTACCTTCTTTTATACAAACCTCTAACTACTTGCAGATGAGCTAGCTTATATTAACTTGAACTACAAATGGTCAGTCCAACATTTGCTAAAAATAAAAATAAATCTCATTGCATACACATTGGTCCCTAAGTGGCTTGACTCCTCCAGGATGGTTTAAGTCTCTAAAAGATATTGATTGGCTAGTATATGAGTTTTATTAGTTCTACTAGGGTGTTCGATTTTCTTGAAACACTTCTAGGGTTTGAAAACCCTAAGATGCATGAGGCAATAAAATATTTTAGTTCCACACCATTTGTTACACACATGTTTTAATTTCTCCAATTGTCTTGTGTATTACACATCATTCTCAATCATTTGTTAGTTTCACATATCACTATCCATGTCTTACATATTATCCCAATTGTAATTATCATATCTCATGTCCTCTTTGTGTGTCATTGTGACACCTACTTTATCATTTATTAATTAAACTAATTTTGATTATGAAATGCATATACAAAGATCCAAAAATGTGATCAAACAAACACATCTGAGTCTAAACCATAAAAATAAGAATACACTTTATTATCCATCATATTTGCATACCACATCCATGTCATCTAATATGTCATATCTATACAACCACATGCATTCATCAAGCACCAAAATATAAATACCCTAAACACATGCATAACACCATACATACATCACATCATATCATATCAACCATCCACTCATCATCATATCTCTATCATGAATCAATAAATATAGTCCCTCACATATCCATCTACATATATTAAACAATTTTCTTAAAAAAACCATCATTTTTAACATTCATATCACCTCTAACTTTTAACTACCTTTTTTTATCAAGTGCCTCATTATTGTCATCCCTTTTATCATCCACCAACTCATCGCTTGAGAGGGTAGATAATACCCACAAAAATCAAGTTTTAAATTGGTCCAATACCCAAAAACCCAATTCTAGAATTGCAACTAGCCAAAAACCTTTGCCAAAAATCATAATTATCCCTTCTACACTAGGGCAAAAACAAAACTTCTCATACTTCAACTCAATCAATCCTCACCCATCACACTTTGACAAGTTGATCAAATTATCGTGAGAATATCTACTAGTGGTTCCCTAAAGGTAAAGTTCTAAGGTCATACGACTCTTCCCTAATTGGGGCATATTACATGGTCTTTTATCTAAGACAAATTTTACACCCTCTACCTCAAGCCTAATTCATCATTCATCAATCTTCAACATCCATTCATGATCATTCATTTCCAATCCAAATAACTTGATTTCATCTATTTTTGCATCATAATGTATTCACACATAAAGCAGTACAAAAAGAAGAAAATGTAGACACCCAAAATATGTCAATTTTGTAATTAATTGAACCCATGTTGATCAAATTTTCAAAATTTTCAATCACTTACCAAAATTTCCAAAATCCACAATTAATTTAGAATTCTAAATTAATCCCCAAAATCCTAACCTATTCTCAAATTCCTCAACCAATACCCAAAACTCGCTAATCCCACCTTGCATCCTTACAAAAATAAAATTCCCTATTTCCTAGCCCCTTTCCTCCCATTAAACACCCTCCTGCACTAAGCCCCTAGTCACCATGTGGCATCCCATCCCCCTCGCCTAGGTGCACAAATCCCTACTTGTGTGCACACCCATCCCATCGAGCTTCCTATTTTAACCCTAAAATAGGTCCACATCACACTAATGATCCACATCCCCATGCACCCTTATCACTCCCCATGTCTATTTATTAAAATTGGAAAGGATGAGGATCCTCCCCACCTAAGTGCATTTATGTGGCATCATGTGCACATGCGACTTAAGTGGGTGAGGACTTTCTCCAACCAAGATCATTAATAGGGGAGGTGCACATTATACTACATGGAAATATCTGTATTTGCCATGTTGCCTCACACCTACCACATGGCATACACATCATGCCATCCCATTTCCTAGTCACCACCCCCTATCCCTTGCACAAAATCTATAAATACCCCCTATTTTCCTCCATTTGCAAGAAGTCTTGAAGTTACTAGCCGAAAAACTGCTAAAATTTCCACTAAACCTTCTCTTGTGTGCTTAGCCTCCATTTGCATCTAACTTCCTTGTGCATCACCAATTATCCATGAAGATGAATATGACCCCCACCATACACATAACCCAATTTTGAAGCTACTCATAAATGGAGCATTAGACCTACACCAGACTGCTACTAGGGACCAATCATACCTCTTGGAAATCCCCAAAAAATTTCATTCACATCAGAGTAGCAGAAGCATCAATTGTTTGACCCTTTATGGTCTACAATCACCATAATCAGATTCTAAATAGTCTGCAAAGAATACTGTCAACCCTCGAACAATCACATTTTAGAGTAAAAAATAGTCATGACCTCATCAACAGACAAAGTAGAAATGTAAGAAAAGTACATCTTTTTGTGTTTTAGAAATATTTCACATCATGTTATTGCTTTAATCTAAGCTTTTGCAACTTTCCTTTATTGTTTACATCTTTTATTAATTTAGTTCTAACCATGGTAGATCCATAAATACTACTAATATTTGTTGTGGGGTATGTGTAGGTGCATGAAGGAGCATTAAGCCTAGGATGGTCAAGCAGTTGGATCTTCAAAACCCACCCAAATATTGAGGTAGAATAGAAGAACTTTGTAGCACCATTATTGTTATATTTTTGTAAAAGGGATATTCTCCACTTTGGAGGCCCTATTGTAAAACCCTCAAGAGGGTCATTTGTAAAAAAATATTGCTTGTAATATCTTTTATTCAATCAAATGAAATGGTGCATATTCATTATCATAGTATCCATAGTAGAGATATGTTCTAATACCATGTTAATATGGTGTAATTGGAGAAATAATAGTAATAGTTTACTTGTAGGTGGTGGAGAGCTCCTTCCTCCTAGTTATGAGATAGTGGTGGACTAACTTTTTTAGTCCTTGGATAGGATGTTGGTGAATTGGTTGGCCATGAAGCTTCCTTACCTTCCATGGATTGTGACCCCTTAACATAACCACATGTCACTTTTCCTGATCATTGTGCATTCAAACAATCCCATAGACACTAAATGGGTATGAATGATTCCACTTATTGCCCAACATGTTGGTATAAAATATCAATGGTTCCATTATCACCTCTTTAAGAGTTGATATTGACCATTGATTATAACTTAGGGTTTTGGGTTGCACATTAGACATCTTGAAATTTTAGGCACTTGGGGTTGAAACAACATGTTTGCTTGATCAAAGTTCATAATTTTATAACCTTGAAAAATGTGTAATCCAAATGTTGATTTAATAAAAAATTTATTGAATCTCATCATGATAATAAATATTAAAAAACATTTCTAATTTTTATGTTCCATGATAAATGAATTAAAAAATTCTTCATCCATCCAATCATATATCCTTCCATATTCATATTAATCCCTTTGTCATTGTATACTTTTCCTCTTTCCCCTAATAAATATGCTCATTTCCAAGCTTGTTGATCATTGGTTTGGTATTTCCCAAGAGAAGAGAATGGGGTGATCCATCGTAAAATTATAACCAAAGGTCATGCTTACCATCAATGGATTTTATTCCTTGAATTTTTATCCCCTTATGGGATTCTAGATGATATCTCTCATTTTTTATAGTTTTAAAATAATCTAAGGTTTGTTGTTAGGAGTATATTTGCTCTCTAGTTTTTTAGAGCTAATTGTTGCTTCATTTGTGTATCAAATACAAAGCTCAAAGCTCTATGGTTTTATGCTTTTACATTTTGCTTTTATTTACTTGATATTTGATTTTAATCTAACTACTACATCACTTGTCTCTCAAAGATGGAACTTAGAGGGCTAGTGATGTATGATTTTATTTTATGCTTTATCATTTGAGTTTGAGCTAACCACTGCTTAATTATTCCCTCAAATATGAAACTTATAGGGCTAGTGCTATATGCTTTTACTTTTTGCATTAATATCTTGTGCCTGGATTTACATTGCACTAGTGTAGAATGCTTATAAATCTGATTTACATTTCCTTCTATACTAGAGTAAATTTTTCTTTAACTATTTATCATGATCTTGTATAGATGGTTTTGAAATTTTTGCATTAGATTTTTTATTCTTATAGACTAGTTTAGGGATTCCAAATTTTAATAAAAATTGTAATGAACCCGACTCCTTTCCTCCTAAGACTTTGCTTTTTATGTTTTTTAACCACCAAGGTTTGGTGGGTTGTTGCTTAGTGATGAGGCTGAGAATTACCTCAATCATGAAATATTTTGGATCATTATAAAATGCTTTACAAAATTTATGCTATTTTATTTATGCTAATATAGTTTATTTTAATACATTATATATTAAGTGTTTGCATGGTTAAAGTGTTTAGGAACATATTACCCTGATTTATAGTTTTTTTGCATATTTTTGCAATGTTTTAGCATGATTTATTGATGAATGAAATGCATAATTTCAATATAAATTTGGTATACACCTTAATATTAATATATTAATGTTTTTCTCATGTTCTAATTGGTTTGAATTTTTAAATATCACCAATAGTTTGCATCTGTGCAGCAAAATAAAAAATACAGGAAATACCCATGTAATTCCAACCAGCTGCCAATGAATGGCAAGGATTGGAATTAATCAACCAAGGTGTGTGCAATTAATTGGTAACCACTTGATTAGCTATTTTAAGTTCATATAGGCTTAAAGAAGATACATAGCCGAATATTTCGAAGATGCTTCGAAATAAAAGGGGAAGACACTAGTTTTAGACAAACAAATAATCAAGCACCCAAAATGATAGGAAATCAGTATTTAAAGTCAAGGATAGGTGTTCAAGACTAGTTCTCACCACTTCCAACTCACCCCTATCACAAAATATGCATCATGAAACAATAACCACTATTGCAGCTTACACTGTCCTAAATTAGACTAGGTCAGTTTGAAGATTATCTAGAAAATCATTGTAAAATAGTAAATAGGCTAATATGAGCGTGTAGGATATGTAATAGGATATTATAAATAATAAATATCCATCATTGTTAGATTTGGTAGATAATTGGAAGTAGTTTGTAGTGAACAATAGCTGAAAAGTGAACAGAGAAGCAAAATTTCTCTGCAAAATTGTAATGTTTTGCATCAGATAATAAAAGTGCATTTTCTTCAATCATATATTATTCATGAGTGTGTTAGTATTAAGTAGTTAATAGATCTTATCTGCATTCTTCTGGAATAGGAAGCACGGTCCACTTCTAGGCCTAGAAGAAGGACTAACTGGTGATAGGTTTCTCCTAAACTTTGTTGTAGCAGTCTTTAGCAGGGCACTTGTCCATTTTCATTCTTTGTTGCATACTAATATTTGTTGTGGACTTGTGTGATGCTTTCATGTTTCAAGTGTGTATCAACTTATGAAATAGATAGAATTGTGTTTACTTTATTTTTCATGTTTTGTGATTGAGAAATTAGTATAAATGCAAAAATTCTATTATCCCCTGTTCTTCTTGCTTTAAGTAGTTCTTTCAAAGTTTCTAGTATATTTACTTTGCTGTCAGATGTTGTAGTAGAAGCTTGATAAAATTTTGCCATAGGATACTGATAGGTTTTCAGCATGAGTGTTTCAATTTGAGCAATTTCAATTTTATTCCTTCCATTTTGCAAAAGTAGACTAGATTTCAATTCTGCAACATTTACTTTCCTATAGTTATAATTCTTGCAATTATAATTAGGTTTAAACTTCTGCAATTTAGAGTCACTTTTAATTCCTGCAAGTAATTAGTTCATTTCATGTAAACTATGATTATATATGACCTAAAAACACCAACCAAATCTGTTCCACCAATAAAACCTACTGCATAAATAAGCTGACTTATAAATCTGCTTTACTCTTCTCTCATATATAGCCTTGGATACCACCCTGGATTGACAAATCATAAGGATTAATTGATGTTATTAATGACATATATATTGTTTGGAACCATTTCCAAGGAACTAGGTGTTTTTAGAAGATGAAAGTAGATTGATAATTGTTAAATATGCTAAGTTGTGAACTTTAGAGTAAAATATGGATGAATGATTGGTACAAGTAAAAATTTTCTAGTAAGTAATATTTTAGCCCATTTAGAGACAAGCATGAATGAGTAGGTTAAGGGATGAAAAAGTTAGATTTATCAAAACCACCCCTTTACCTACCACAGGAAGGCAATATTCATGCTTAGGATTTGAAATTCCTATGTTTGAAATTCCTGATAGGCTTAAAAAAAACCATTACCTTCATCATTAGGAACTGAAGGATCTCTTAAAAATACAATTTCAAAGGAATTATCTACTAGTACTCCTCCATCTACTCCTATTGAACCCATACAACCAGGGTAATTTGGACATACCTACACCAAAATTTGGAACAACATTATGGTAGAATTACTAGAAAACCAAGATGGAGATAGTAATGCCCACAATAGAATAGATAATACTCATTCTTCTAGGACTTTCAAATATCCCATTCGATTAAATCCTATGAAAAATTATCCTATGAAAATAATCTCACCTTCGGTGCTTCCAACCTTTTGAGGGGTTGTATTTGAAGATCTTGATCAATTTTTGTTTGAATTCAAGGTTGTATGTTAGACTTATGACTATGTGAATGACAACCATAAGCTTAAAGTATTCCCTTCCACACTTAAATATGCAACTCTACACTAGTTTATGAGTCTAGGACCAAAATCTATTTTAAGAAACAAATGGAGAGCATATTCTTAGATAAATACCAAGACTATTGCAAGGTAAGAAGCAAAAAATGCAAAGTATTTTGAATTAAACAAGAAGAGGATGAGATCTTAGAAGATTGTCTTGATAGGTTTGCCTTTATTTAGAAAATATGTGGACCTGTAGAGCCATAAATGTGTAAGGCTATATTTTTGAGGGGGTTACAAGATGATTCTAGGGAGGTAGTAGACTTAATGGGAAAATGGGATGTAAATAAACTTGAAATTAATGAAATTTTGGACTTATGCAGAAATTACTCTTACACTAGGCAAATAAGATAAAAATAGAGCACTAATGGTAATGATGTGAAAGATCTCATGGAATAAATGGTAAATATGAAAACTAATATTCTTGTACAATTATACAACTCTAGGGGAAATGAACACAAAATCAAAATCTATGGAACCCCTATCCATTTATTACCCAAGATGTAGGACTGTATGCTTTACAAGACTACCCTTTGAAAAAAACTTCAATTTTAGTCATCTGCAAAATATGTTCAAAAGAGCACCTTGCTGATAAATGCCATCTACTACCCCAACTCAGAATTATTTTAGAAACTCAAATTGAAGAACTTAATTTTGTTGGACAAAAAATAGGGGGAAACTTCAATTAATATCAAAATGCCCCTCATTTTCCCATAAATTAGGGACAACACTCTTGGAATGTTCCATGGAATACATCAGAACCACCTCAACCATTTGTGAATTACCCTTCTTAGATACCTCATCAATATTGATGGAGTAATCCATCATGGAACCAGGCCAACCCACCTTGGATGTAGAACCAGTCCTTTGGATGAAGTTGGGGATATCAGTATCCATCTTATCCAAGGTAGCAAAGATATCAAGGTCAAACTCAGAATTTGCTACCTGCCCCTAATCAAAATTTTCAAGGGAGATATAACCAACCACAACACACACAACAGGTAAAGCAACCTTCACTTCTATATCAACCTATGAATAACCTAAATAACATAAGATAGGTAGCCCCTATTTATATGGCTAAATCTAAAGAAAATACTACAGTTCATATTCTTGACTACAATAATATCCAACTTCGATAAGGAAATATTCTACTTGAACATGTTCCAATTGAAATTGAAGAAATTAAGGGTAGTGGAACACAAGAACATTCTCATCCAAATAAAGTAAACCAACATTGGAGGAAGAAACAAAAAAAATTGAAAAGGTGCAGGTAGAGAATTTACCTTCTTCAAGGATAATTCCATACCCTAAAAGATTCAACACTACTATAGAAAAACCTGAGTTATACTTGGTTAAAGAGCTTAATAGGTTAACCATATCACTCCCCTTATTGCAAGCCATTAATGATGTGCCCTTGATTAACAAAACTATCCAGGATTTGTGTATTAAGATACTAGGGAGGAAGAAGAAGTCATTCCCTAAGACTGTTCAAGTTGAAGGGAAGCTAGATGATCTCTTATCAAGGAAACTAGTACTCCCAAAGTATAGTGACCCAAGGAGCCTAGTTATTACAATCACTATAGGATAAATACCAATTTCAAAAGTCTTAATTTATTTGGGAAATGCAATAAATATAATGACTAAGGAAGCAATGGAAAAATTGCAACTCAAATAATTAAATCCTACCTCTACACTCTTAAAAATGGTAGATAGATTAGTTGCAAAACCTGAAGGGATCATAGAAGATATCCCCATAGAAGTTTATTATTGGGAGTACCCTATAGAATTTCTAGTTTTATAGCCTATAAACTCAACAAATAGCTAACCTACCATTTTGGTAAGACCTTGGATTGCAACTGCAGCTGCATTTGTAGACTGTAGGTCAAGAAAAATGACAATTTCCAATGGTATTGATCTAAAGAAGATTTCTCTTTACCCACCTGCAAAACCTTCAACCAAATTCTTAGGTCAATCATAGTTTTCTAATTTAGATGAAGAGCAAGAAGATACCATTTCCACACTAGCTACCTTAGTAGTAAAGGAACACATTGAGGAGATATTTTCTTAGGAAAGAGAAGTTTTTGAGGATGATACCATCTTAGTGAATGCTCTGCATGAGCAAGGAGTGGAAGATGAACCAGTTGTTGTTCATCGACTGCTATGGATTTATGAGAGACAAATTTCTAAAAATATGTCATCTACTCCACTACAAGAAAGATATTTTTCATTTCCACATCGGTGGCATTATCACCTTCTCTCCTCTTTCCACTGTCCCATACAAGAAATGATCCCAATAGGTACTACTAATAATAATGAGACTAGGGTCTTATATTCCCTTAAACCACACAATTATCCACTAAAATCCTTGATAACCAGGTATGAAGGATTCAATTCTATCCTCTCAGGGACCAAGCAAATTGAAGTATAGACAAGTAAGTTTTTGAATATTAATAGTTGGATTACTAGAGAAAAAAAAGTAAAATCGGTTTTTGTGTTAAAGAAGTATGTTCATGCATTTTCTTAGGATTACAATGATATGTTAGGAATCCATCCTAATGTATGCACTCACAAAATTTATACATAATATTTCAAACCTATGAGGCAACCCAAAATAAGATTAAATATTGCCTCGAGGGATATTTTGAAAGAAGAGATTGAAAAACTCCTAGAGGTAGGGTTCATCTATCCAATTTTTGACAGCCAATGGGTCTCCACATTGGTTATAGTTCCAAATAAAAATGAGAAAATGCAAGTGTGTTTAGACTACAGAGAGCTGAATAAGGTTACACAAAGGGACCATTTCCCATTACCATTCATAGATCAAGTATTAGACACTCTTACTGAAAAAATTTATATTTTCTTGATGGATTTAGTGGGTAAAAATAAATTTAGGTTGCACCTGAAGACCAAGAGAAAAAAACCTTCATATGTCCTTGGGGAACATTCACTTATAGGGTCTTACCCTTTGGCTTATGTAATACCCCAACAAATTTTCAACGGGCTATTTTAGCAAATTTTTCTTATCTAACTACTAAAAAAATGTTGAAATTTACATGGATGATTTCACAATATGTGAAGAGACTTTTGAATTTACATTAGAACATCTTGACAAAGTTTTGACACACTATGAAACATACCATTTGTCCCTCAATCTTAAGAAATGTATTATGATGATGGAGGAAAGAATTGTTCTTGGTCACCACATTTCTTCTCATAGGATCAAAGTTGACCCCAAGAAGGTTGATATCATCAATAATATTCCCCCTCCAAAGACTCAAACTGATGTTAGGAATTTTCTTGGACACATTGGTTTCTACCACATGTTTATTCCCAACTTTAGTACAATAGCCAATCCCATTTTTTCCCTATTGACTAAATATTTTGAATTGTCTTGGACTATAGAGTGTCAAGAATCTTTTGAGGATTTAAAAGAAAAACTAACAACTCCATTTGTGTTGAGAGGACCTAATTGGAAATTATCATTTCATATCCAAACTGATGCTTCCAATGCTGCAATTGGAGCAACATTAGGATAGATTGACAATGGAGAACACTATACCATCTACTACATTAGCAAGAATCTGATAGGGTCAAAAAATAATTATACCATTGCTAAGAAGGAATTATTGGAAGTAGTGTATGCAATCAATAAATTTAGACATTACATCATAGGGTATAAAATATTCATCCATACAGACCATGCAATAATCAAATACTTGATGAATAAACCCATGGTGAGTGCAAGAATTATCCACTGATTACTGTTGTTGCAGGAATTTGACATCACTATAATCAACAAACTAGGAAATGCCAATGTTGTAGAAGATTTTCTATCTAAACTACAAAACATAGGGGAAGAAGAACTAGTTGAGGACACTTTTCTTGATGAACAATTGTTTGCCATATCTTCCCAATCACATTGGTTTGCAGACATAGCTAATTATTTGGTAACAAAAAAAATTCCTTCACACTTCACTTCAAAATAGAGAAAACAGTTAATAAAATAGAGTTCTTCTTTTCAATGGATTAAGGGTTTACTTTTTAAATGTAGTCCTGACCATGTGTTACAGAGGTGCATCCAAAAGGATGAAGTATATGATGTCCTAAGAGCTTGTCATGATGAACCATCAGGTGGAAACTATTTAGTAAAAAGCACAATTAGGAAAATTTTAGGTGTAGGTTATTAATAGCCATCTCTTCACAAGAATGTGAAAAAGTACACTAGGCATTGTGATGCATGCCAAAGCATGGGGAAATCCACCCACACAAATGAAATTTTTCTACAACCTCAAGTGGTTTTAGAACCATTTGAAAGGTGGGGGCTGGATTTTGTGGGACCTATTGACCCACCTTCTCAAGGAAAGGTGCATTTCTTGGTATGCACTGATTACATGACCAAGTGGGCATAGGTGCGTGCTTTCAAACATGCTCATGAAGAGAAGGTTGCTAATTTATTGTATATAGATTTTTTAAAATTTTGGAGCTCCACGATCTATTACCATGGATAATGGATGCCAATTTGCATATAAATTTATTGAAGTTTTCACTAAATTGTATGATATTAAACATAGGAAATCATAATCATACCACCCATACGAAAACTATCAGGTTGAAGTAACAAATAGGGATTTGGAAAGGATCTTGACTAAAACAATATCTTGCCATAGGAGGAATTGGCTAGATAAATTACCTGAAGTAGTTTGGGCTTATAATACTACATGGAAAACCACCATGGGTTCACACCTTATGAACTGGTTTATGGTAAAAAGTCTCTTTTACCCATTGAGTTTGAGCTACTAACACTTAAAAAAACTTTAGCTAATGGAATTGATTTATCACAAGCACATATGGATAGGATTATATAGATGAATGCATTGTATGAACGTCGGTTGGATGCATTGCATCAAACTGGGGTGATTCAAGAGCAACGAAGGCTTTGGCATGATAACCAAATTAAGTAGAGGAAATTTCAACAAGGAGATTGGGCCTTGTTGTTTGACTCTCTCTATGAGAATTTCCCTAGGAAATTGTAGACTAGATGGCTTGGACCTTATCAAATTGAAGAAGTATTTATAAATGGAGAAGTGTGTCTCTCCCCATTGACGTCTCATAGAGAAATTTGGTAGTAAGTGGGCATCTTCTTCGGGTATACCATGTACCACTAAATAAAGAAGAGTTCTTGAAAAATATCAACAAATTGAATGTGTGCATGATATAAGAGGTTCCCTCTTCCATCACAAATTCAACATAACAATAAAAAAAAGTCTCAAGAAAAATGAGAAAAATTAGGAAAACAAGAAAACCAAAAAGAGAATAAATCTTGGCTATGAACTTCCTTCATGGGCATAATTTTAGGTGAAATTATAAAATTCCTTCATGGTCATAACCAAGATCAAAATAATTGAAAAAAATAGATATAAAATAAAGAGAGAGAAAAGGAAAGGTGAAAAATAAAAAAAATATATATGAAAAAAAATTGAAAAATGAATAATTTAGTAGTGAAAACCTCCTTGGGGGCACTGTTGAGTTGGAACGTATGAAAACTGGTTATCTGGTGTGCATAGCCTTGAAATGATCCATCCTTTCCCATACCACCACTGTATAAAGCTCACTAGACTGCACCTGTTTGCATAATTGCAGAAAAGACTAGCAAGAAATCAGTTGAAGCAACCACCTATTGAGTGTATGATAATTTTTCAAATCTTGTACGTGTTTCTAGAATTCTTAATCATTATAGGTATTAATTATGTAGTGTGTAAAACTCATTAGTTAGCATATAAGCATTCATAAGGTTTGGAAAACCCAAAGACATCCAACCTGACAAAAAGAAACAAACAAGAAAGATCCTTGCTATTTTGCAAATTATAGGTCTTTCATGAGTAGAAAAAGAAAATGGATGAAAATGGTAGTCCCATGAATTGGGCATAAAAATATGATTGCATACCTGTATAAATATTTCATTAAGCTTTCGAACACTGCCAAGATATGGAACACAAACATTGTTTTGTTTGTTTTATAATGTAAAAATTGTATATCTTAGGAATGAGCAGAGCTCCAAAATAAAAATGGTTTGTCAAAATGATAGGGAAATACAAAGGCTTCAGAATGATTTTCTAATTTTCATAACAAGAAATGAGCAAATTTGAAATTCAAAATCATGTGGCAAAATTTTGAAAACTTGAAGTTCCACATGGCACATGCATAAAATGAGGATAAGTAAATTTTTTTATCTTTGCCACATCATTTGAATAAGAATCAAATTCAAAAGCACAAATATCTAGGAGCACATGGTGCATTTTCCCAAGTAATGATAATCAAGGGTTTTAATGGAAAGTGTGCACATCATTTTTATGTAAAATATTTGCACAATTCAATTAGGATGCCTTGATAAACTAAAATATGGTAATAAATGCAATTTGCATGGACAAATCCAAATCATACCCAATAAATTTTCAAATTCAGCAAGATTGTGACAAGTCAGCAGTTAATCAATGCCCGATATGATCCACCATATGAGAAGCACAGTCGGTTATGGAATCACAGAAAAGCAACCATTCATTTTCTACCACATAAAAAAATTGACACATAGCACAGATATTCCATAGTTGGTGCCACATCTTGAGGATATACCATTCATTTTGAAACCAAATACCTTGTCTAGTAATCACTGTATACTTGATAAAAACCAAAATGCTATCATAACAAGGATCACAAGTATAAGTTTTGAACCTCAAAAAAATTGTAGAGAATAATTATCAGTGGTGTAGTTGACAACAAATCATGGAGGAATTTGTAAATTAGTGGGTGCAAATGCATTGGTGTAGTCCATGTAGCTGAATCCAAAATATGGGTAGAAAATCAAAGCAGAAGCAGATAATGCCAGGTCCCTTTGAGCATATCTTGAGATATTGTAAATTTTTGAGGAGGGAGGGTTGATGCAATTTCTAAACAAGTTCAATAAAACTTCAGAAGGCTTGGCTAAGGAATTTTCTCAAACCTTCAAAAATAATTGGGCCTACATTAGTGGGATGACTATCGAGGTAACACCTAAAATTTTAAGCCAAATTACTGAATTACCCTTGCAAGGTTCACCTATTTTAAGAACTGGTAGAAATGAGTTATCAAAAATAGTTAATCAGTTCACAGAGGAGGGATATAATGAAATTGAGTTTCAAATGAATAATAATGTATGCAAGGGGGTAAAAAGGGTAAGTTTGCAGGAACCATGAGATGAAGTAGCTATCTGGGTAATAATATTTTTAAATTGTGAAGGAAAATATGTTATTTTATCTGGCCACCATATTAGAATTCTAAATCATTTAAGGTACGGTGGCCAACAACTTGATGTTAGAGTCAATTTCCCTTTGTATCTACACCAAGAATTATAGAGCATGGTCAAAAGTTAATAGGAAGTAAAATGAACCCCTAGACATCATGGACTAATCAAATTAATTTGTAAATACCATTTCAAAGGTAATCCTAGGAGTTTTGATAGATTTTTCTCTTCTTGGAGTGAAGCAATTTTTGAGGAATAAGAGGAGAATGCAAAAGAAGTAATTATAGGAGAGTCACATGATGAATAGAGAGAAACCTCTGAAGATAATTTAGAGAAAGGATAAATCCCTTCTTCTTATCAAGAATCCCCATCCACCAGAACAAGAATATAGAAAAGGAAAAGGGTTGAGGATAGCCCTACAAAAAGAAAGAAGGCCAGAAAAAGTGACTTTTTTTTAGAATGTCATTGAATTTCCTATTCAACCCTCTGAACAGATAGAAGTTTTAGGTGTTGCAGAGGAGGCAATACAAAGTGAATAAGAAAAATCCTCACTAGAAGAAGGATCTACTTTTGAATTACCAAAATTTGCAGAAAAACATGGCAATAAGGGAGGGTCTACATCAAGGCTAAGGAGATCTCCAAGACTCCATAGACATGAAGAGACATAGGAGATGATTGAAAAATAAATAATGGAGGTTGAGACAGGGTTATGCATAGTGGTGATGCATAGTGGTGAAACTTTACCATTTGGGTGAAAAGTACAATTTTTGAAAATTCAAATTTATGAAATTTGGGGGAGTCGGACATCGGCCATTTAGCCAAAAAAAATCAAAAAAAATAAATTTTAGGTTTTGGTTCACCGTTCTTTGATAAGAGTATCATGGTTATATTTAAAAATTTGCAAGCAATCCCACCTACATAAAGTACCCTTTTTGCATTTAAAATTTTAAAATTTCTAAATTATCCTGCCCAACTCTTCAAGTATACCTCTATATATGATTAACACCCCAGGGATACATTTTAATTTTTAGATCGTGTTTTATACCCGATGAAAATACTGACATAATTTTGCATTAACATAAGACCAAAAACTTTTTTGTGATCGATCATCACCAGTTCTACAACCAGATGAAACCTCTTCTACAATCATTCAAAACTATTTCTACAGCCATATCCTATTCTGCAACTATTTGGAACCACTTCTGTAGTAGGAACCACTTCTACAACTAGACATAACCACTTCTATGGCCAAACCCTATTCTACAACCATCCAAAACTACTTCTATAGCAAGAACCTCTTCTACAACCGGATGTAACCACTTATGGAGTTGGAACCTGTTCTGCAACCATCTTGAACCACTTATGCAACCAGAATCTATTGTGCAATCGAATGAAACCACGTTCATAACCAGACCCTATTCTATAATTGAACAAAACCATTTTGCAAGTGGGTCATATCCTGCATTCGATCGAAACCATTTCTACAACTAGAACATTTTTTAATCGGATCCTATTTCACACCGAACCTCTTTCTACACCAGGTTCTCTATCACTACTCTACTTGCCATATTTTTCTCTATTTTGCCATGTTCTGCATGTTATCCCATGTTTTCTACTTTTTTGTTAAAAATATCTGATTATTTATGAATAGGTGAATTGAAGACAATGTGATTCTCTATTTTTAGTCCATTTTGTACCATAATATTATATTTTTTGACATGTATATTTAATGATTTTTCAATCCTATTCTGCACCACACCAATATCCGAGCCCTCTTCTGCATCTAGAATGTCATTGCTTTGTTCCCATGTTTTCTCTATTTTTCCCTATTCTGAATGTTTTAAAACTCTTTGATTCTTAGTGTCTAGTCAGATATTTTTTTCTTTTCTAAGATTATCCATGCGTAAATGCTTTGGTTCTCTAAAGACATATTGATGCTCTATTTCTCTAAACACATTTTGATTCTCTATTTCTAGACTATTTTGTGCTACAAGATGATATTTTTTGACATACGTATCACCAATTTTTTTTGATTAAATAATAGTTTTCTTAAATTGATTTCAATTTGAATGTTAATTATATTTTTTCTCTTGTCAGTTAAAGTGCTTTCACTAGAAAATGAACCAGTGGAATAAACTGATAAAATCACAATAAAGAATGACATGTATAATATACCACCCAAAAAATTGTTTATTCTATTTACAATATTATCTTAAGGCCTTCAAAAAGTACACCCTCTTAAACATTTTATTACTCTACTAAATTGAAAAATATTTTTTGTAACAAGTAAAATGTCACCCAGTGATGGAAAGAAGGACGCTAAATCTTCTACTAAAAAGAGCATCCTAAAATATTTTAGCCAAACTTTAAAATGCAATGAGCCAACGACATCCGTGCAAATTCAAGGTACAAATAATTTTTAACTTCCTAGTATGTGATTGATTTATGATTTGAATATTTTTCTATATATTTTTTATCCAAGAATGATAAAAAATATTATGGTATGCTACTATGCAGAATACCCTGTCAATCCTGATATACCTCCACTTGCAGATATTTCCCAACAAGAGATGCCTTCTAATGAAAATTACCTTGACAATGACATCCAACAAAAAATTGAAGACACCACTCAAAATGATATCACAATTGAAAATGAAATTTATAAATCACAATCATTACAAGCTTCATATGAATCTTCAAGAAAAAATTTCAAAAAAAGAAAAGCGTGTAACTGGATACTTGGAAGGGGATTTAAGAATGAATGGGCAGAAATATTTCCCTAACTTGAACCTATCCTGACTGAGGATAACCAAATCAATGAAAAATAATGTAGATGCAAAATTTATAGTTGGAGACTTGGTGAGGATCGTAGGCTTCAAAAATATATTGATACAATTGAAAACATGCTGGCAAATCTTATGTAAAAGCTATAAAAAGTAATGGTGAAGTTAGTAAAGAAGTTAAGTGGAAGGATTCATCATAATGTATGCATTTAAGATATGCTATAGAATATGACAATCACTTAAAGAAACAAAAATCTCTTGTTGAGAAAGGTGGAACAATTGCAGCCTAATTTCATAAAATACAAAAGACTATTTTAGCTTCAAAAAGTGTGCAGTTTATCATTGTTTATAATATTCTCAAGAAAGGTAGACCAATGTCCAATTTTATTGATTATAAGCAGTTATTACACCTATTTAATGTGCAAAACCTTTCTAGTTTTCATTGGTTAGACTGAAGTGGTTGGGAAATGGTAAAACGCCTATCTTTGGTTGAGAAAGAAGACCTAAGAGAGTAAGTTAAACTTGTCAGATTCATTTCACTTTCTATTGATGAGGTAACAACTGTGGACAACACATCTTGGATTTGCATGCATGTGTACACATTTCAAAATCATATTAGAAGGCTTATTTTATTAGGAATACATAAGATATTGGAAAGCTCAAATGTAGAAAATATTTATAATTTTGTCGTCAAAAGTTTAAATAATATTACAGGAATGAATGATATAGACATAGCAACACAGTTAAGTTGCGTTGGAGCTGCTATTATGCAAGGTCACGGGTTTTGTATTTGTGTTCGACTCCAAACCATAGTTTTCCCATATATAATTCCCATTCATTGTATGGCTCATAGAGTTAATCTTGCATATAAAATTGTGAGCACATTTTCAAATGTTGCTAAAGTGGAAAACCTTATTCGTGAAATTTGTTCTTATTTCTTGTTAAGTCCAAAAAGGTTTACCAAGTTTCAACAGTTTGCACTAGGAGTTATAGAAGGAAAAAAATGTCAAAATATGTGGATACAAGATGGATTTCACTATATCAACCTGCTCAGAGAGTTTTTGTAAAATATCAATCATTGATGGAGTTTATGCATTCAAATCGTAGGATAGTTGATAAGGCAAAAGATATGTTGTTCTGTTTGACTAACTTGGAAACACTTTTGACCTTATGTGGTATTCTTCCAATGTTAAAAGAAATGAACAGATTAATTAATCTTGCACAAAAGAGATCCATCTATATCGTTGATTTTTTAGGATGAGAAAACAAATATGCATGCTTATTGATACATTATATGTGTCTAAAGCAGATTTTACAGAACCTTTGTTTGATATTTGGAATACATTGATAAATGTGAACAATCCAAAAAGCTTCTTGAAGTTTGACATCAATGATCATATTTGTATTAATATCCATGAAAATATGGTGCATGTTTATTGTTTTGAAAGGCAATCAAGTATAGTTGTGGAATATTTTGAATAAGTTACTATAACACACAATAGATTTCATGTTATTATACAGAAAACAAAGTGTAATTTGTCAAAAATAGCAAAATATTTAACAGGTGAGATAAGAGATCGGTTTCCAAAATATGAGTTGCTCGAGGCCATGGTTGTGGTTAACCCCATGTTTTTGGGACCTTGTACTGAATACAATTTTGGAAATGATTTGTTTATTAAATATATGGGTAACCTCATTAACCATTTCAGTAAGAGTGTGGAAGTCAATGATGTTGAAATAAAATGTATACTCAACAATGATATTTTAAAATAACAATCATCGCATTTTGGAAGAACAATGGTTGTGCAAACATCACTAATGATAGGTGTCCATTATTGGGACTTAAAAATAAGGCATAATATATTTACAATTTATGTTACAATATATAGGCATAAAATCTACGAGGGAGATATGACAAGTGTCATAATCTCCACTCCAACATGATACATCTCAACTCAAACTAAAGTAAATACAAGTGGCAAGACTTAAGTAAGGCATAGTGTACATTAAACAATATTCTAACATTCCCCCTTAATGTACCCTATTCTAACTATAGAAAAAATAAAATAAGTCAACATTAGATAACATTACCCCTTAATGTTGACTTCTATATAGAGCAATTTTCTAAACTGAGAAATCTTGTCTTGCCTAAGTGACTTGGTGAAGATGTCAACCACTTGATATTGAGTTGGTACATATTCCATGTGTATAATATCTTATTAGACCATTTCTATGATGAAGTAATGATGGATCTCAATGTACTTTGTTCTGGCATGGAAAAATGGATTCTTTGTCATATCGATGGTACTTTGATGGTCACAATATATAATTTAGACCATATATGAATAGCCCAATATCCTAAAGTAATTGCCTCAACAAAATTGCCTCCTTAGTTGCCTCAAATTTTGCTTTGTATTCAATCTCTACTAAATATAATGATACTATGTTTTGCTTTTTTGTGCTCCATGAAATAGAGCCTTGGCCCAATTGAAAGCAATAACTTGATGTGGATCTTCTAGTTTCAAGACAACTAGCCCAATCTGAATCTGTGTAGCCAATCAATGAAAAATCATCACATGATGTATACATGAGGCCATGATGAGGTGTGGCCTTGAGGAATCTTACAATACTTTTAGCAGCTATCCAATGGCTCTTCTTAAGATCCTGCATGAATCTAGAAATAAGGCTAAATGAATAGGTAATATCAGGTCTAGTTGAAGTTAAGTAGATAAAACTTCCAACTAAATTCTTGTTGTGCCATCAACCCTTTCTTCATCATAATTATTAATCAATTTCAACCTGGTTTCCATGGGAGTGTTGGAGGGTTTACACTCCTCCATATGAAACATTTCCAAAATAGACTAAATATATTTAGCCTATGAGATAAAAATATTACCAGGCTATTGCCATACCTCTATACCTAAGAAATAGTGGAGGAGACCTAATTTTTTCATCTCAAAATTCTTGCATAAGTCCTCCTTGAGCAACATTATTCCTTTTGTGTCATCACTTGTAATGAGAAGATCATCCAAATACAATGTAACCAAAATGATGCAGTTCCTCCAATGTTTTACATAGAGAGTAGATTCTGCTATAGATCTAGAGGAAATAAGAGTCAATTTTTGCATACCAATCTCTAGGTGCTTGCTTCGACCCATATAGAGCTTTCTTCAATCTACGAACTTTGTTTTCTTGGCCTTCAACTGTGTACCCTTGTGGTTGTTTCACATACACTTCCTCCTTCAAGTGACCATTGAGAAATGCACTTTTGACATCCATTTGATATATAGGCCAATGCTTTTGAGCTGCCATAGCAATAACTATCCTGATTGTAGTCATATTTTCCACATAAGCAAAATTATTCTCATAATCAATTCCCTCTTGTTGCTTGTAACCTTGAGCTACTAGGCAAGCCTTGTAGCAATATAGTGAGCCATCTACTTTGTACTTTGCCTTGTACATCCATTTTGTTCCAATGGTATATTTAACTTTGGGTAAATAAACCAAATCCCAAGTATGATTCCTCTCAATGGAATCCAATTCTTGATCTATAGAAAGAACCCATTTAGGATCACCAAGTTCTTCTTTGATAATAGAAGATTCAGGTTGGCTAAGGACTTTGACCATGAGGGCATAATTCACTTGGTGTATTAGAGCTGAAGGTATTTTACCTGTATAAGTGGGCAAATGACTTTGGGATTCATATATGGTGGCTTGAACCCACGTAGGTAAAGGATTGGATGATGTGTCTTGATCATTAGATGGAGGAGAGGATGGAGGACATGAATAATTTATGGGAAGTTCTTCATGTGGAGGAAATTCTTGATTTATGAGTGAGGGAGAAGGACTAGATGATATTGTTTCATTAATTAATTCAAAAGTTGGGGACTTAGGAGGATTATATGGGGGATATTCATGAAAGGTAACATCCCTAGATAGAATGATTCTCTTGGAAACAGGCTCATATAACTTATATGCATTGGCACTATCACTATAACCAACAAAGATGCATTTTTGGCTCTTATAGTCAAACTTATTCCTTTTATTATGAGGAATATGAGCATAGACATCATATCCAAAGACTCTCAAATGGCCCACATAGGGCATCCTTCCACTCCATGCTTCTTCAGGTGTTATTTCATGTAAGGCCTTTTTGTAGGACCTATTAGTCAATTAAGTAAGAAAATATTCTCCCCAAAATGAGTTAGGCAATGTAGCAACATGTAACATTGATTTTACCCTATTTGTGATTGTTTTATTCATCCTCTCAGCTACTCCATTTTGTTGTGGGGTATAAGGGGTTGTAAATTGCCTCCTTATACCATGGTACTTAAAAAAATTGAAGAATTCATTGGATACATATTCTCCACCATTATATGATCTTAAGGTGGAGATTTGATAGCCACTTTCTCTCTCAAAAAGTTTCATGAATTCTTTGAACTTATCAAGGGCTTGCCACTTATATTGAATTATGTAGATCCATGCATTTTTGTTGTAATCATTAATGAAAGTGATGTAGTATTTGGCCCTAGTATATGATTGAACAGATATTGGCCCACAAATATTTGAATGAACCAACTGCAAATGTTTATTAGCTTTCCAAGCCTTTACCAATTCAAAAGGTTGTCTATGGTGTTTGGCTATTACACATGGCTCACAAAAAATTGTTTACTCCTTAAGATGTGGAAGTCCTTTTACTAATATTTTCCTTGCCATCATTTGAAGCTTATTAAAATTTAAATATCCCATTATTTCATGCCACATGTACTCCAAAGAAAAAGTAGTAGTTGTATGCAAAAATGTTTGTGTTACAAATTTTGTAAGGAGGTAGTAAAAATCATCCTTTTTGAATACCATGGCTTTAACATTGCCATTGGGTTCCTGAATGTAGAATTTATATTTTTCAAAATAGATAGTATAGCCTTATCTGTAAGTTGTCCTATAGAAAGAAGGTTCCTTTTAAGGCCAAGAACATACAAAAAATCTGCTGTAGGAACCTTATTACCATAATGCAAAGCAAGTGGTGCCTCCCCAAAAACTTCAATGGAAAGAGCACTTTCATCACAAAAAGTAATGAATTGATTAGAAGTAGGTTGAACCTTGGTCAACCAATCTTACCTTCCTGTCATGTGCTTTGCTGCTCCAGAATCAATATACCAACAATATTTATCTTCAACATTAACTTGGTTTGCTACATACAATGTGTTTAGATTATTATTTTATGGACCCCCTTGATCTCTTTGCCTCTAATAGCAATTAGTGATATTATGATTCCATTTGCCATAATATTCACATCCTTTATTGTTGTTTTGATCCCCTTAAGGTCTTGTTTGCCATCTTGGATGTTGATTTTTCTACTAATTATACTGTTGTGGCTATGACTACTATTGGTACTACTGAATTGGCTAGTGATGGTATTGCTAATTTGGCTATTTTTGGTACTGCTACTGATGTTGCTTCTATGGGTATCTTTGATGCTGTCTACCCCTCTGATTTTGATTCTACTAATTTAGAACTTTATTTTTTTTAGGCTATAAAGATGCCTTGGTGGA
The DNA here is from genome assembly GCA_028583015.1 of Wollemia nobilis. Classification (NCBI taxonomy): domain Eukaryota; kingdom Viridiplantae; phylum Streptophyta; class Pinopsida; order Araucariales; family Araucariaceae; genus Wollemia; species Wollemia nobilis. Next base: position 4,075,641 of record JAQPPZ010002093.1, read on the forward strand.
AAAATCTACTGATGAGGCTTCAATTTCTTCATCTTTGACTAGGGCTTTCTCATGTTTCTTAAGTAGAATCTCAATGTCCTCAAGTGTGGAATTCATTGTTTTTACCACTCAGATCTAACATTGTAATATAGGAGTGAAATTTCGAAGGAAGGCCATGCAACATTATAGGAATTAACTCATTATCTTAAAGATTTTTACCAACAACTAAGAAATCATTCCTAATAGACTTCACTTCCATAAGATAATCGGTCAGTGAGTCTTTTATACATAAATTGTGCAATTTTTGTTTGAGATACAAAATATTGTCTTGACTTGGCCTATCAAACAATATTATTGAAGCATCCCATGATTTTTTAGTTGTTTTTGTAGCCCTTACAATTTCTATGCATTGAATTCCTGTAGCTAGCTTGATGATACTTAAATATATATTGGAATTATTTTCAAATTGTGCTTCCATTTCTTACTTCCAATTTGTAAAAGTGTGTGCTCCTTCAAGATTCTTAGTGAGTCCACTTAATAGATTTGTAGTAGCCATGAATTAGAAAAGGATAAAAATAAAATGGAGCTCAAAAAAGGATGAAATTAGAACCACAAATGCAAAATTTAAGCCCTAAAAAAAATCTAGGGTACACCACTTAAAATCCAGAGGAGGGTTCACCTAGTTTTTCCACTCTAAATATTCAAGTGATTCCAATAGTGGGAGGGATAACTTGAACACAAGTGCCATTTTCTACCCAAAGAGAGTTAGAATTAAAATGGGGATTTTTATAACCTGCTAGACCTTTATACCGAACTTCTCAATATACCCGCCATTACGTGAGGGAGACTATAAGTATATGAGGAGAGCGATACATGGAACATAGGTATTTTTTAAAAGTTAATAACCTGCCATATATTTATACCAAACTTCTCAGATACTTACCATTACATGAGGGAGACTATAAGTATATGAGAAGAACAATACGTGGAACTTAGGCGATTATTAAATTATGATACTTATTTTTGAGAATTTTTTACAATAGATGTGCCAAAGTGTTTTGGGGCTTTATGATAAAATTCTTGTATATGTTTGCTTGCTTGTATATGGCATAATTTCAAGTGTGTATGCAATGAAACTATAGTTTATTACAATTATAGAACTCAAAGATATGCAAGGGTAATAGCAAGCATCAAAATGAAGAAAGGCAAATACCAAACACAAAGTGGCCAAAAGAATGCCACAAGAGTAACTCCACCAGCAAGATACAAGGTGCCCTAAATCACACCTTGAGTTGATGATTTTATTGGAAACTTTGGCTAAAATATAGCCCCCAAATGTGTCTAAAAAATTGATACAAGATCAACGTCTTCAAAGATAAAATTACTCTCAATATTGCCAAATTCAATGAATAACTTGGCCTAATGTCCCCCCAAAGACTTAGAATTGAGCCTCTTTGTTCAAGAGTGTCGGATGCAACCAAAAATGCACTCTAATTTACAATCTCAAATTTGAGTCAAAAAATAGCTGAGTAAATGATCCCAAAACTTAAAAATAATTTCACCAATAGATCCTCCTTGAAAAACTCTTTCCAACGACTATAAATAATCCTATAGTTGGATGTAATTTGATGCTTTAAAAATGAAAAAATACAATGATATTATAAATGTGTGGAGCTCTGAGACTTCCCAAGTAGTCACCCATCCGAGTTGTGCTCTGGAAAAAGATGCTTGACTTGGGAGTTTCAATGAAATTTGTTGCCACAATGCTAACTATTCTTATGATGATGCGATGACTATATATAAAGTGAATTTTGCAGCATATATATATATATAAAACAAATTGAATGCACCATGACTTTGAAATTATTTTCCATTGAAATTATGGCATGTGGATGCATCCAATGCCACTTGTGATGACGGGGTGATCCTTCTTGACCACCGCCACCGGTGATCATTGAATTTAGGGCGAGTTTGCCACCACTGCTTCAAAATGCTCCACTCTCGCTTCTGAGACTTCACTTTTTGTTAATAAAAATGCACCAATATTTAACTAAGACTCACTGCCTGAATAAACTTTTTATTTTACAGAGCTTGAATATTCATGTTTTTACATACATGAAAAAATGTTGCAATCACATCGAAATAGAGTATTCCATGATTTTTGAAATGGTGCATGTAGAAATTTGGTGTGCTCAAGCTATTTACTACAGATAGACAGAAGCTAGGAGTATCTAGTTGTTTATAGAAGTTCTATGTGGAGACTGGGAATGGTGATTGGGGGCAATGGGTACATGGCCACGTAGGGACCACAGTGTGAAAAGAAAAAAACTTTATGCTCACAGAATAAAACTTTTTAGAAAGCAGAAAGAAATGATACCAAAAATATTTTCTAGAAGAAACAACCTTCTAGGTCATAGAACAAAGAGCTAGAATGACAACTATGGAAGATGTTGAATGTTGTAGGAGTCATCCTTAATATTTGCAGAATAGCAGCATCATAAAATGTTTAAACAACAAGGTTGTAAGGATAGATTCTCAAAGTAAGACTCGATGTCCTTGCACTTGCAGAATGTCCGCTAGAGTAGAGATCCTCGAACATTTCCTAAAAAACAACAACCATTGAAGAAACTGCCTTCAAAAAAATAGGAGCCCTAGAATCACTCTGCATCAACCTATAAAAAATATTAATGTGAAAAAAATGATGAGGAGAGTATAAATAGTGACTCACCCTTGCTAAATGCAAGACATTGTAATGGATAATCATAGTTATTTCAATGTGATGGATGTTGCAGAGGGTTTTATCCATTGCGTGGAAAAAATAAATGGCTTGTGTTGTCACTTATTAATTGAAACTCCATTGCATTCACCAACTGTTGAGATGGCATCTTCAATATCGTAGAAATGTGCTCAGTGAGGAAACAAAACTTTTGCTTTTAATAACTGCAAACTTACTACATTTGAAAAAGTTGAGATATTCTTAATGACATCACCCATGTGTAGCACCAAATTCATGCTATGAAGGTCCAGCGAAAATGTATCATGCATGACTGCACTAAGTGGTGATCATACGATGGAAGTTGTAGATGGTACTGCTCCAACGTCATTCAATAACTGAACATCAACCGAACGTTCTTAGATATTCTACTGGCTTCAACAAGAAATATAGCCTCTAGCACAATAAATAAAAATTACTCTCACACACTCCTCACGAAAATCAGACAGTAGTAGCCTAAAAAAAATCTGAGGAACAAAATTTTTAGACTTCTTTAAAACAAATGCTCTCACAATAGAAACTCCTAAAAAAATCTAGAAAGAGGCATGTCCTCATATGGCGAGGATTATCCTCTTCTCTATTAACTTACAGAGTTTTTGTTTTCTTATCCACTCAATGAGTGAAAAGCATACTCCCTGAATCCATATATCAATCCTCACAGGTGGATCTCACCGCTCTGATACTAGATGTTGGGACTTAAAAATAAGGTATAATATATTTACAGGTTGTGTTACAATATATAGGCATAAAGCCTATGAGGGAGATATGACAAGTGTCATAATCTCCACTCCAACATGACACATCTCAACTCAAACTGAAATAAAGACAAGTGGCAAGACTTAAGTAAGGCATAGTGCACATTAAACAATATTCTAACATCCATGAGATTGGTTCCACTGCACGTTTATGGTAAAAATTGTATCCAAGCACAATATTACAAGATACACTAAGTGAATACTTTTGTTTATATTAATTATGTGAAATAATGATTTTGGGGTCAGTCGAAGATGAAAGAGTTTTCAGTGCACTTTCTTTTGTTAAATCTAAACTCTGCAACAGACTTGATAAAAATTTAGAAAATTGTTCAAGAATTTATGTGTCTTCATATTAGTTGGATATATTTCTGTATGACAGAGCTTTGGCACACTAGATTTCCTTGACAGATAGAAGAGGAATGCCGAATATGATCGATAACTATGATGATGATGCTTTCAGTGATCATATGGTGGAGACACAAATTTATGTTATGCTTCATAATGGTTCTGGACAAGCTAAAATGTTTCAGCTTCCATAATGATAATTATTCCATGATTTCATTGATATTGATCAACACAATAGTGTATTGATTTCAAAAAATTCATAGAAGATTTCAAAATATTGTTCAACATTTATAATATTTTATAGAATTTTTGTTTTATATCACATGAGTGTTTTAAAAATTACATGTCTTATATCTTTTTGCAGTTTTTAAAATTGTATGTTTATGTCAAGGTGTCTCAACTCTCTTCATTGATAAATTTTTATGTTTCATGTTTTAAATTTTATTAATGGTATATTAATGTTGATCTGTTATATTATCTATAATGCTTTTGTTGTTGAGATGAACATAGTGAACAATATTAGCTATAAATAAACTAAAATTGCAACACATTTATAAATGCAAGTAAAGTATGAATGATGGAAACACAAAATGAGAAAATGTCATTATCATTAGTTCAAATAGAAACATATTACATTGTACAAAATTGTTGACTACAGTCAACTTGATAGTATATTACATTTTTAAAATCTCAAATATTTGATTGGTGCTTGGTTGCTTCACTATCGGTTGAAGTTGTCATTTCTTTTCCTTTGTAGGCATCTGTGACACTCTCTTTTGGAAGTGCTCCAACTCTCACTAGGTTTTCACGTACTTTCACAATACTTGAAACCAATTGTGCTTCTTCTTTGTTTAGATCTTCAAGTATTTTGATAAGTGTTTCCTTTGTTTTCTCAAGCACCATTTTTTAATCTTCTTTGAGCTTCTCCTTGATGTATTTTTTTAAACGATAATTTTTTGATATTTTTGCTTGCATTTTATTTTTCATTTCCATTGCATTATTCAAAAATCTCTTTGCCCTTTTAAGATTGACGTCCATGCTCTTAACCTATGTTTTTAAGTGTTCAAAATTTAACTACAAAAACAAATTGAAAACATAATTCAAAAGGGTTATATTAAAATTATTTCATATTTTCAAGAAATATAATTTTACTGCAATAGAAAATTGAAACATAAAATTTTTTCTTACCTCAGCCATATCCCTTGCAGCCTCAACAACTATAAATTTCTCCTTATCAGAAGCCCATTGGTTATAAAATTCTTGGGCTTTGTAATTAATGTTCTCCAATCTACCAACAACAATATTCAAAACATCATCATCGTAAATAAAATAAAACTTAACAGATCCTGATGTGGCCTATTTTAGCAGGCCATAAAGATTTTTTGGTTCAAATTGAACCAAAAAATAAAGAGAATCTCTTTTTACATAATTTTTATATTGGGTATTGATTTCCATTAAAAGGACCTATACCTAATATTCCTATTCCTTCAATTACTTCAAATATATTAACACAAACTAATTAATAGTAACTTCTGTAGTTTCATCTAATAAAATATTTTCATTAAAATCTACAATATTATCCTCAGTTTGAGGACCCTGAGGATGAGGGTTGGATACTTGAGCTGATGGTAATGTTTTCTTATCAGTTGCAGGATCAGTGGCTTCTCCTTGGTCTCCTTCATCTCTCAACACATTTTTTCCTTGAAGCCTACAATGTTGCCCTAAAAAAGATAATCCTCATCAAGTTGAATATTATCCAATCCCTTTGTAGAAACTTTTGGTGCTTGTGAATTTGTTGAAAATATAAATTATGACCATCCATGACCAGAACTTGGTGCTGGTATGTTGATCTCTATGAGTTTGAAAACCCATGCCTAGAACTTTATGCAGTACCTTGTGATCTTTGTGAAAACAATCATTTTACAACACTGATTTGCCCTCGCATAGGCATTGGCGTAGGATGTTCGGGTGACTATCGCTGATTTGGTGGAAGTGATGGCTATGGTGAAACCGGTGAGTGTGATGCAACTGGTGGTTGTAATGGAGGTGGTGGTGTTATATGGTCTCTAACTTGTAATGGTACTTGTTGATTTTGAGAATCAATTAAAAATAGTCAAAAATATTTTGTTACAATTCTTCTTAAAATAAAAAATATTTTCTTAATTTAAATTAACTACACATATATTTACTTGAATACGATGAAACATGTTGAATTTGTGTTGCAATGGGAAATGGGTTAGCCACAATAGATTCATCCTATATATTTTGTGCATACCTAGGTGTACGATATACCCGAGGAGTAGCTACTTGCCTAGAATATTTGTACGACCTCTACAATGGTGTTGCTTCAAAGATCGTGTCTTTAGAATCACCAGTTTGTTCTGGCCTATAACCCCTAGTGGAAAAAATATATTTACTTCTTGTATTGTCTACCTTACCTTGCATATAGATGAAAAAAAATTAAAAAATGGGAATGTGATAAACTATAAAATAGTATGTCAAGGTCAAAGATGTAGTTATTACCTTCAATTCCTCTGTTGACATAGTAATAGCATGTAGTGTTGCATGCACTATAGTTGGTACAAGAGTAATCTAAAAATTATGAAAACACTCATAATATAGTGCTAAATAAAAATTAATAGTTCCCATAATGGGTTGTCTTGCTAGTTGCCATTTGCGTGGTGTGCAACTCGAACCTGATTTGATCTGAAATATATGTGCACCAATAGAACTTTTGATTGTGCTTAGACTAAACAATATAAGCAAGTACCCAAAATGGATTTTTTGGTCTTCCCATAAAAATTAGTCTGGGTTGGAATAAATCGATAATGGCCTTCAGATTTTGATGGTTAACATCATTGATTGATAAACCTCTTTTTTATTTGGCGATAGAAGCTAAATAAACAAAATTAGATGTCAATTTACAAATTTGAAACATTGAACATTAATATAATATAATTAACAATATTTATACCTACCAAATCCTTCGATGAGATATTGTACTTGCTTTTGAAGTTTTCTTTATATTTTGGAGATAGCTACAACCTTGTCGACACTTGAAGAAAATTAATGAATGGAAGACCCATCAATCTATTAATATTTGTAGGGGTGATGGTGAAAAGCAGATTTCTATTTTTGTACTATAATATTCACCATAGCATTTTCATGGTCATATCTAGATATAATATGTTGTAGGAGGACTTTATATTCTAAATTGTGGTATTGAAATGAGGGTTGTTAAACCTATGTTATTGAGCCACTTAAAGTCCATCCCTAGGGTTGTCATTAAATTTGAAATCAAAGTGCAATAAAAATTCTTGAATTTTGGTGCAGAGGTGGAAGGGGTGGCCATCGCAAGAATTTGGAAGTTGAAGAAAAATGATTGAGAATCAAAATGTTTATTGGAAAGGTTATCTCTGGTTTTAGTAGTCGTAGAAATAAAATTGAAAAAATGATAGTTGTTGCTCTTTCATAGATAGAAGAAATAGGATTAACACGTGGTAACATTATATTGGACATGTGGTGTTGCTGATTGAATGTGTGATGTGTGGCAGCCGAACCAAACCTTATTATGTATGAGGCCCGCCACCATAGAATTGGATCTTTTTCTACATCCATTACAATGTAGGATCGGATCCTATTCTATATTCGATCAATGATCGGATCATATTGTGCACCCAGTTTGAGATCAGGTCATAATATGCACTTGATGGGTGACCAAACCATAGTATGTATCTGGTATAAAACCGAATCATATTATGCATCCAATCCAAATCCAGATCAGATTATGCATCCGATCCAAGACCGAATCATAGTATGCATATGATCGATGGTTGGATCATGTTATGCTTCTGGTCCAAAACCAAATTATATTATGCATCTGGTCAGTGGTTGGATCATAGTATGAATTCGGTACTTGACAGAATCATATTATGTATTTGGTTTATGACCGAACTATATTATGCATCAAATTTGTGATCAGACCATATTATGCTTTCAGCTCGAGACCGGATCTTATTATACATTCGGTTCGTGATCGGACCATATTATGCATCCAGTCTGAGATCGGACCATATTATGCTTTTGATTAGATATCAGATCAATATTTGGAAAGTGGTCGATGTTGCCAAACTCCTTTTTCACCTGGTCCAGTAAGAAATTTGAAATTTGCCATTTTTTGAAAAATTAAGGTCATTCACCATGCCATCATACATGCAGTTGGCCAGGATTCGTCAAGTTTTCACAACAGATTTGCCATTTTTTTACAAGTACTTTTCAGGTCCTACCTCTTATGCATAACCTTGGGTTGAGATAATTTCCATCCCACCTCTATGGATAAGCCCTAGAAAAACACAACAACAAACCATTGTAGCAGAAGAGACAAGCCCTAAAAATCCTTCTAGAGAAAAACAACAAGAAATAATGTCTTCAAAAGAAGTAGTAGAGGAGGTTACAGAAGATGCTATGGAGTAAGAACCAATAGATCAAATGGAGGAGATATCTACGGATATAGGAGTACTTGGTTCACCACCCATGGATGAATTACCTACCTATTCCTTGGAATCTGAGGAAGAAGAAGAAGACATAGAAGAATAGTTAGGGGTTTTTAGGAGTGTTTTTAAGACACAAATGAAATAGATTTAAAAAATGGAAGCTAAAATAGAGGAGAAGAATGAGTAGATTGCTGATTTACAGCAGGAGGTGGAGAGATTGACAAATAGGATAGTATATTTTGAGCCACAGTCTGCAGAATCTGATATTACTGAAGATATTGCTGAAATTTTATTAAGACTATCGAAGTAGGACAAGGAAAAGAAAGCACCAGGGACAATCTACAATCTCCTCCTCAAATGGAAGAGCCAACACCTGAGCAGCAAGTAAGTACACCTATCAAAGGTTTTATTTTGGTAAACCCTACAGAAACTATTGAGTTGTTAGTTATAAAGGTAGGAAAAAATAACATGGATGATATTGAGATCCCTCAACAGGGTGAAGACATTGTTAGGATGGATGATCAACAAATTTTTCAAGGTAATTTGGGAGTTGAGAGTGTCATTGGACCTGAAAATGCAGTTCCAAAACCATCTTCAGAAGTTTTGGAATATTTCAAATATGCACACTCTAATTTTGAAGATTCTTTGAAACAACCAATGAGTCTATTTGCACATCCATCTAATGGGTCACATCAAGAAATACAAGAAATACAAAAATTACTATAATAGGAGGCCTTAGATGATGAGGTTGGACATCAAGAAGGTATGCATTCACACCAGCCTGTTGTGCCAAATTTTCCACTGGTTGTACCACAAGTTGAAATAGAGGAAATTGGGGTACAATTAGATTTATTGCCTAGGTACCAACAAGTAGTGAGGTCTCTAAATGTTGTTCCATTAGAAAGATATAATGAATATATTGCATGATGGGTGTTGGGATTTCAAAAATTAGAAACCCAAATTGCAAGTTTAAAATCTTTGGAACAGTAGATGGAAGCTAAAAATATAGAAATCAACAAGTTGCAGGAACATATACAATATCTCTGCTAGGATGCAGAGTACTTAGTCCAATTTAGGAAGCCATCTAGTTTTTATAGTTTAATCTTGAAATAAAAGTACCTCTGTCGGCAGATTATGAGGATACATTCCCAACTCTCCTATAAATTGAAAATTGATGAGGAATTTTTGGAGGCTTACCTGAATAGTCTAAAGGAGCAGAAGAATTTAATGTGTGAGTTATTTTTGCAAAAATTTCTCATGCAAAAAAATGTAACATTCCTTCCCCATTTTTTTATAGGTGATGTGCAGTTAAGAGACTTTATATCAACTCTGCAGAATTAGGTATGCTGGGAATAGGAAAAGAAAAGGAGCACATAAATTGAAATGTAGGCTAATTTACTGATAAGACCCATTTATCCCAATCATATTTTTCCCACTAATCAACACTTCATCATGATTAAAAAGGCATAAATTAAGCTGATGTATCTACACAATCTTAAGGATTGTATGACTAGTTTTCAAAAAAATTGTGTAGAGAACTTTGTAGATGCTTTATCAGCTTGTAAGAACAGGTGGGCAGAGTTGTCTATGTCATTGCAAAAGAGAGAACCCATCTCACAAATAAATCTGACATGTTCCATGAGAAGAGTATAGGGTGTGATAAAGACCATCCTCATATTGAAACATCGATGGATAGGTCTGAGGTATAGGCCTCCTACTATCATCATTCTTATTCCTTACTACTTTGACAATGATCCTCAACCAGAAGACCAGTTTTAGAATTGGCTCAAATAGTTGTAAGAGAGCAGAGGATATTATATAGGAAACCAACTATTTTACAGAATATGGAATAAATAAGTGGACCTATGTGCTTTAGTGGCCCTGTAGAATGCATGAGGGCATGCTTTAGAATAGGTTGGGGGAGAATGATGAGGCTGAGAATTACCTCAATCATGACATATTTTGGATAATTATAAACTATCTTAAAAAATTTATGCTATGCTATTTATGCTAATATATTTGATTTAAATACATTATATATTAATTTTTTGCATGGTTAAAGTGATTAGGAACATATTACCCTGATTTACAGTTTTTCTATATATTTCTATAATGTTTTAGCATGATTTATTGATGAATAAAATACATAATTTCAATAGAATTTTTATATACACCTTCATATTAATATTTAAATATTTTTCCCACATGCTAATTGGTTTTAATTTGCAAATAGCACCAATAGTTTATAGTTGTGCAACAAAATTAGAAAATACAGGAAATGCCCATGTAATTCCAGCCAACTATCAATGAATGGCAGGGCTTGGAATTAATAAACCAAGGTGTGTGCAATTAATTAGGAGCATATATTGAGATATATAGTAGATATCCTACCTGGTTACACCCACTTTATTGTCCATTTAAAGTGCATATGGGCATAAAGCAGATACATAGCCGAATATTCCAAAGATGCTTCAAAATAAAAGGGGAAGATGCCAGTTTTAGAAAAATGGACAATCAAGCACCCAAAATGATAGGAAATCAATATTGAAAGGTAGGGATAGGTGTTCAAGACTATTTCTCACCACTTCCAACTCACCCCCATCATCGAAGATGCATCATGAACCAATAACCATTGTTGCAGCATACACTATCCTAAATTAGACTAGGTGAGTTTAAATATTATTTGGTAAATCATTGTAAAATAGCAAATAGTCTAATATGAGCATGTAGGATATGCAATAGGAAATTATAAATAATAAAGCTCCCTCATTGGTAGATTTTTTAGATAACTGGAAGTAGTTTGTAGTGAACAATAGCTGATAAGTGAACAGAGTGAAGCAGGATTTCCCTGTAGAATTGTAATGTTTTACATCAAATAATAAAAGTGTATTTTATTCAATTATCTATTGTTCATGAGTGTGTTATTATTAAGTAGTTAATATATATTCTCTACATTATTCTAGAATAGGAAGCAAGGTCCACTTCTAGACCTATAAGAAGAACTAATTGGTGACAGGTTTCTCCTAAACATTTTTGCAACAGTCTTCAGTAGGGTACTTGTCCATTTTCATTCTTTGTTGCATACTAATATTTGTTGTGAACTTATGTGATGTTTTCATGTTTCAAGTGTGTATCAACTGATGAAATAGATAGAATTTTATTTACTTTGTTTTTCATGTTTTGTGATTGAGCAATTAGTATAAATGCAACAATTCTATTATCCCCTGTTCTTCTTGCTTTAAGTAGTTCTTTCAAAGTTTCTAGCATCTTTAATTTGTTATCAGATGTTGTAGTAGAAGCTTGAAAACCTTTTGCCATAGGATACTGATAGGTTTTCAACATGAGTGTTTCAATTTGAGAAATTTTAATTTTATTCCTTCCATTTTGCAAAAGTAGACCAGATTTTAATTCTGCAACATTTACTTTCCTATAGTTTCAATTCTTGCAATTATAATTAGGTTTCAACTTCTGAAATTTAGAGTCACTTTTAGTTCCTGCAAGTAATTAGTTAATTTCATGTAAAATAGGATTAGATATGACCTAAAAACACCAACCAAATCTATTCCACCAATAAAACCTACTGCCTAAATAAGCCGACTTACAAACATGCTTTACTCTTCTCTCGTATATAGCATTTTACACCACCCTGGATTGACAAATCATAAGGATTAAATGATGTTATTAATGATACACATCACTTAGTGTATTTTTGAAATACCTTTTATAAACCTTAGGTTCTACTTAGTAGTTATATCCTTCCCTTATGACTACTCGTCCTTATTTTATGGGTGTTATTAAAATCATCATATCTAATAAGAAACCTACTCAAGAAGAAGTGACACTTAATATTCTTACAAATAAAACTATATTATGAATCATATTTCCTTTTATAACTCTTTTGACTAATTTGAGATTCATGTTGAATACCTTACTAGTAGGTGGAAGAAGCTTATAGACCTTAGGAAAGACTACGGAGGAACTAATTAAATAGTAGTAGAGTCTAAAGAAATAAGTCAAGTAGCCTCTGTGTCTTTCACTACTAATAATGGGAACATATTGTCACAATCACTTCTTAAAGTGGTGATAGTAGCAAATGCATTACAAATGCTAACACAGAGCATATCTCAATTTCAATAATAGTCTGTTAATCCCCACATGCTTCTAATTATTTGGAGTTGTGATCAATGAGTCTTTCTTGAATAAATTTATGACTACCTTCATGTCTACACAAGAATATGCTTTATAAAGGTAGTTGGAAGTTCAACTTGAATATCAACATAAGCAACATAAAGCTATCATTTGAAACCTTATATGAATTGTCATGAATACCTCTAACAAAAGTCTTATAGTTCAATCTATAGTTTCTTTAACCATATCGGATTCTCATGCTCTTCCTCCACCTCATCCAAACCTTAGAAGAGTGGTACCCATGTCCTCTAATATAAATTTTAAGAACTACCAATGTCAAACTTTAGCTCCAAAAATAGAGGCCATTGATATAATTGGATATATATCTAGGTTATTTTATGAATTGTATTAGGAAATCCTAGACATTTATGTATAAATTTATCTCTTTTTATTAGGATTGATTGAATAATGAAGTGGATTGATTGAAATTGATGTCTAGGGCACTAGTAGGCAATGCCTTGGATTGGTTAGTCGTTTTTCCTAGATATTCTATTAATTCCCTTATTTTTTATGAAGAAATGTAAGTAGGAATTTGATGATGACATGTCTTCTATAAAATCCATGTCTAATTTTCTTTAATATGAATAAATGCATGATTTTATAGGATAATATTATAAAAATGATAAAAAACACTAAAATCCAATGTCATTGCAAAAATACCTAAAGATATGCTTACTAACATGTTTTTGAATAGGCTAAGAGAATCCATGCAAGCTAAATTTCATTAACATATCCCTTGTGAGATGCTAGCTTTAAAAATAATTTTATCCTTTTTTAAAGTTGTAGAACATTGAAAACATAGAGATAATAAAAAGGTTTCTAAGATCAAGAATCCCAATTATAATTCTATGGTGGATGTGGTGTATAATATCACTATACAAGATGATGCACATGATCAATAAATTGCTAGGATACCTATAAACATGATGACAAAAGCTGAAAGTGATCAAATACCTAAGAAATATGCTTCAATGGAATTTTGAAGATATTATTAGGATATACCCACCCCGTAAAATAAAGAATTATCATACAATAATTATTTTGAAGTTTTAGAATGGTATGATTGTTCTATATTTTATTTCTAGCATGGGGTTTGGGATAAGAAAAATGATTGTGTTGAAGTTAGAAGGTTCTATCTTAAAAAAAATAATAGGCCTAACTTTCATATAGATAAGATCAAATAGACTAGAATGAAGTTGTTTCATAATAGAGCCAAACTTTACAAAAGAAATGCAATCACCCTCAAAATCAAAAGTTAGGCATCTATAATACCCCCTTCCTCAATCATAAACAACAAGGGATTTCAACAGTTAATAAACAACAACCCTTGCCTAAACCAAATCAGTCCAATTAAATGTTAGACATTTTGAGTAGATGAGTTGTCATTGATGTCAAGAGTGAGTGGTCATTGATGTCGAGAGTCAGTTTCAGTGAAGCAGTGCAAGTAGTTGAGTTGTCATTGATGACATGGTCAAAGGTTAGCAAGGCAAGGTTTCCTCCTAAATTGATGATTAAAATATTTGAAGAAGGTTTGACGGTAAAATTTTGAAGATCAGGTTGCAATGGAGTGCAAGTAAAAATTAATATTATAATAATTTATAATATTCAAGGTCATCAGGGCCATTCAAGGAAGGAAATCGATTATGCATTGGCCAAAGTATTTTAAAATAAATTAATTTATTATTTTAACCCTAAGGTTAAATAATTAAATTATTTTTATTTAACCCTAAGGTTAAATATCAATAAAATTAAAATATTTAATTAAGTGGTAATTCTAAAATCTAAATGAGCCAACATCATGCAAATTAGAGCAAATATATATTTAAGGCTAAGCACATAAGGTGGAAGGATATGAGTTTTAATTAAAATATCAAATAACACTTGCACGAATTTGTCTTCGCATGCGACAGAGGGAAGTAAGTGGATTCACGATTTTCGGAGGAGAAGAAGAAGTCAAAGGGGGAAGACCCTTGTTCCCACTCGTCCACTGTAGCAGTTGAGCTAGAAAGCAAGGCTTGCATAACACTTTGGGAGTAGTGAGGTACGGGTTTTGATTCACACAAGATATGGGTTTTGTTTACTATCCTTTTTGCCCTCATGCATCGGTAGGAGTGGTGAAGAAGGAGCAAGTGCTTCTTGGTCTATGTGGGAGGATTAGCCCATGTGGTTGAGGCCCTATTGCTAGGATGTGTGCGACTTGAGAGGTCACGGGTTTGATCAAGGCAACAGTTATTTTTGTGGAGGCTTCAATTAAATGGAGGCAGTTTTTGTGGAGGCTTCAATTAAACGGAGGCAGTTTTTGTGGAGGCTTCAATATTCTAAGGTATGCTTGATAATTGCCTTGGTTGGGAGTTATAAGGTAAAAAAACATTTTTACGTTTTGCATGGTGGAATTCATAAGGTGAAAATAAATTATTTTATTTTTGCCATATTTGGAGTTATAAGGTGATGTTAATTATTTTATGTGCATGATTTTTGTAAGGGGTAAAGTGTTTTATTTTTTATATTTGTGAGTGGTTAGAAATTTAGAGGGAGTTATAAGGTGTAAAATTTGGATTGAATTTTATTGTACCTTTTGCTCAAGAAGAATATCCTTGTGAGTGTTTTGAGATAAACTGTTGCTATCTAAACTTGAAGTGGCACAAGAAGGTTTGGCTATTTTGAGATAGGTTTTGAAGACACTTCATCAATCAAAAGGTATGTGCGCATCTTTCTAGTGAGTGTTTGTTGAATGTTATGAATGATAAGTTGGAGTGAAAAATATTGTTTGACAAGCATTGTTTTTTTTTTAACATGGTGAAATCAGTAGCCGCCACGAATCTAGGTAGGCTGTCCAACGTTTATGGCCACCATGGTATTCTATGTTGTCCGTCCTAGAAGCTGTCGCATAGATCTTCTTATAGTCTACCCCTATAACCACCATGCCATAATCATTTTAAATCTTTTTACGCCATTGAAAACACCAGGAAAGGGACAAGCATTCATTCCAATGAGGCCCAAGATTTAAACCTTGGACCTCCATCCCCCTTATGGGGTTTGGATGAACCAATTGGTCTACACCTCGGATCCTTTTTGACAAGCATTGTTGAGATTGATTTTTGGAGGTTTTTTTGAGTAAGAGTTGATGATAAAAACCTTGTTTTATAAGCATTTTTGGAAATATTGAGCTATCTTGATCTAGGGTTTGTGTAAATAACATGAGTATCATTGTTATGTGAGTATCACTTGATAAGCATTGATGTTGAAGTAATTGGTTGAGTGAAGAACTTGAACTAGGGTTTGCAAAGATCATGAGAATCATTGTTATGTAAAATTGTTTGATAAGAATTATTAGAAACATTTGAGTGAGTTTTCATATGTTTGGTCTAGGGTTTGTGAGCAAGGATTATTTCATTGAGTGATTGGTTGAATAGAGTTGTGATTGAGCCTAGTCAAGCGGTTCTATTGAAGTGATAGTTCAAGTTTTGTGAAACAAATTTTTCTATATTCTAAATTGGTTTGAGAAAGATATTGAGAGTGATTGAGTGTGAAACATATTGAGTCTCTAACAATTCTCTATATGTTTCTATGGTAAAAAGATATATTGAAAGTGATTGAACATTGTGGTGAGAAGCGTATTGAGTCTCTAACAATTCTCTATATGCTTCTATGGTAAAAAGAGAGATTGAAAGTGATTGAGCGTTATTGTGAGAAGATTATTGAGTCCCTAAAAATTCTCTATATGTTTATGTGAGATTGGATAAGTTCTAGTGAGGACTTGTTGAGAAGATTTGAGGTAAGTCTTTGAGAAGACTTGTGGAAAGATTGATGTGAGCTTTTGTGGAATATTACAATACATATTTGAGGATAGAGAATGTCAAGAATATTGGACAAGTTTTAAAGAGGACTTGTGGATAGATTGGTGTGAGATTTTATGGAAGATTACAATATAGATTTGAGGACAGAGATTATTGAGCAGATTGGATAAGTTATAGAGAGGACTTGTGGATAGATTAGTGTGAGCTTTTGTGAAAGCTTACAAGGCAAATTTGAGACAAGTATTTGAGAAGACATGAGAGCAGAGTTGATTGATTGATTTGTTCAAACCTTGAGTTAAGGTTTGGGGCAGATCTGACAGAGTTTATTGAGTCAAGATTTGTGTTAAGGCTTGAGGATAGATTTGTGCTAGACCGAAGGACTATGTTTAGTTCAGATTTAAATATAGAGTTTGGTGTAGATTTAAGGATAGGTTTGTGCTAGACTAGAGATAGATATTGAGCAGATTTGTACTAGACCGAAGGACTATGTTTAGTACATATTTGAGATAGAGTTGAGAGCAAGCTTTGGATGTGACAAACTATAGAGGATGATAGTCTCTAGTGGATAGAGATCCGTTAGCTAGGGTAGTGGGGATAGGTCTTCTAAGTGAGGAGATGAGTCTTCAATGGATAGATATCCATAAGCAAATTTATTGGAGGCAATAGTTCTTCTAGAATATCACCAGCCAGAGCTAAGGAGAAAGATTTCTCCTATGGATAGAGATCCATGAACTCGGTTAAGGGATTAGTGTCTTCTTTGGATAGAGGTCCATAAATATTGTAATAGGGAAATGATTCCCAATAGATTGATTGATAAAATTTTAGTGAAATATTTTCTCCATGGAGTAGCCCACATTGGATGAACCGTGTTAAATTGGTGTCTCTATTGTGTATGGTTATTTGTACATTGCTTTGATTACTTTTGTTGATATTGCTATTGATACATTGCATAATATTGATTGGAAAGAAAAGTAAAAACTGGTATTATACTGTTCACCCCCTCTCTCAGTATAAGCTTGTGTTCTTCAATTAGTATCAGAGTGGGTTCCTTCAAAATAGTTTAATATCTTGAAGGAAAATCTTACAAGAACACAATGGATTTGAAGAATGGATTCTCATATACTTCAACACCAATATTTGATGGAAGCAATTATATGTTTTTTAGTATGATAATGAAGATTCACCTGATGGCACTTGGCAATGAAATATGGAAAGTAGTTGAAAATAGATACACAACACCAGCTACTCCACCTATAGCTAAAGATGGTAAGCTTATAAATTATTACAATTCAAAAGAAATTAATGTAGTTTTGAGAGGTTTGCATAGAATAGAGTTCATAAAGGTTATGCATTGCAAATCAGCAAAAGGAATTTGGGATAAGTTGCAAAGCATATATGAAGGAGATAAAAGTGTCAAAAAGGCAAATATATGAAATATGAAAGGATAATTTGAATATTTAAGAATTAAGGATGAGGAAAACATTAGTACTTATCTACTTTGTGTAGATGAGGTTGTTAATGCCATGCAAGGACTTGGACTTGATATTGAAGAATCTGATGTTTGTGATAAGATCTTAAGATATCTTCCAAAAAGGTTTAGTGAAAAGATCTCTGCTATAGAGGAATCAAAAGATGGTGATATTTTTATAGGAGATGTATTACTTGGTATTCTTATAGCTTTCGAGATGAGAACAAAAGAGAAACCTAATATCCAAAAGGAAGCAACCTTCAAAGCTACTAAGAAGATAAAGGGTAAGAAGTCAGATTCAAGGAATGAGGCATCCAGTGATGAAGAAGCAAATTATGGTAGAATGAATAAGGATCCAAGAATATTTAAAGATGTAAAATCTGTTAGATGTTTTAATTGTGGAAAGTATGGGCACTATGCAACTGATTTTCAAGAAGCCAAAAATAGTGATGATGAAAAAACATAGGATCATAAGAATAGGTAATAAAAAAAATACAAGTACCAAAATAAAGGCCAATATGGACAAAACAAACAAGGAAATAAGATCTTTCAAAGACAAAAGAGGAGTTACTATGTAGATAAGGCAAGTAAGTACTCTGTTGGAAATTACGAGTGGTAAAAAGTGTTTTACCACGGTAAGTTTTGGACCTTACCTTTTTACCTCGTGGACGACGGAGTTTGGACGGCATGGGCGGCAGAGAGAGTTCAATTTCAATTTCCTTTCCTCTTTTCCTCCCTATTTTCTTTCTCCCTATTCTCTTCCCCTAAGTTAGGCTTATGGTTTATTTTATCTTTATTTAAACCTTGTAACCTATTGTTTTATGTTAATGATTAATGAATATTATTTTCGACTCCTTTGGTTTCTAACCCTAAGCTCCTAATTTCAATATCTAGTATCAAAGCAGGCTGGAAGCGAGGCTGGAAGGCGTTGCACAGGTGAGGCATGGATCTCGAGGAGGAGGTCAGCCCATAGCATGCGAACCGAGGTAGGCACGGATCTCGAGGAGGTCAGCTTAGCCCATAGCTCATGAACCGAGGTGACCCTAGAGGCACGTAAATCGAGGAGCAAACCAGAGGAGGACACGTGGTGGACTGGACACGTGGCGGACGGATGATGCAGGACAAGTGGCGGACGGACGACGCGCGGGAGGCAAAAGGCGGTCCCGATTGCCCGTAGGCAATCGAGAACATACCTGCGCCCAAGGGTTTTTAAACCCTCAAAGCATCATCCGCACTACGGATGTGGGACTAAAGTCCCATGATTTTTTTATAAAATCGAAGCGTCGGGCGCTTCAAATACATTGTAGCTCCCTGTGGCCTTCGGATCAGCCACAGGGGCCGACTGGCATTTGAGCGCCAGCTAGGGCGCTCTCTCCCGCGAAGACGCGGGATCGAATCCCCGCGGGAGTATTAAAATTTTTTTAAAAAGAAAACCTTAGCATCTTTAAAAATATATATATAAATTTTTATATATTAAAGTTTTTTTTAAGTTTATTTTTTGATAAATTAAAGTTTTTTGATATAAAAATTAATTTTATTTTTTATCAAATTAACTTTATTATTAAAATATACTTAAAATTAATATTTTAATACATTAAAATTTTATTTTAAAAGGGGTTTTTATTTATCAAATTTGTGATAAAATTATTTCCTAAGAGGAAATATATGTAAAAAAATTTCACGCTTTGAAAGGTGAAAATTTAGAGAAGTTTTTTAAAGATATTTCCTAAGAGGAAATAAGTTGTAAAAAGAAAATTTCAAGGAAATTTTCTACAGGGTAGCTAGATGATAAGGTCGAATGGATGTTATCATGCTCTCTGTAATTTGTTACTAAGAACGAACGCCGAAAACTTTGATGAACATGTGCGTACGCTTGGCCTAAATACTTGTATTTTCTCAGTTACAAAATGCAGTAATATCACATCAGAGGAATCCTGATTTAGGCTACGAAGCAGACTCAGAAGATAATTCTTTTGGAAGCAGATTTGAACAATCTGAATCAATCCCAATTGCTCCAGAAGAATCGGAATATACTCATTATAGTAATTCTGTAGAAATCCTTGAACCCGCATCACCAAAAATCATCTTGATCAGTGACGACGAGGAAGAAGTTGCTGACAATTTTGTGAATCCAAAAATAGCAGAGTCTCATCGAGAAGAATAAGCTATTTGTGAACGAGTAAATCAAGCAAGGCTTGATCTTTGTAATTTCCTTTATTTTCTTGTAATTGCACAACAAAAGTAGTTTTTTGTTCTTGATTGTAATGACATCAAACTACAATCTACCTATCCCTGAATTTGATGGGGATGATTATGAGTACTGGTCCATAAAAATGAGGACATTACTCATTGGAAAAGGCTTATGGGACATAGTAGAAGAAGGCTACACAACTCCAACGGATTGGACTACTTTGAGTGCAGCTGACAAGAAAACCCTAAAAGAAGCCCAAAAGAATAATTCTTCTGCCCTATCCCTACTTCAAGCGGCATTAGTTAAAAGTATCTTTCCTAGGATTGCATCTAGCACAACTGCTAAAGATGCATGGAAGGCCTTGCAAGAAGGTTTTCAAGGAAATGATAAAGTGAAGCAAGTCAGGCTTCAAACACTGAAGAGAGATTTTGAAAATCTCAGAATGAGAGAAAATGAAAGAGTCGGAGATTACTGCGTGCGAGTCAAAGCCGTAGTCGATATGATGCAAACCTTGGGTGATGACACAAAACCTGAAACAGTGGTGAAGAAAGTGTTGAGAACACTTCTTCCTAAGTGGAATCACATAGCAATCATAATCGAAGAATCAAAAGACCTTGCTACTCTCACATTTGATAACTTAATAGGATCATTAACCTCTCATGAGGAGAGGTTACAAGGGGCACCTTCAACAAGCTATGGAGGTGAAGACAATGCCTTCACTTCTAACGAAGCCGTAGGGTGAGGACAAGGAAGAGGCAGAGGCAGAGGACAACAACAAAGAGGCAGAGACCGAGGCAACTCAAGAGGAGCTAACTCCTACAGAGGAGGTAATCAAAATAGAGGAGGCAACCAGAATCAAGGCGGCAATTCAGGCCATGGTGGAAATCAAGGACGAGGAAGTACCAAGTCCAAAATAGCTTGCTTCAATTGTGGCAAACCGGGACACTTCGCTCACGATTGTTGGTCAAAAACTTTACAAGGACAAAGCAGTCAGTATGGTTCCTTCTATGGAGAAGAAGAAGACCCATCTAATATTTTTCTTTCTTATGGACAATCAGATCAAAATCTAGATGATACATGGATTTTGGATATTGGTTGCTCCAATCATATGAGTGGTAAAGAAGAACTCTTTGCTACTTTAGATTCAAATTATAAATCCCATATTAAGTTAGGGGATGATAAAACATTGCAAGTAGAAGGCATTGGAGCCATGGAGGTTCCAACAAAAGAAGGCCTTAAAAAAGTGAATGACATTTATTTCACTCCAAAGCTCCAACACAATCTGCTAAGTGTTGGGCAAATGATGGAGAAGAATTACAAACTTGTTTTTGATGAAGGCAGATGTACAATACTTGATAAAAACAATTGTAATAGAGTCATTACACAAGTACCTATGACCAAAAATAGGTTATTCCCTCTAAAATTTGGTGAGCCAGGGGGAGCACAACTTGCGAATGTTGCTATTTCAAATCCAAGTGTATTGTGGCACTTGCGATATGGTCACCTTAATTCCGCTAGCTTGAAATTGTTAACTTCTCAAGCTATGGTGACAGGACTTCCAAAAATTCAAGATCATAAGAAAGTGTGCGAAGGATGTGCTTTGGGAAAGCACTCAAGATCAAAGTTTCCAAAAGGACAAGCCTGGAGAGCCAGTTATCCTCTTTAGCTAGTGCATTCGGACATCTGTGGTCCTATGCAAACTAAAATTCTAGGAAACAATTCATATTTTCTTACTTTTATTGATGATTTTTCCAGAATGTGCTGGATTTATTTTCTGAAACATAAAGATGAAGCATTTGATTGCTTCATAGATTTCAAAAATAATGTAGACAAACAAAGTGACTACTATGTAAAATGTCTTCAGACAGATAGAGGAGGTGAGTACTCCTCCAATGAATTCTTGCACTATTGTAAAGAAAATGGGATTAAAAGGCAGTTCACCACTACCTATACTCCACAACAGAACGGTGTGGCGAGAGAGAAAAAACCGCACCCTTGTTGAGATGGCAAGAACAATGCTTCAAACTAAGCATCTTACAAACACATATTGGGCAGATGCAGTTCGAACAAGTGCATATATTATAAATAGAAGTCCAACTTCTAGTTTAGATGGTATCACTCCTTATGAAGGATGGTACGACAAGAAGCCAAATGTAAAGCATTTTAGAGTCTTTGGTTCTTTAGCCTATGCACATATTCCAGAAGAGAAAAGAAAGAAGCTTGATCCCAAGAGTCAAGCCTGTATATTTGTAGGGTATTGTGAATCCACAAAAGGATACAGACTTTACAATCCCAAGACCCATAAAATAATAATCTCAAGGGATGTAATTTTTGATGAAGGGGGAGAATGGGGTCACCAAAAATTTGTTGATGTAGGATCTAATTCTGAAAGTTCCTCACAATTACAGCCAAAGAATAGCAGTGGTACCCCACCACAAAGTCCTCATAAGGAATCTTCTTCGAGTACATCCAGTGGTACACCAAGTCCAAGCAGAACTCCTTTGAAGGCTCCCCCAAATTCTCCAAAAATATTTCAGAGATCTGTTAGTGCTCCAAGTCCTATGGATATTGATCCATCTTCTCAAAGGAAAGAGACCAATAAAGGAAAGAGAACACTACAAAGTCATCCATCTTCTCAAATGTTGGATAGGAATTTCCAACGAAGATACACTAGAAGTCAAGCTAGTGAGATGAATGACATATTATCCAGACTTGAAAATCTACACATGTCCGGAGATGATGAATCTCACGAACCAAGAGGAGATGTAGTCAATTATGCTTTATTGGCTACTTGCATAGCTAGAACCATCTAGCTATGAAAAGGCATGTACAGAAAATGTATGGCAAGATGCCATGAAAGAGGAGATATCCTCTATAAACAAGAATGATACTTGGGAGCTTGTGAAGCTTCCCAAAGGTAAAAAATGTGTTGGTTGTAAATGGGTCTACAAGACCAAGTTCAATGTTGATGGAAGCATTGAGAGACATAAGGCAAGACTAGTTGCAAAAGGTTTTACTCAAAAATATGGTATTGACTATGAGGAAACCTTTGCTCCTGTAGCAAGACAGGAGACAATTAGAACAGTTCTTTCCTTAGCTGCTCACAAAGGATGGGCAATACAACACATGGATGTTAAAAGTGCATTTTTAAATGGATACTTAATAGAAGAGGTGTATGTTCAGCAACCTCAAGGTTTCCAAGAACAAGGAAAAGAGAACCTTGTTTATAAATTGAAAAAAGCACTTTATGGCCTCAAGCAAGCACCAAGAGCTTGGTACTCACGCATTGATGGCTATTTTAATGAGTTTGGATTCACTAAAAGCAAAAGTGAACCAACTTTGTACTACCTCAAGAATGGAACAGACATCCTCATAGTTTGTTTATATGTGGATGATCTCATATTTATGGGTAGTAATAATAAAATGAATATGGAGTTCAAAAACTCCATGATGAATCGATTTGAGATGAAAGATCTCGGGTTAATGAGATACTTCCTAGGCATGGAAGTACACCAATCAGAGAAAGGGATCTTCATATGTCAACATAAGTATGCTCGAGACATGATAAAGAAATTTGCCATGGAGCAGTGCAAATCACTTGCAACTCCAACAGGACATGGAATCCAGTTGAGCAAAGATGATGGAGCACCAAAGGTTGACATGACCACTTTCAGGAGCATGGTTGGGAGTCTGATGTTTCTTACCAACACAAGGCCTGATATACAATATGTTGTTTCTCTAGTTTCAAGGTTTATGGCAAGTCCATCTGAGCTGCACCTTCAAGCAACTAAAAGAATTTTACGATATGTAAAAGGTACATTGGATTTTGGAATCCATTACCACAAATGTAACTCAGTGAAGTTAGTTGGTTTTAGTGACAGTGATTGGGGCAGCAATATAGATGACAAAAAATCTACATCAGGGAACTATTTTAGTCTAGGTTCAGGACTAATAACTTGGAGTTCCAAGAAACAATCTATTGTAGCATTATCATCTACTGAAGCAGAGTATATCGCCATTACACATGCTAGTACTCAAGTCCTCTGGTTGAGGAAAATCCTTGAAGAGATTGGCGAAATTCAAAGTGGTCCAACAAAACTGAATTGTGATAATATTAGTGCCATTCAACTGGCATATAATCCTATCCACCACAAAAGATCAAAACATTTTGATATGAAGTATCACTTCATACGAGATATGGTGGAACAGAAGATTGTTGAGCTTAAATATTGTAACACTTTGGATAACATTGCTGACATATTCACCAAAGCAATGGATAAAGCTCAATTTATAAAGCTGAGAGACTGTATAGTCAGTCCTCTCAACTTTAAGGGGGAGAATGTTGGAAATTACGGGTGGTAAAAAGTGTTTTACCATGGTAAGTTTTGGACCTTACCTTTTTACCTCATGGACGACGGAGTTTGGACGGCATGGGTGGCAGAGAGAGTTCAATTTCAATTTCCTTTCCTCTTTTCCTCCCTATTTTCTTTCTCCCTATTCTCTTCCCCTAAGTTAGGCTTATGGTTTATTTTATCTTTATTTAAACCTTGTAACCTATTGTTTTATGTTAATGATTAATGAATATTATTTTCGACTCCTTTGGTTTCTAACCCTAAGCTCCTAATTTCAATATACTCAAGTGATAGTGAAAATAGTTTCTCAGATAATGATAAATATGAAGTTCTATTTCAGATAGAAGGATAAAAATTAAGAAAATGTATCCAATAATTCTCAAGTGTTTTAGATGTGGTAATTTTGGACATCTTGAAGATAGTTGTACAAAGAATGGTTTCAATTTTAGTGATGATGAATATGAAGATACAGTTGAAGGACTAGAAGAGAATATTCTAATGGCACTAGAAGAAGAAGGAGGTGATCCTATAGAAAACAAGTTAGAAGAGGATGAAGATGTTTTCAAAGGCAAAAAAATAGAGGAAGAATCAGAAAAAGGAGAAGTTGATCTTGAGGAAGAGGTTATTTATGCTCTTAACACATTGACGAAGGTAAGAAAGAAAAATTCCCAACTTAAGCTTCAATTTCAAGAATGTTATGAAGATAGAGGAAAGCTTATAGAGGATCTAGATAAGTTAATGGCTAAGACAAAGAAGTTCAAGGATAATTTAGAAGCAAAGGTCTTAGAATATGAAATATTAGAAAAATAAGTATCTCTACTAAGGGAAGAAGTAGAGACTTATAAGGATAAGCTACACAAGTTTGGAAGAAGCTCAAATAATTTGGATAAGATTATCAAGACACAAAATCCTACATCAAGCAATACATGTCTTGGTTTTGAACAGGTACAAAAGAAACAAGAAGAAGATTCAACCTCAAGTTCTGAAGAAGAAGAAACTTCAGAAGAAGATAATGTGAGAGAAAGTGAAACTTATAAGGATGGGTTGGACAATAGAAATTTCAACAAGGAAATAAACAATACACAAAGGAGAAACAGATGGAACAGGAACCAAAACAAGGTTAAAGATACTAAGAGACCAATGAGGTCAAGCAAGGGAATTTCAATGGACAATGTTTCTCATGTCATAGATTTGGGCACAAGGCTTCACATTGCAGGACACATGAAAGACATGAAAATGGGAACTTCAAAAATAGATAGTTTTTCATGGGTATTGCTACTCATGTAATTAGTTTGGTCACAAGGCAATGAATTGCAAGATCCACGATAGGAATATATATGGCTTCACTAGGATAAATTCCAAGGTATTTGCACCTACAAGGAATAACAATATCAAGTGTTACAAGTGCAATAATAATGGACATACAAAAAATTTGTGTAGAGAAAAAATTCCAGAGACAAGCAGAAATAGAAATAGTCAGAGAAATCAAAAGGATCAGATGAGAAGGAAAGTGGACAAAGGTAAAGATCAGTATTTATTGGGAGTAGAGGTACTCCCACCCTAGAATTAAACACCTCAAGAGGAGGTGGGGGAGGGGCTAAGATAAGAGACTCATTCTTAGCCTTGAGCCCCAAAGGTTGCCCTTTGCCATTGATTTCAAAAGGGGAGAGATTTGAGTAAGGGGGAGATATTTGATTTAAAGGAAAACATTGAGTTAGGGGGAGCAAAATAGAAAAAGGTTAAGGAAGTTGTTAAAGGTAATTGGGTTGACATAAATGACAAAGGGAAATGTTGTTGGAAATTTTGAGTAGTTGTCATTGATTTCAAGAGTGAGTGGTCATTGATGTCAAGATTCAGTTTTAGTGAAGCAGTTAAAGTAGTTGAGTTGTCATTGATAACATGGTCAAAGGTTAGCAAGGCAAGGTTTCCTCCTAAGTTGATGATTAAAATATTTGAAGAAGGTTTGACGGTCGAAGTTTGAAGATCAGGTTGCAATGGAGTGCAAGTAAAAATTAATATTATAATAATTTATTATTTTAATATTTAGGGCCATCAGGGCCATTCAAGGAAGGAAATCGGTTATGCATTGGCCAAAGTATTTTAAAATAAATTAATTTATTATTTTAACCCTAAGGTTAAATAATTAAATTAATTTTATTTATTTTTATTTAACCCTAAGGTTAAATATCAATAAAATTAAAATATTTAATTAAGTGGCAATTATAAAAACTAAATGAGCCAATGTCATGCAAATTGAAGTAAATATATATTTAAGGCTAAGCGCCTAAGATGGAAGGATATGAGTTTTAATTAAAATATCAAATAACACTTGCACAAATTCATCTTTGCATGCGATAGAGGGAAGTAAGTGGATTATTTATTTTTGGAGGAGAAGAAGGAAGTCAAATGGGGAAGACCCTTGTCCCCACTCGTCCACTATAGCAGCCAAGCTGGCAAGTAAGGCTTGCACAACACTTTGGGAGTTGTGAGGTGCAAGTTTCAATTTGTGCAAGGCATGGGATTTTTTTGCTGATTTTTTTGCCATTGTGTGCTGGTGGGAGTGATGAAGAAGGAGCAATCACTCCTTTATCTATGTGGGAGGCTTGGCACACATGGTTGAGGCCCTAGTTCTAGGGAATGTGTAACCTTAGAGGTCGCAAGTTCAAGTAAGGTGGTGGCTGTTTTGGTAGAGGCTTCAATTAAATAGTGGCGGTTTTTGCAGAGGCTTAAATATTCTAAGGTATGCTTGATAATTGCCTTGGTTGGGAGTTATAATGTAGAAAAACATTTTTACCTTTTGCATAGTGGGAGTTATAAGGTGAAAATAAATTATTTTATTTTTGCCATATTGGGAGTTATAAGGTGATGTTAATTATTTTATGTGCATGATTTTTGTAAGGGGTAATTAAATGCTAAAGTGTTTTATTTTTTATATTTGTGAGTGGTTAGAAAGTTAGAGGGAGTTATAAGGTGTAAAATTTGGATTGAATTTTATTGTACCTTTTGCTCAAGAAGAATATCCTTGTGAGTGTTTTGAGATAAACTGTTGCTATCTAAACTTGAAGTGGCACAAGAAGGTTTGGCTATTTTGAGATAGGTTTTGAAGACACTTCTTCATCAATCAAAAGGTATGGGCACATCTTTCTAGTGAGTGTTTGTTGAATTTTGTGAATGCTAAGTTGGAGTGAAAAGGATTGTTTGACAAGCATTGTTGAGATTGATTGTTGAAGGTTTTTCTGAGTAAGAGTTGATGATAAAAACCTTGTTTTATAAGCATTGTTGTAAATATTGAGCTATCTTGAACAAGGGTTTATTGAGCTATCTTGAGCTAGGATTTGTGAAAAGAACATGAGTATCATTTTTATGTGAGGATCACTTGATAAAAATTATTGTTAAAGTAATTGGTTGAGTGAAGAACTTGAACTAGGTTTTACAAAGATCATGAGTATCATTATTATGTAAAATTGTTTGATAAGCATTGTTATAAATATTTAAGTGAGTGTTCATATGTTTGGACTAGGGTTTGTGAGCAAGGATTATTTCATGATTGGTTGAGTATAGCCTAGTCAAGTGGTTTTGTTAAAGTGATAGTTAAATTTCTATGAAAAAAATTGGTCTATATTCTAAATTGGTTTGAGAAAGAGATTGAGAGTGATTGAGTGTGAAACATATTGAGTCTCTAACAATTCTCTATATGTTTCTATGGTAAAAAGAGATATTGAAAGTGATTTAGCATTGTGGTGATAAGCATATTGAGTCCCTAACAATTATCTATATGTTTCTATGGTAAAAAGAGAGATTGAAAGTGATTGAGCATTGTGGTGAGAAGCATATTGAGTCTCTAACAATTCTCTATATGTTTTTGTGAGATTGGACAAGTTCTAGTGAGGACTTGTTGAGAAAATCTGAGATAAGTATTTGACAAGACTTGTGGATAAATTTATGTGAGCTTTTATGGAAGCTTACAATACAGATTTGAGGATAGATATTGTTGAGAAAAATCGATAAGTTCTAGAGAGAACTTGTGAACATATTGGTGTGAGATTTTGTGGAAGATTACAATACTGATTTGAGGATATAAATTGTTGATAATATTGGACAAGTTCTAGAGAGGACTTGTGGACATATTAGTGTAAGCTTTTGTGAAAGCTTACAAGACATATTTGAGACAGGTATTTGAGAAGACTTGAGTGTAGAGTTGATAGATTGATTTGTTAAAATTTTGAGTTAAGGTTTGGGGTAGATCTAGTAGATTTGATTGAGTCAAGATCTGTGTTAAGGCTTGAGGATATATTTGTGCTAGATCGAAGGACTGTGTTTAGTGCATATTTGAGGATAGAGTTTGGTGCAAATTTGAGGATAAGTTTATGCCATACCAGAGATAGATATTGAGAATATTTGTACTAGACCGAAAGACTATATTTAGTGCATATTTGAGATAGATATGAGAGCAAGCTTTGGAGGTGATAGAGTATAGAGTATGACAATCTCCAGTGGATAGAGATCCATTATCCAAGGTAGTGAGGATAGATCTTTTGAGTGAGGATATAAGTATTTAGTGGATAGATATCCATAAGCCAGTGTAGTAGAGGTAGCAGTTCTTCTAGAAGATCACCAACCAGAGCTAAGGAGAAATATTTATCCTATGGATAGAGACCCACAAACTTGATTAGGGGATTGGTGTCTCCTTTGGATAGAGGTCCATAAATATTGTAATATGGAAAGTATTCCCAAGAGATTTATTGAGAAAATTTTAGTGAAATATTTTCTCCGTGGAGTAGCCCACATTGGGTGAACCACATTAAATTGGTGTCTCTATTGTGTATGGTTATTTGTGCATTGCTTTGATTACTATTGTTGATATTGATATTGATACATTGTATAATATTGATTGGAAAGAAAAGTAAAAAGTGGTCTTATACTTTTCACCACCCCTCTCAGTATAAGCTTGTGTTCTTCTTCAAATTTAAGGGTATAACAATAAAGAAGGTCAAAACAATCAAAATAAAAGCTATTAGTGTCTTAAAACTAGAATGAAAAATAGGTTGAGCCTAACCCAAGTTAGAAAACAAGTAACTAAAATGTAAATTAGGTCTATGCTAAAACTAGGGAGAGAATGGAGAATATATTTGTAGTCAACCCAATGTTTCTAAATTTGTTAACATAATTGAAGTACACCATGAGTCCATAGAATATTTGGAGTAGAAAATTATTGCAATTATTAGAATTATCCCTCAATATTGTCACAACCCTCCCTTGGCAAGTCCCATTGATGGTATAGATTGGCATGTTTTGTAGATGCAAATATGATTAGTAGTTAAATACCATTGATGTTTTGAATATGGTATTGCTAATGTATTGCTGATTTTAAAAAATGGGGAATTTCAAAGGTGACAAGGAAAACAACCACCATGATAAAAAATGTTTGATAGAGATAATTCTTGCAAAAGATTCATCAAAAGGGCAGAATATCAATATTAATGGATAAAATTAATAATTGATATTAAATTGATCTATTTATTTTTAATACCTATATGGCATTCATTTAATCATTTTGTTGTTACAAAAATCACAAAAAGAAAAAAAAAAATTAGGAAAAAGGACTTCTAGAAGGGAAAGAAAAATGGGGGCTGAATTCTAGAAAATGTAGCCAAAATCTAGAAGATGAGGAAAAATAGAGCCAACTTCTAGAAGATGAAGAAAATGGAGCCAAGAGGGTACTTGGATGAAGAAAAAATTGAACTATGGCCATTTAAATCTTCTTAGGGTAGAAATTTATTTCTTTCTAGAGCCTTCCTTCTATCTTCTTCTAAGCATGACTTTATAATAGGTTAGCTTTCCAAAATTCTATAAATACCTCCATTTATTTAACCAAGAAGGTAGAAAACCATGGGGAAGTTTTGTTGAAATTCTAGCATGGAGGATGGAGGAGTTTTAGAATCCTAAGACTAGGAGGCTTCAAGGTAGATGGAGTTCAACGTGGCAAAAAAATTAGGTTGGGAAAATGTTATACCCTTATTTACTTTTAAAGAATACAAATGTAAATGTTTTTACATTAGTAATGCATCATTTTTATCAATATATATCCTTTATATTATTAAGTAAAGGAGGAAATGTATGTTAATACTATAACTATTATGTTGTAATCAGGTTGTGATTAGCAGTTCATTTCACTTATAAAATTTTGATTTATTTAAAGCCTAAAAGGCCCTTAGTGTGGATCAGCTTGAAAAAACCCTGTTAGGGCCAAGAACCACCACGTCACTACCAATACAGCACCACCACCACTAGTTGAGCCATGATGACCATTTCTTGGTGGTTATTAATGTTATGCTTTATTTACATTCTATTAAATGTGGGATTTATATTCTTATCCTCTATGTTGTATTTATTAGGGTGCACATTTTGGTGTAATCCTCTCTGATGATTAAGATTGATTATATTTAAGTGATTAAGCCTAAAATTTGTCTACGTCATCATTTAAGTATGATATTATGCTTGGTATTGACTATATAATAGTAGTTGTACATGCTTGATTTTTGTTGCAATCAACATATCCATTTGTCCATTGGTTTAAGGTACCTAATTTGTTGTTAGAAATATATTTTTACCTATATCAATCATTCTAATATATAAATCTATACTATAGCTAGGTTGTATACTAGATTAGATAGGCTCTTGATCATCCACATAGAACTGTTAGTCACTAGTGATTATCAATTATAAAAAAGTAGAGTCTTGATTATTGAAGGGCTTAGATTCTATTCAATTGCACTTAATTGAGCTTGCATTAGAAGGTTTGATGTTTTATTTAGTATATAAAATAAAGTCTACATTCCTTGTGTTGTATATTTTTATACCTTGATAAATTCTCAATGGTAATGTGGGCAGGTTCAGTTTCATTCGACATAATATTTCTACCTCAAACATGCACCTAAGGTTTAATACAATATTTCATGAGTATCCTATGTACCCAAAGTGTGCTATCCATGCCTGATTGAGTCCAGGTAGGAAGGCCAGTTTAGCATTCCTAATTCAATATCCCACATCTATGATGTGGTAGGTGCTCTACACCTTAAAAAGGAGTATCCTCCTTATTCTATTTGACCATCACTCAATGATTGAGAAGTGCCATCGAGTGAGGTCTCCATTTCATTGATTAATGACACTTGACATACCAAGGTTTACCTTATTGTGTTTGTAAGATCTTACTTCATGGTGTGCATTACTTGAATCAAGTAGACTACCAATAGACGATAATACATTTTGCTACTAAGATTTAGCATGAATATCCCACATGCTCCCTACAAGAGCGTGTGGGGGAAATTATATTTTGGAAACATACCCTAGTGCTATGACCATAGGTAGTGGTCATGCTAGTAGGAAGGCTAGTCACCTAGTCATAGAGACTAGGGCACATGGGCTCTATCTATGTTGTTTGATCGAGGAATATTTTTCTATGGTAGTTTTACTGAGGATTGATTATTGACTTAGATGATGATTTGATATGAAATTTAATACCAATATTTTTGCAAGAATGACTACTGAAATATGCAAAATTATTTATGGGTTTGAAGGTCTTCCTTATTCTTGCATAACCTCTCTTATACCAAACTATAGAGATGATATTTTTGCAAAACAAATGAGGAAATGTAGGATCAAATTTAGGAAATAAATTTGATAATTATTTGTTAGCCCCTTTGGTAAGATAAATGAATGCAAACTTGAAAACTATTGGTTACCCAAACTAGAATTAAATGAAAGTATTCCTAGATCCAAAATGGTGGAAAAATTGTAAGAACTTTAGTGTAATCTTGGGTAAAGATTATGGTACAAATTAGATAAATTTTTAAGAACTATAATCTTGGGTAAAGATTATGGTACAAATTGGGAAAATTTGTAAGAACTATAGTATAGTCTTGGGTAAAAAAATATGGTACAAATTGGGTAAATTTATAAAACCTATAGTGTAATCCTAGGTAAATATTATGGTACAAATTGGCTAAATTTGTAGGAAATATAGTGTAATATTGTTTAAATATTATGGTAAAAATTGGTTAAATTTGTAAGAACTATAGTGTAATATTGGGAAAATATTATATTTTAAATTTTGTAAAAAAATTGTAGAAGAATTGGATTGCTATATTAAAAAAACATGTTACTTGGTTCTTTGTTTAAATGAGAATCAATGAAAGTTGAATTATGAAAGCACCTTCTAGATTCATTGGGAAATAATGGATAGGGAATCCATTCTTGAGGAAATTATGGGGTTTCCTCTTAGTATGTACTTAAATTGAAAACTACATGGTGTTTTAGAAATGCATTGGAATGCATGTGTGCGCTAAAGAATTCATTTTGTGGAAGCATGAATGAATTTAGAAAGAATAGATGTGGAATCTATTCTTGAAGGGATTATGGGGTCTCTTCTTGTATTATAAGACTTTTAGATAACTTTCACTCCATGTTGGATTGAATGTGAGATTCATTCTTGAGGGAACTATGAGGTTCCCTTCATTCTCAATGTATATGTATCCAGTGAATATTTTATTTATGTGTTTCAATTGTAATGATGACCTGAAAATAGGAATGAGTGGGATTCTCCTATATCAATGTATTTAATGATGGTTTGGAAAGGATCATTAGGATTATTTATATCATTGTAAATTGATACAAAAAGGATTAATGCAATATGAGGATTCATATTTTGATTTTGGGTTGTTTCCATTTGGGGTTTCCTAGGATAAACAATGTGTTATGGATATTTATTATGTGGATTGGCACTTCTTGTTTGTTAGCTTATAATATGGATGATGCATTTATATTTCCATGAGATTATTACTAAAGTGTTATATGATGCAATGATTTTTGTTAACAAGCAATGTTCAATAAATAAAATTGGTTTATGAAGATATATGCATTTTTTTGCAATGGAAAAGATGATATTTGCACTTGATGATTAATAAAGCTAGTGATAGATGTTATATTTAGTTTTCCATGGAATGGTTATCTAAATATGATACAATGGTTTATTCTTTCATATAATGAATCAATAAAGTCTTTGATTGAACAATACAACATTTATGCATTGATTAACAATGTATGTCTTCCACTGCAATAGAAATGATTGTTTATTCAAATAGGAATTAAGTTTTATAATTGAATTATGATCAATTAATTAAGTGTGAAACTTAAATTCCTAATTAGTATAGAGAGGAACAATCAAATGATGGATTAGTAAACATCATGAGGGTACGTAAGGTTAAATAGGAGTTGGTCACTCCTATCACAAAATTTGACACTAACCATGTCGTAAATCTCTTGGTTACTTACTATCTCGATTGATGGTAGTTTTAATCATACTTGATTAGGAACTATGCATTTATGATAAACATGTTATGATATGAAAAAAATACTTTCTCTCGAGTGGGTTGAAAATAAGGGTTATTACAGTTGGTATCAGATCCCAGGATAGCTAGTAGATTCTAATGTTAGGTCTAGGCTAGAAAATGTTTCGAGCATTGTTAAATTTCTAGCTTGTAAGTTTATAACACTCATAGGTGAACTTTAAATCAAAACATTCTTGGTAAGTATGAGGTAAAATATTGGAGGTCACTAATGTTCAAGCATCTTTCTTCCATGTTTGAACCACTGGTGAATCAGAATGGAAGAGTCAAGTGAATCCCTCCACACCTTATGGATCTTAAGTGGAGTACCTTAGACTATTTTGAGAACTACACTTGGCATCTATGGCTTCAAGCTAGGCTCCTTCCTTTCTTAAGTATTGTAAAATGGAGAACAAGAGTTGCTAGAATGATATATGGAATCAAATCTAAGAAAAGGGTTATAAGATTACCAAAGGATGATATATTGCATAAAGAAGTATAATATGGATTTTATCTATGGAAGTCAATCCATTTAATAAGGGGAATAAGAAATTAGATCCCATTTGGAAATAAAATTGTGATAGTGCCTTGTGATGATGCAAGAGGGTGAATAAGATTAGGTGATACAAAAAAGAATATTTTATATTATTTATTGTCTAGAGAGACTAAGCAACCTCTTGAATACAATCATAGCCTTTTGCCAAAAGCTTAGTGAAATAATGCAAGGATGAAACCATCAGAAATCGAACATATTTGAAACATGGAAGCCATCCAAATTCCACCTTTTTTTTTGGTAAGTTAAAATTTTTTATTAAAAAAAGACGGCATTTGAAAGGCACCCTAACGCCTTGTACAATAGTGAGACAAGAAGAGGAACTCAAGAAGATAACATAAAGGATCACAAAAGAGATCCATTAAGCCTGTTACCACAAAAAGAAATCAACCTTGAACAAAAAGGAACAAAAAGAAATAGTCCTAAAGCCTGTAGGACACAACTAGACTAAATCCTTCAGACCGAAGGAATAAAACAGAACCAACAATAGGTGAAACCCCATCCTCTCGTAGAGAGGAATGTTAGTAAGCATCAGAGAAGCAGCTACATTTTCTAGTGTGGTAGCCTTTGCATCATTTTTTGAAGTGTCCTTTGGTGCGTCCTTAGGAACATTTTTTAGAACATCAAGGCACGCCTCCTTATCAATCTTCATCACGTTCTCATATTTTCCATCAACCTTGGCATCATAAGGACCCTCATCAATAGAAAATGTAGGGATATCCTCAAATGAATCACAAAATAACAATAGATTGGGAGCTTGACACTGATACTTTAACCTTGAAATTGCTTTACCTAATATCACATGGGTTGTTTCCAGGTGATCAATAGTGGCAGAGGTTGCTTGGACTACAAGTTTATGAAGGTATTTCTCCATAATGTTAGGTGAATTAGAAGGATAATTTGAGGGTTTAACATATGTGAAGGGAGGGGTTTCTGAGATTTATTTGAGCTTGAGACTCTAGGAACATCGGACAGGTGTACCCTCAACCTTGAAATTTTTTCTGACATTGAATTTAGGAAGAGGTTTGCCACATTTTTTTTCCACTTGGATCTGGAAGTTCTAGGACTAGGAGTTGAGGATGAATTATCTTCATCAGAATCCAGTACTGGAATGTTACCTATAGGGAATTTCAAGAGGATAAACCTATATAGAACTTTGAAAATCCCTTGGTGATAGGGCAAATCCTCCTTTTTTTAGGAGGAGGTAATGGTGTAATCAATGGACCAAAAGAGGGCTTTAGGAATATTCATTAGTTTGTCATCACAAAAGTGGTTTATGAAAGCTAAATGGAAACATCAGAGTTGGGCTTCGGGATTATTGCAAGTAAGGTATTGCATGATAGGCTTAAATATTTCTTTCTAGGGAGTGGAAATATGATTTCGATACAGACCCTTCTTGACCATTTTGTGAATTGTCAAGGATTTCTCAAAATACATCAACTCTGCTTCCTAGTTTTGCTTGTTCCTTATGATCACCTTATCTTCCAAAGTTCCCTGTCATGTCCGCCAATAGGTCGATGTTGATTTGAAATTCAACATCATGGATAGTAACTAGGCCTTTTTTCCAGGATGCAACGAAGGCTTTTGTCACCTCTTCATCAACTCCTGAAAACATCTAGAAAAAATCAATCAGTGCTCCTTTGTCCTTCCACATGTCTCTGACTATGGATTCAAGCTCAAAAAATTTAGGCTCAATGAAAACAGGCTTTCCTTATTTCATGGTTGCAAATGGAAAACAATGAGGAGGAAAGCAAATGAAATGGTAGAGGATAAACAAAATAGGAAAAGGATGGGCACACTTATAGGTGAGAAAAGAATACAATGTTATAGAAAAGGAAAACACTATTGCTATTCTGAATTTTATAGGAAATCCAAAGGGGATGCTTTGAAAAAGGAAAAAACCACCTGAAGGAACGAGATTGGCTAGGGCAAGTGACAAGGCAGATTTCCAGGCATCGAATGTTGTGGCAGATGGTTGGGAGAACCAACATCAAAAGGAAAAATTGACCATAGAGGATGGTTTGGCATGAGGAATATGAAGGATTGGGATGTTTACACCAAAATATCTTGGGACAATGGAATTGGTCAGGCGGTAGGAGAAAATTCTTGAAGAAGCAAGGTTGCAATTATCAAGATACATGGGATAATTATGATTAAAAAATATGCTAGACATTGCCTAAAGCACCCCAAGAAATAAAATTTTATGGGGGTCATATCTGGAATGCCACAAATCAACTAATATTGTCACGACAATATAGTATGCCACCCAACCACCCGGGTGATGGTCAAGTTTAATAATGTGGTATACACTATTT
The DNA here is from genome assembly GCA_028583015.1 of Wollemia nobilis. Classification (NCBI taxonomy): domain Eukaryota; kingdom Viridiplantae; phylum Streptophyta; class Pinopsida; order Araucariales; family Araucariaceae; genus Wollemia; species Wollemia nobilis. Next base: position 4,112,233 of record JAQPPZ010002093.1, read on the forward strand.
AAATATGGAATTGTCCCACTACACAATACATGTGGTATTATTATCCACACAAGATAACCCAAGCTATAAACCTTCAATGAAAGGTTTAAACATAAAAATATCCTCTATACTATATCAAAAGGAAAGGAAATCTAATCTAGGAGGTCTAAATTAGTATAATTGAAATGAATTTGTTGGCAATTTTGGGTTTGAGATCCTAGCTTCTTGTCTATGAGTTGTCATTGATGTCAAAAGGAAATGGCATTAATGTTAAGAGGATGTGTTGGCTTCAAATGTGGAAGATTCCAAGAGAATATTTTTAAGAGAATCCGGAGAGATTCCATTGGCAAGGGTTTTTCATTAAAACCAAACCGGTTTTTATTAAAACCAAGTTGGATAGGGTTTTTATTAAAACCAAGTTAAATGGTTTTTATTAAAACCAATGGAGGTTCTCTTTATTATTTATTTAATTATTATTTAAAACCCTTCAAGGTTTTAATTAATTAATTATTTAATTAATTAAAGGAGAAATTATTTTTAATTTATTAAAAATACTTAAAGGTTTTTAAACCTTTTTTTATTCTTAATTTATTAAAATTATTTAAGGGTTTTTAAACCCTTTTTGAAAAGACTTTTGATTAATTTCGAAATGGTTTTTATTTCTGCCGACGTCAAGGTGTCTTCGAAGAGACTATTTATTCTCCAATTCCTAAGGTTGGAAGGCTAATTAATTGGAAATTCCCTGAATGCAATTTGCGGTGTTTGTGCTCTGTATTCGCTGCGATCGAAGGAAGACTTAGAAGCACATGCGGTTGAAAAGTCTTCGGGAGTTTTTTCAAGGGTGAAGTGGAGGGAAGTTCACTTGTGAACTTCATAGCCCGCATGGGCTAGTGGCAGCGAAGGTTGCTGTTGGGCGCTGCATTGGCAGAGGTCGTCGTTTCGATTCTCGTGGGGGTGCTTTGCTAGAGTATCACACATTTTTATTAAAACATCTTTATGCCGTGAAATTCAGAGTTTCTTAGACATCGATTTATAAGGTGTGATTAAATTTTATGAGTTTTGGCTTTTATGATTAGCATTGAATAAAAGCTTAGGAGAAATAAGGGCATATTTCTTTGGATGTATTTTTAAGATTATTCTTTGCTATGCTAAAATTAAAAATGGAGGTATAAGGTGTGAGTCTGTGATTGTTGATTTATTGGCATGTTATGGTGGTTGTGTTTAAAGAAGTGGAGCTAAAAGGTGTAATAAAGGAAGTTTATATTATTGCTCATTTCTTTGTATTCTAACCCTAACTTGGTTGGAAGTTTGAGAGTTGTGTGTGGTGACAGCTTGAAGGTTCAATTATCTTCTACTCCAATAAGGTATGGGCACATTCTTCTTATGAGTATGATTGGTGTATGTTTTCCGAAATAAAGTTGGAGTGAAAAGGTATTCTACTAGGTATCCTTTGGCTAGGTGTAAATCCTATTCTCTGGTTTTTTGAAGACTACTTATGCATTGTTATCCTTAAGGAGAGTTTTTGGTGAATGCATAATTTCTGGTTTGAGATAGTGGAAGCTTTGTGCACTAGGGTTTATATTTGTGAGTCTAGCTACTTGCATTGAGTTGGTGGAACCTTTGGTTGGCTATTTTGAGTTTGATGGTTGAGTTGCTTCCATAGAGGTTGTTTGATCAAGTTATTGCTTTACTTGATTCATGATATTGGAATTACTCCATTGAGTTTATTTGAGAAAGTTATTCTTTGCATTTGGTGATATTGTGTTGGTGGCTGTTTTGTTCAAATATCTTTGGAGGGAAAAGGATTTCTACTTGTTTCCTTTTCTTGTGATGATTGGTTGAATGCTTCAAGGTTGATGTTGAGTTGAATGGTGTTGGTTGACTAAACCTTGTTTGATGAGCATTGTTGTTGAAACCCTAATTGATGGTGAAAAGAACATGAGTATCATTGTTATGTGATTCTTTGCATAGTTGGCAATTGTTGGGGTTTCATGTTCTTGAAAGAAAACATTCTATCCTATCCATTTCAGATATTGAGTTGAGTTTTTAGATTTGAGATTGATATTGAGATGAGTTGATTTGAGTTGAGTTTTGAGATTGGGATTTGAGTATAGAACATATTGAGTCTCTAACAATTCTCTTTATGCTTCTATGAGTTTGACAAATCACATTGTTTCTCTAACAATTCACTTTGTGATTTCCTACTAAGAAAGTTTTTCTTGGTGAGCTTGCTGAGTTTTTGGACAGGTTCCAGTGGGGACTTATGAGTAGTTCTTGGACAAGTTCCAGTGGGGACTTGTGAGCAGTTTTTGGACAGGTTCCGGTGGGGACTTGTGAGCAGTTTTGGACAGGTTCCGGTGGGGACTTGTGAGTAGTTTTGGACAGGTTTTGGTGGGGACTTGTGAGCAGATTTGGATAGGTCCTAGTAGAGGACTTGTGAGCTGATTTTGATAGTTCTATCATAGAACTTGAGGACAAAGGTGCATTGGTTATATGAGAACCTGAGGATAGTTGGCAAGTCTTTGAGAAGGCTTGTATGCAGAGGATTTATTTGTTCAAGAGTTGGACTGATCTAATAGACAGAGGAAGACTTGTACTAGACCGATTGACTGTGTTTGGTATAGGTTGTTGAGCTGCTATGGACGTGATCATATAAGGCAAAGGTCTCTTAGGCTAAGCATTGAGGACAGGAGGTCTTCGATGGAATGGAGTTCCACGTGATGGCAAGAGGTAGAGGCATTTGATCTTCTGAGGGATCATTTCTAGAGCAGAGGGGAAGGTATTTCCTTTGAGTAAAGGCTCATAAATTTTGATTGGGGAAGGTATTTCCTTTGAGCAGAGGCTCATAAATTATGATTGGGGGAAGGTATCTCCTTTGGGCCGAGGCTCATAAACATTGTAATTGGGAAGGATTCCCAAAGAACTTTGAGATAAATTTTAGAGAAAAGTTTTGTGGACGTAGCCCAACCATTCTGGGTGAACCACGTTAAAAATTGGTGTCACTTTGTGGATGATATTGTGCATTGCTTTGATATTGCTTTGGGTATATTGCTTTACTGTTTTGAAGTTTAAAGGAAAAAGTAAAAAGAGGTCTTATACTGTTCACCCCCCTCTCAAGATAAGCTTATGTTCTTCAATTGGTATCAGAGAAGGTACCTTCAAAAAGTTTAACAACTTGAAGGAAAAGCTAGTAAAGAACACAATGGATCATTCAAGTGGTAATGCAAGCACCTATTCTTGATGGGTCATATTTTGGTCTTTGGAGTGCAAGGATGAAGGTTCATCTAATGGCACTTGGGAATGAGGTTTGGGAAGTGATTGAAGATGAGTACACTATTCCTGAACATGGTCCTAATACTAAAGAAGAAAGGTTCCTACATCACAACAATTCAAAAGCAATGAATGCAATCCCGAAAGGCTTACAAAAAGCAGATCTCACCAAAGTGATTCACTGTAAGACAGCTAGTGAAATGTGGAAACATTTGAAGGTGGTTCATACAGGTGATACAAATGTTAGAAAGGCCAAGTTGAGACACTTCAAAGGTATGTTTGAACAATTCAAGATGAATGATGATGAAAATATTAGTGACTACATGCTTTGTATGGATGAGGTTGTTAACTCCATGAAAGACTTAGGTCTTGAGCTTTCTAAAAATGATGTTTGTGATAAGATTTTAAGATCTCTTCCTAATAGATTTAGTGAAAATATTTTTGCTATTGAGTAAGCTAAAGATTTGGATAAGTTGAAAAAGGATGAGCTCCATAGTATACTTGCAGCATTTGAGTTGAGAACTCAAGTGAAGGTTGATGTCAAGAAAGAGGCAGATTTCAAGGCTACTAAGAATTCCAAGGGTAAACAGCTTCAAGATAGTGATGAGTCTTCTAGTGATGAAAAGGCATATTACAACAAGAAAGGCAAGTTCTCTAGAAAGCACAAAAGTATGAAAAATATAAGATCTTTCAATTGTGGAAAGTTTGGTCATTATGCTACTGATTGTATTGTTTCCAAGAATGAAAGTGATGAAGATAAACAGGATTTTAAGAGCAAGGATTCTGAAAAGCACAAGCATCACAGGAAAAACAAAGATGAGCACAACAATCAAGGAAAGAGGTATTCTCACAAGCACAAGAAGAGTTTCTACCTAGACAAAGCAAGTAAGTGTTCTAGTAGTGATAGTGAAAGTTCTTCAAGTGATAATGAAAATGAGATGTTGTTCATATCAAAAAAAGAGGAATAACCGAAACATAGATTCATTATCATGAAATTTCTTAGATGTGGAAATTTTGGTCACCTTGAGGATGATTGCACAAATAATAATTTGGTTTCTAGTATGTATGAGGATGCTTCAGAAAACTATAAGGAAGATGCATGTATGGTTTTTGAAAAGGGTAGCACCTCTAGTGATAAGAAATTTGAAAAAGGCTTTGATGATTCAAAAAGCAAACAAATAGATGAAGATATAGAGGAAGGTGAAGTAGATCTTGAAGGTGAACTTATTAGTGCTCTTAGTGCTTTGAAAAAGGAAAGAAATAAGAATGCTAGACTCAAGGATAAGTTAGATGAATGTTGTATGGAGAGAGATGATCTTATAGAAAGTCTTGACTTCTCTATGGCTAAGACACAAGAACTCAAGGATGAGTTAGAGTCTAAGGTTCTTGAGTATAGTGAGTTAGAACAGAAAATGGCTTCTTTGAAAGAGGAAACTAAAGAGTACAAGGATAAGCTTTACAGGTTTCAAGATAGCTCCAAAAATGTTAAGTCACTCATTAAAGGTCAAATAAAGACAACAGATAAAACAGGCCTTGGTTTTGTTAAGCCACACAAGGAACAAGTTGGAGAGTCTAGTAAGAGACTCCAAAAGGAAGAGAGTTCTGATGAGGAAAGTATTTCAAAAAAGGAGTCCTTGAATGATAGATGCATAGAAATAGAAAATAGAATTCAGAATGAGAAGAAGAAGTTTTCAGAACCTAAGAGGTCAATTAAAGGAAAGTTTCAAGGCAGATGTTTTGCTTGTCACAGGTTTGGTCACATGGCTTCACATTGCATGGCTCAAGTGAAGGAGGTAAATGATAGTTTCAGAAGTGCTAGTTACTTTCAAGGGTATTGCTACTCTTGTCAACATTTTGGGCACAAGGTAGTTTATTGCAAGGCAAATAACAGGAACAGGTTTGGCCAGAACAGGTTTGGTCAGAACAGGTTTGGTCAGAACAGGTTTGGCTAGAACAAGTTTGGTCAGAATAGGTTTGGTTAGAACTGGTGGATTCAAATATTAGGTTTATCTCAGAGAAACAACATCATCAAGTGTTTCAAGTGCAACAATGAAGGTCACACAATCAGACAGTGTAGAGCTGAAATTCCAGAATACAGAACAGAACAAGTGGCATGATCAGGTCCAAGGATCAAGGCATGGACAAGAACAGGGATGAAAACAAGAACAAGAATAGTGACAGGAATAGGAATATGGACAAAGAGTTCAAAAGAAGGCTCGGAAAGGAAGTTATAGATGCTAATGATGATCAGTGCCTAATGGGAGTTTTACTCCCACCCAAGAATTAATCACCTCATTAGGAGGTGGGGGAGGGACTAAGCTAAGAGGCTCATTCTTAGTCCCGAGCCCCAAAGGTGACCCTTTGCCATTGATGACAAATGGGGAGAGCCTCAAGACAGGGGGAGCTATTTATGTTGAGTTTCTATGTTGTTGAGAAGCATGGTTTGCCATCAATGACAAAGGGGGAGATTGTTGGCAATTTTGGGTTTGAGATCCTAGCTTCTTGTCTATGAGTTGTCATTGATGTCAAAAGGAAATGGTATTAATGTTAAGAGGATGTGTTGGCTTCAAATGTGGAATATTCCAAGAGAATATTTTTAAGAGAATCCGAAGAGATTCCATTGGCAAGGGTTTTTCATTAAAACCAAATCGGTTTTTATTAAAACCAAGTTGGATAGGGTTTTTATTAAAATCAAGTTAAATGGTTTTTATTAAAACCAATGGAGGTTCTCTTTATTATTTATTTAATTATTATTTAAAACCCTTCAAGGTTTTAATTAATTAATTATTTAATTAATTAAGGGAGAAATTATTTTCAATTTATTAAAAATACTTAAAGGTTTTTAAACCTTTTTTTATTCTTAATTTATTAAAATTATTTAAGGGTTTTTAAACCCTTTTTGAAAAAACTTTTGATTAATTTCGAAATGGTCTTTATTTCCGCCGACGTCAAGGTGTCTTCGAAGAGACTATTTATTCTCCAACTCCTAAGGTTGGAAGGCTAATTAATTGGAAATTCCCCAAATGCAATATGCGGTGTTTGTGCTCTGTATTCGCTGCGATCGAAGGAAGACTTAGAAGCACATGTGGTTGAAAAGTATTCGGGAGTTTTTTCGAGGGTGAAGTGGAGGGAAGTTCACTTGTGAAATTCGTAGCCCGCGTGGGCTAGTGGCAGCGAAGGCTGTTGTTGGGCGCTGCATTGGCGGAGGTCACCATTTCGAGTCTCGCGGGGGTGCTTTGCTAGAGTAACACACATTTTTATTAAAACGTCTTTATGCCACAAAATTCGGAGTTTCTTGGATAGTGATTTATAAGGTGTGATTAAATTTTATGAGTTTTGGCTTTTGTGATTAGCATTGAATAAAAGCTTAGGAGAAATAAGGGCATATTTCTTTGGATGTATTTTTAAGATTATTCTTTTCTATGCTAAAATTAAAAATGGAGGTATAAGGTGTGAGTCTGTGATTGTTGATTTATTGGCATGTTATGGTGGTTGTGTTTAAAGAAGTGGAGCTAAAAGGTGTAATAAAGGAAGTTTATATTATTGCTCATTTCTTTTTATTCTAACCCTAACTTGGTTGGAAGTTTGAGAGTTGTGTGTGGTGACAGCTTGAAGGTTCAATTATCTTCTACTTCAATAAGGTATGGGCACATTCTTCTTATGAGTATGATTGGCGTATGTTTTCTGAAATAAAGTTGGAGTGAAAAGGTATTCTACTAGGTATCCTTTGGCTAGGTGTAAATCCTATTCTCTGGTTTGTTGAAGACTACTTATGCATTGTTATCATTAAGGAGATTTTTTGGTGAATGCATAATTTCTGGTTTGAGATAGTGGAAGCTTTGTGCACTAGGGTTTATATTTGTGAGTCTAGCTACTTGCATTGAGTTGGTGGAACCTTTGGTTGGCTATTTTGAGTTTGATGGTTGAGTTGCTTCCATAGAGGTTGTTTGATCAAGTTATTGCTTTACTTGATTCATGATATTGGGCTTACTCCATTGAGTTTATTTGAGCAAGTTATTCTTTGCATTTGGTGATATTGTGTTGGTGGTTGTTTTGTTCAAATATCTTTGGAGGGAAAAGGATTTCTACTTGTTTCCTTTTCTTGTGATGATTGGTTGAATGCTTCAAGGTTGATGTTGAGTTGAATGTTGTTGGTTGACTAAACCTTGTTTGATGAGCATTTTTGTTGAAACCCTAATTGATGGTGAAAAGAACATGAATATCATTGTTATGTGATTCTTTGCATAGTTGGCAATTGTTGGGGTTTCATGTTCTTGAAAGAAAAAATTCTATCCTATCCATTTCAGATATTGAGTTGAGTTTTCATATTTGAGATTGAGATTGAGCTGAGTTGATTTGAGTTGAGTTTTGAGATTGGGATTTGAGTATAGAACATATTGAGTCTCTAACAATTCTCTTTATGCTTCTATGAGTTTGACAAATCACATTGGGTCTCTAACAATTCACTTTGTGATTTCCTACTAAGAAAGTTTTTCTTGGTGAGCTTTCTGAGTTTTTGGACAGGTTCTAATGGGGACTTGCGAGCAGTTCTTCGACAGGTTCCAGTGGGGACTTGTGAGCAATTTTTGGATAGGTTCTAGTGGGGACTTGTGAGCAGTTTTGGACAGGTTTTAGTGGGGACTTGTGAGCAGTTTTGGACAGGTTTCGATGGGGACTTGTGAGCAAATTTGGATAGGTCCTAGTAGAGGACTTGTGAGCTGAGTTTGATAGTTCTATCAGAGAACTTGAGGATAGAGGTGCATTGGTTCTATGAGAAGAACCTGAGGACATTTGGTAAGTCTTTGAGAAAGCTTGTATGTAGATGATTAATTTGTTCAAGAGTTGGACAGATATGACAGACAGAGGAAGACTTGTACTAGATCGATTGACTATGTTTGGTACAGGTTGTTGATCTACTATGGATGTGATCATAGAAGGCAGAGGTCTCTTAGGCTAAGCATTGAGGACAGGATGTCTTTGGTGGAATGGAGTTCCACGTGCTAGCAAGAGGTAGAGGCAGTTGATCTTCTGAGGGATCATTTCCAGAGAAAAGGGGAAGGTATCTCCTTTGAGCAGAGGCTCATAAATTATGATTGGGGAGGTGTATCTCCTTTGAGCAGAGGCTCATAAATTCTGATTGGGGGAAGGTATCTCCTTTGGGCTGAGTCTCATAAACATTGTAATTGGGAAGGATTCCCAAAGAACTTTGAGATAACTTTTAGAGAAAATTTTTGTGGACATAGCCCAGCCATTCTGGGTGAACCACGTTAAAATTGGTGTCACTTTGTGGATGATATTGTGCATTGATTTGATATTGCTTTGGGTATATTGCTTTACTATTTTGAAGTATAAAGGAAAAATTAAAAAGAGGTCTTATACTGTTCACCCCCCCCTCTCAGTATAAGCTTGTGTTATTAAAAATTATAATAAGAAATATTAGAACCAATCAAGGTGGACCTAAAAAAATAGTAGAAGTGTATACTTTGACGATCATGAGACCACAAGGAAACCTTTTGGAGGATAAGAGTTTACCTAGAATTAGGTAACTCTTAGGACATCTTGCATGGAGCAAGTATGACCCTAGAATAAGTTAATTATAAAATGAATGATAATGGATTAAGCATACTTAGGAGTAGATTATTGCATAGAGCAGGAATGACCATAGCTATCATCAAGTGAATGATAATAAAATAATTTAATCTAAAAAATATAAAGGACTAACCATAATCAATTAAACTCAACATTGCATAATTGAAATTATTATCGAATGATTAATAATGTGCAAGGTTTTGTGATGGTACCTTACATATGTGCAAACATGAACTAGACGGTTGTCAACAAAGTAATAATTATCACAATTAAAAATGAATCCCAATGACAATGTGTGTAAAAAAATGCATATGAAACTAACTGATGGAGTCATCGAAAGGGCAATGATAAGACATCGTGAATCCATAATAATGGGACATGCTTGAATAAAATATAGTATTTTAAGTGTGTTGAAAAGAAAAATTATTACCTCAGGAACCGAAGAGGAGTAATGTACCCTAAATTATTATGTTAATATTGGCAATGAATACCTTAATAGTCAATTGAAACATGATCCGTAGAGGATGATTTATGATCAATTATATGGTTGAGCAAATCGATGGTTGGTGGGTACATTATAGTTTCTTTAAGAAAAAAAGGTTGATATCTTGATGAATTTTATTTCTACCCATGGATTCTAACATGATTATGCTAGTATTTGGGTTTAACCTATTTATAATGATCATTATCAAGGTAAACCCTGTAGTATACTTCTTGATCCTCCTATTTCTACTCATCGATATACTAATACATACTCTTTGAGAAAAGAAGAATATGGCTTTTGGTGGTGACATATCAAGTCAAAGAGGTAATATAGATATGAAAAAGGATGTAGATATGGAGGAATATGGTGAAACAACTAGAGAAATAGAAAAATCTATTGGTATTAAGGAAGAGCTTCCTATACATTATGTAGAAGGGGAGAAAGTCCAACGATTGGATCAGGATAGTATATGAGCACAAGAAAGGATGAGGCTAGAGGTCAAAAGAGATGTTGCTATAATAGAGTGAGATAGGCTTTGGCTAGAGATATCACAAATATATAGCTAGAGAATAATAGTAATAACAACCTTATAGGCAAATAATACACAAATACTCAAAGCAAGGGAAGAATACAAGCTTGTTTTGATGCATTGGTGAGCCATGGTTTCCTCATCCCATATCAACCAGTTGTTAGAGCACAAAATGGGTATGGAAGAAAAAATCAAGTAGCTAGAGCATCAATATGAGGCAGGGCTCAGATAGCTCCTAGAATATTTTCTTTGACAACATCAAAAATAGGATAAATAGGTCCAACACAAAAGTAGTGCAAGGACCAAAAGGTAGTAGCCATGAAGATTAAGTATTTGGTATGGCTGAAAAGTCAATATTTATGTGCTATAAGTTTAGTGGACATTTCTTATGTAATCATGTAGTTTCTAATATAAGGAATGTTTATACCATACTAGACCTTGTGTTATTAATAGTCTATTTAAGTATGAATACACCTCATGGAAAAATTGATTACTATACTAAGAATAATTATTCTCGGCTAAAATTCATTAACATATGGATTAGATGTTCCCAATTACTTGAGGATTTTTACAGCTAGTATCACCTCAAGTCTTCTTTCTTGGGGTAAGAGTTATGATACATAACTATCAAGTGTTCCTTGTGATATTTTGGGTGGTCCTAAGCTGAGAAACTTGGACTAAATATCCTACCATAGAGGTATGGATTATTATAACAAGAGAGTGTTGGAACCTTAGTATTTGGGAGTCCAAGCTAGTTAATAGCCTCAATTAGTTGGTAATTTAGCACTTAAAAAGTCTTGGATAGCTCACCATGAATGATCTTAGGCCCAAGGTGATACACTAAGGATCCAACATATAGGTATTTATTTAGGGAATGATATTTCCTTTTGGTGGACAAAAGGAATAACCCTACGCTATGGTTGAATGGTCTTACATTCATGTATATTGGTAAGTTGATTTGGGGAGACCATTAAGGCATCCTTGTACCGTGGAGGTATCAAGGTATCCTCATATCACAGAGGTATATTGAGGTAAAACCCTAGAACTTTAGGATGTGGCCACATTCTGAACACTTGAGGGATTATTTGCAAAGAACCTTTTAAAGTGTGGAATGCCTTGGAAGAGAATAACAAGAAAATTTGGGATACATCTGTTGAAATCCATTAGATTTTAATGAAGGTTAATGATAGGAAATTTCTATTTTTAGTTGGAAATAATTCTATGGAACTTCTATTCTTAGTTAAGTATGAAATATTCCTTAAAGGAAGAATAGATAGGGACTCTATTCCTGAGAGGAGTATGGTATCCTCTTATAAAATTACCTAAAATTTTGGAATGGTACCTTACAGGGAGTAAGTGTGACCATTGTTATCAGTGGATGATAATACTTTTGGAATGGCACCTTACATGGAGTAAGTGTGACCATTGTTATCAGTGGATGATAATAATTTTGGAATGACACCTTATAGGGAGTATGTGTAACCATTGTTATCATTGGATGATAATGCTTCTGGAAAGATACCTTACATAGAGTAAGTATGGAGATGCAAATATTTAGATATTACATATGTTCAAGTTATTTTCCTCCCACTATTGAGCCATTAGTGAATCAAATCAAAGTGGAAGAGCTAAGTGAACCCTCCATAATTTGTGGGTCTTAAGCGGTGTACCTTAGGATCTTTTGAGGACTGCACTTAATTTTTGTGTCTCTTGAGATATGAATCTATCATAATAGTCATTAGGCTGACTAAAGATGTATACAAGAGGACATCAAGGGTGATGCATTGATAGTGGAAAATAGGTTTGCCAAAAAGGATTTCAAGATATAAGGGTATATTGAAGTGTGATTTATGAAAATTATGTCTTTGTATTTGATGAAACCTATCATCTATAAGGATAATTCATAGAAAACACCATCGTCATAGGTTGAAACTCCTTTGCGAGAGTTTTTGATAAACCTAATTGTATTTAGACTTGTTATGTCTAACCTATTATATATGATTTCATATCTTCTTTATGAAAAAAAAACATGATGATTACTCTATGTTTGTTTAACAATCTATGTGATGCAGATGATGAAGCAAAGTAGGGTCCAGAGGGAACCCCTCTATTTAACAAGTACCACTTGGGGAAAGTGGAGGTTATGTAAACTTGTGTTTATACTCATGCTTACTTGTTTTGTAGTAAACACCAAGAACTGTGTTTAATCTAAAGGGGGAGAATGTCACAACCCTCCCTTGGCATGTCCTATGGATAGTATATATTGGCATATTTTATAGATGCAAATATGATTAGCAGTTAAATACCATTGGTGTTTTGAATATGGTATTGCTAATATATTATTGATTTGCAAGAATAGGCACTTTCAAAGGTAGAAAGGAAAACAACCACCATGATTGATAGAGATTGATCTTGCAAAAGATTCATCAAAAGAGAAGAATGTCAATATTAATGGATAAAATTAATATTTGACATTAAATCGATCTATTAATTTTTAATACCTATATGGTATTTATTTAATCATTTTGTTGTTACAAAAAATGATAAAAATAAATACAAAGAAAATTAGGAAAAATAACTTCTTTTTGGGAAAGAAAAATGGGGGCTAAATTCTAGAAAATGTAGCCAAAATCTATAAGAGGAGGAAAAATAGATCCAAATTCTAGAATATGAAGAAAATGGATCCAAGAGGGTACTTGGATGAAGGAAAATTTGAACTATGTCCATTTAAGTCTTCTTCGGGTAGTTATTTCTTCCTAGAGCCATTCTTCTACCTTATTCCAAGCATGATTTTTAAATAGGTAAGATTTTCAAAAGTCTATAAATACCTCCAATTATTTAACTAAGAATGTAGGAAGCCTTGGGGAAGTTTTCTCGAAAGGAAATTAGGTTGGGGAAATTCTATACCCTTATTTACTTTTATAGAATGCAAATGTAAAAGGTTTTAAATTAATTATGCATCATGTTTATCAATAGATCTCCTTTGTATTATTAAGTAAAGGGAGGAAATGTATATTGATCCTATATGTTGTAATCGAGTTGTGATTAGTGGTTCTTTTCACTATAAAAATTTGATTTATTTAAAGCCTAGAAGGTGCTAGTGTGGATAAGCCTGAAAAAACCCTATTAGGACCAAGAACCACCACGTCACTACCAATCTAGAAACACCACCACCAGTGGAGCCATGACAACCATTTCTTTGTGGTTATTACCATAATCATGCATAAGCGCTTAAATGTTATTCTTTATCCACATCCTATTAAATGTGGGATTTATATTATTATCCTCTATTCTATAGTTATTAGGGTGTTTATTTCAATGTAATCCTCTTTGATGATTAATATTGGCTATATTTAAGTGATTAAGCCTAAAATTGACCTACTTCATCATTGAGTATGGTCTTATACTTGGGATTGGCTATATAATAGCAATTGTACATGCTTGATTTTTTTTGCAATCAACATATCCATTTCTCCACTAGTTTAAGGTACCTAGTTTGTTGTTAGACATATATTTTTACCTGTGTAAATCATTCTAATAGATAAATATATGCTAAAAATGGGCAGTATACTAGATCGGATAGGCTCTTGATCATCCAGACAAAATTGCTAGTCGTTGGTGATCATAAATTATAAAAAATTCAAGGCTTGATTATTGAAGGGCTTCAGTTTGATTTGAATGCACTTACTTGAGCTTGCATTAGAAGTTTTGATGTTTTATTTAATCTCTTACACAAATCCTACATTCCTTGTGTTGTATAAAGCAGTCAAGCATCCTTTGAGATCAATTTTTTAGACCTTGATAATTTTTTAATGGTAATGTGGGTGGATTTAGTTTCATTCAATATAAAATTTCCACCTCAAACACACACTTGAGGTTTAAGACAACATTTCATGAGTATCCTACACACTCGAAGTGCACTATTTGTGCTCGATCAAGCCCAATTTGGAAGTCCATTTTGGCCTTCCTAATTTAATATCCCACATCTACAATATGGTAGGTGCTTTGCACCTTAAAAAGGATTATCCTTCATATTCTATTTGACCATCACTCAATGGTTTAGAAGCACCATTGAGTGAGGTGTCTCTTGCATTGATTAATGATACTTGGTATACCAAGGTTTACGTTTGTAATATCTTACTTCATGGTGTGCATTTATTGACTCAAGTGGACTACCTATGGGTGATTATATTAATACCTTTTGTTACTAAGCTTGAGCATGAATATCCTACATTCTCCTTGTGGGAGCACGTGGGGGAATTTATATTTTGGAAACATACCCTAGTGGTATGACCACAAGCAATGGTCATGCTCGTAGGAAGGCTAGCCACCTAGTCATGAAGACTAGGGCACATGGGCTCTATCTATGTTGTTTGATCGAGGAATATTATTTTATGGTAGTTTGAATGAGGATTTATTGTTGACTTATATGATGATTCAGTATGAAATTTAATACCAATATTTTTGCAAGAATGACTACTGAAATATGCAAAATTATTTAGGGTTTGAAGGTCTTTCCTTATACTTGCATAACCTCTCTTATACCAAACTATAGAGGTGATATTTTTGTAAAACCAATGAGGAAATGTAGGATCAAATTTAGAAAATAAATTTGATAATTATTGGTTAGAACCTTTGGTAAGATAAAAGAATGCAAATATGGGAACTATTGGTTACCCAAAATAGCATTAAATGAAAGAATTTCTATATCCCAAATGGTGGAAAAATTGTAAGAACTATAGTGTAATCGTGGATAAATATTATGGTAAAAATTGGTCAAATTTGTAAGAACTATAATCTTGGGTAAATATTATGGTACAAATTGGGTAGACTTATAAGAACTATAGTATAATGTTGAGTAAATGTTATGGTACAAATTGGAAAAATTTGTAAAAACTATAGTGTAATCTTGGGTAAAGATTATGGTACAAATTGGGAAATTTGTAAGAACTATAGTGTAATATTGGGTGAAGATTATGGTACAAATTGGGTAAATTTGTAAGAACTATAGTGTTGAAGCAAGTGAAAGATGCCATTTTATCAAACATAATACATAAACACATATAATGTTTAGAATGTTGATTTTTATTCATTCAAAATGTTCATTGGTTAAAAATGTGATTTTCCCAATGTTTCTTTATGAATATCAAACACCTTGATGACTTCTTTCAAGACTCCTTCATGAATGTGGGCTTGCAGACCATCGATAGTTTACTGGTTTTGTGATCTCCTGCACCTATTTTTGAAGGCCTACAAAATATGGTTAGATGGTTTTGGGGCCTACCTTAGTCAATCCCCTTGTTGATGAAAAAAAAAAGACACAAAAGAAAATTGTGTTGAAACATGATAAAAATTGCATAAAACACTATAAAAGCATGAAATAAAGCATACCTGCTAAATTTGCTAAGGTGGATCTACTACATAGTCAATTTGCATGGTAGGGACTGAATTGGAACCCAAATTCATATGTCAGGGGGTGAATTGGACTTCTACTGACTGTGGGATCAAAATTTTTGTTTGAATGGATGTCTAAAGTTATCCTTTGCTATTTTTATAGTGTCGAATTGCTAGATGTGATTCTAGAACAATTTCAACAAAGTTTCTATAAGGTGAATGAAAGAGAGATAGAGAGATAAAATGGGAGGGGAAGCCATATATTTATAGAAAAATATGAGATCAGGAGAAGGGGTTAGATAAACCAACCCTTAAATTTACTCCATGTTGGATTTATGTTAGGGTTTGAATAGGTGTCAAACCCACATGCCTTAAAGAAATATCTGTGTGAGGAAGAGTTAGGATTAACTAAGGTTAGTTAGATCCTATGTTAGATTAGGGTTTATTTAGGGCTTTTGGAAATATCTAAAACTAACCTCATGGTGCACACATGTGTGGAAGTGTGTTTAGGGCTAATTTGACTTAGGACCCTAATTAAACTCACTTAAGTGAAAAAGTGCATTTAAGTGAAATTCAATGATGAATTAGATCACTAATCAACCTAATTAGGATTTTTAATAGGGATAAGGTCCCATGAGGTCTAATTAGGTGTAGGTAAGGGCTTAAGTTGCCTTAAGGAGCTAATAGGTGGTCTCCTAGTGGGTAGGAGGAATTTTGGGAGTGTTTTACTTAGTATTGTAGGTTTAGGAACCTACAAATGACTAAGATAGCCTACAGATGACTACGATGGTCTACAATGGCCTATGATAGCCTATTTTAGCCTACAAGTGTGTATATAGATATACAAGTATTTAGAAGTGAGCATGTGTGACTTTTAGGTGTCTACATTTGCCCCATTTTTTACTATGTTGTGTGGGACATAATTTAGTGCAAAAATATGATATGAGAAGGTGATGAGATGTTTTGAATTGGAGGGGAAGAAGGAAAGATAAGAATGAAATATAATATATGGTATGTAGTCACTCAAAGCGTGACCATACAAAATTGGTTGGAAGCCAAAAGAATAAGGTAAAATAATGGTATCTAATAAAAGGTATGTAGCCGCTTGAAGCGTGACCATACAACATTGATCAATGGCCAAGAAAAGAGAAGGGGGAAGAAGGAGAAGGGGATAGAATGGGATCTAATAAAAGGTATGTAGCCTCTCAAAGCATGACCATACAACATTGATCGATAGCCATGAGAAGAAGAGAGAGAGTAAGAGAATAAGATAAGAATGGATGAATGCAAATGATGATATGCATGTGAATGGATGCATGTGGATGACTACAGATGTAGTGTAATGATTTGATGATTTTGTAAAAAAATTTGTAATGTTGTACTGGTTTCATATATGGATAGACTCCTAGTTATTGATAGAGTTGATGCTTTGGTTTGTGGTGATGTATTTTTGGTTTTTGTAGCTTGCGATCTAATATTATTATGGGTTGTGGACTTTTACCCATTTTGTAGCTTGATGGTATTTCGATCTTGACATATATAGATACCTATTGTGTTGCAGATCTTATATATATGTGTTGTGATTTGATTTGAATGTGTGTGTTATTTATTGTATTTGTGTTGTGTGAAATATCGGTAAGTAGATGTACCATGGATGAATATATGTACATATGGTAGTATGTAAGAAAATGATATCATTGTAGTGTAGATATACTGTGAAGTGATGTAGTGGAAATGAATGTAGATAGATGTGATGATGTATGATCTAAGATAGATGTGATAATAGGTAATGTGATGTGAATAAATGCATGTAAAATAGATGCAAGGATGCATGTATGTGAAAGCTAAAATATGTAGAGGAAGAACTTGTATCATAGCATAACCGATGGTAATGTTATCCATTTTGTGATCTTAGGTATGTATGAGAGTGTAGTGTGTATGCAATAATTTTTATAATTATAGTTTTAGCAATCATACCTCATGAAAATTGAGCAAGATCTATAGACAACTCATAACTAACCTAGCTAGGTCAAAGTCTATCAAGGAGCAGTGTACGCAAATAAGTGACGTTCATTTATCCATTTTAAGGTAGGAAGGACTAACCCATTGTAAACATAGCTGAAGTAGCTAGCTCATCAAAAAGCATACAGTGATCTATAAAAAATAAGGTCACTAATGTGATAGATGTATCACCACTTGTAAGACTTGTTGGGCACTGAATTGCATCAAGTTTACTTGATACTATGGATGTCTATCTTCCTACTTTCTACTTAGGCTTGCACCCGATAGCTGCAGCTCAACACTCAACATTGGATGGAATAAAATAGGGGTTTTAGATCCAACCTCCAGAGTAGGCTAGTTCCTTGTAAACTTAGCATATTATTGACACAATTATGCTCAATTAGGGCTTGGATTTTAGGGTAAGAAAAGGGTAAGGTTAGAGAAATGTAGATATCAGTGGATGGATAGGTTAACAACATTGCATTACCATAAAAAGCTTCCAAAAAACCATATTAAATATATACATCCAGATCAAATTTTATCCCAATATAGCTCATTTCAGATATTAAAGCATAATAGAAAAATGTTACAGCAAGCAATTTCAATATCTAGGAAATGATAATCCAAATAGCAGAATTCACCAAAACCCAAATTTTATAGAAATGCACCTTCTAATAACAAAGAACAAACTTCAAAGCAGATTTCAATTACTCATAACAGCTAGTAATCCATGATCGACACAAACTAACCATCTAAGTATTTATAGAAATACAACTATGAAATTTGAACCTCTAACATCCAGCACAAAAATGCAACCTTGAGGCGAAGATCAATGTATTGCTCCTTACATTCAGTCCTTCAAAAATATTTATAGTAGTAAAGGAAAAAATGCTAGAGCTGACCCTTGAAATCAAGGGTTCGATCTCTCTTTATAGTTTTCATATCATAATATTCAAGAAACAATACATTCAATATTGTTACAACAACTCATCAAAGAGTTTAGCTGGCATTAGTTGATTCGTTCAAACTCTGGGAAATCCTTTGGAAGGGAATCTACCATGGTCATTTAGGGTCTCTATAACTTGATGATCTACCAGAAGAACTAAAATTTAGAACCTTCTGGATCATGTCTCCCGTTGATATTTCTTGAGAACAACTTGTTGTCTTCAATCTGTAACTACTTCTGGTTAGCTCTTCTTGAAAATCTTTGATGTTTCATCTTCTAGTTGCACACTATGGTTTTGGTGCAAAAACATTTTAAAAAGTAAAAATTTGATAGGCCAACCTCCATCGTTGATTCTCCTTCTTGGATGACTCAGATTAAATCTGGCACGAGTTGAAATCCATCCCGCTCGTTTCCTTAATCATTAGAGTCTTTAATTTGGATCCATAATATTAAAACCTTGAATCTGCTCCAGGATATTTTATCTTTTGCCTTGTCTTCATTAATTCACACTTTTTTATTGCTGACATCATCATCTCCTTGTGAATTTTATGGATTTTAAAGATAATGCAAATCCAGGCCCGGAGTCAAACACTTAGATTATTCCACCTTTCCACCTTATCTTCATTCCGAAAAGAGAATCCTTGTTTGTTTCTCGGATCACCAATCCGCACATTTTTACCACTGATGTCATCACTTCCTCATGAATTTTATGGATTTTGAAACTTTCTTCAATCCATAGTGGAAAGCAAGAAGGCTCTTCCGGAGCGGGAAGCAAAAAGACTTTCCAAAATAGGACATACGACAAGAACCAAATCCGCACTTTTATCACTGACGTCACCATCTCTTACAAATTTTTACAGATTTGAAACCCATCATTATTCTAGACCTGGAATGGTATTTTTCGAAATGTCTTCAAATATTCAAAATTTAATATCTCCTAGAAGACTCATACCATCAACCTAATTTTAGAGCGGAATAACAGTCTTATCACTTAGTCAAAATTTTACTAAGTATGTGGCTATTTTGGGCCTACATTCTGGTGCCTCCTGGGTGGATTTTCTCGCAAATCCAATCAAATATAGAGTCTTATCCATTGGGCTACATATTCAAAACAAGAATCATCTTTGATATTATGTTTTAAAGAATGATTTCCATGCAAACCCTACCCTCTGAAAACACAAATTCTATCTAGAGGGTAGAGGGTCACATAGAAACCATGCCAAGAACATCATAAAACCTTTCTTCTTAACCAGAGACTGTATCTGCAATATCAGTATTATTATTGCCTTTGTAAGCTATATACAACTCTTCTCCCTTTATAAGGCTTTATTTCAAAGAATATATTCACACAAAAACTATTGTTCTATAGGCTTCATACCTTTATTGCTTATTTTTGACAACTGTTAGAGTAAAAACAGACATACAAAAAATGATGTATTTGTACAAACAAAAATAGAAATGACTTGAGTGTGAAGCCCTCCTAGGCATGTGAGTGCTCAATATTATCCTTACTCTTCCACACCTCCTTCATCTTCATATTCCTCTTCTTCTTCCTCTGGAGTTAGTGCATTCTGATTATCCTCACCAGAGGTGTTCCCCAACAATTTAATCATTGATTCCAAATATTGGAGGGCATGTTTCCAAACTTCCTCGAAAGGGTTTGAAATTTATTTAAGCTGCTTATAAACATATTGTAGCTCTCCAAAATCCTCATAATTAGCTTCCCTCCCCTTAATCACCAAATATTCCATCAAATATCTGAAATGGGTATAGTTCTAATCAATTTGGCAGCTTGTTATTGTAATAATGGTTCTGCTAATGACTCAATATTAGCTTCATCCTGCTAAATATCTTTTATGTTCTCCTAAAATTCTTCCATAGATAAGAAGCTGTGATCTTCCTTATAGAGTCCTTAAACCAACATGAATCGTCTCCTTATTTATGCCAATGATCTCTTTGACTCTTCTATCCATCCTGTTACATAACAACCAAGCTTTCTATGCTGCTTTGTGCCTTTTCAACACTATATTTGAAGCTATCTCAGCTAGATTCCACTCTTTATTATAAATTAGTTTAGTAGTATCATCAAACCTGGTACTAACCAACTAGCCTATTTTTTCTTTCGAAATCACCATAGACTATAATTCCCCCATTATTCGATATGTATCTATCTGAATGGTGGAGAGCAGCTAGCTGGCATATTTCAGGTAGTCAATTATAAGTTGAAGATCAAAACATTTTCCTTGGATTTCAGAAAGCAACTCTTGCTTTATTATTTTCAAATCATCCTTGGAAAACCCCGAGGATTTGGCCTTCTCAACCTAAAGCTGATGTTTCAGATTTTGAATTTATCTGGCCTACTTTTTATGCAGCTTCTTATGTTCTTCTAAATGTTCTTTCAACTTACTAGCCTTTTGAAATTTTTCTTGCCAACCCTTCACCTCTTCTCTCAAAGCCTTTTCTACTTCCTTTTTATCATTGAAATTATTTTTTAGCCTTTCAACCTGTTGTTCCAATTTATTCACCTTATCTTTGGCTATATTTGTCTTCACACAAAAAGTTTCTAAATGGGCTTTGGTCATCCCCAATTCATCTTCAGCATGTAGTTTGTGAATATCTTCTATAATTTCTTCTGATCTATAATATTGAGCAGTAATTTCATTCTCAGGCTTGCTTACTTGTGTAATTAAGGACCTTGAAATCCTTTTCCTGGTAATAGGATTGACATACATACTTTTCCTTGTCACAACCATCCGACTAGAATGCTTGGTAATATTTTTTGCCTAATAATCACTTATGCTCTGAGCACTCTCCTGCTCTTGGGGTTTAGCAATAGACCTTGAAACATCAACCACCAAAGGAGATAATGGCATCAAAAACATAAGGGCAGACTGACCCTTTGTTGGTAGGGATGGAATGGATGAATTTGGAACACAGTGTCCCATTGATGATGATAATAAAAGAGGTGAATATGTGACAATGGCAGACATGGGAGTGGAGACCTGAGAGGTTGAGAGTGGGTTTGGAAGAGGTTGTGACAATACAAGACTGACTGGTACCTCTAAGGCTACTGATAGATTGGGAGAAGAACTGTAAGGTGGAGGAGGTAACTTTGCCATATCTTGAACAAAAAATGAGGGAAATATTTCCAAGGATTCATGAAGATGAGAAGGAGAGGAGATATTAGAAATTGTAACTTTGCTTACAGATGCAGGGTTTTCTTGTTCAGCTTCTATTATGAGCTGTTGTTCTCGGTCAACCAACCCTTTCGTAGTAACAACAACTACTTCTCCATCCATTCCTTCTGGACCTATTTTTTGCTTCTTAGAGACCTCTTTCTCCTCTGTTTCTAGGGCCCTCTTAGTCCTTCTGTACACTATTTTATAAGTGGTATTTTCTCCTTCAGAATATTCCCCTCCTTCGTTTCCCTATTCTACCCTTGAACGTAGAGACTGCTCAGCTATGGGTCGTAACTCATATGAAGCTATAGGGACAACATAAAAAGGTGGGGATATTACTTCAATTAACGGGATATTAACCGCTATTTCCTCATAATATTGTGTCTCATTTATTAATTTAGCCCTCTCAGGAAGCTTTTCCATCTGCTCAGAGAGGGGTTCAAAAATATTTGGTATTTCAATAGTGGTTGAAGGAACCTCCCGCACTTCTGCCAGAATCCTCTGACGCGTTAGAGAAAGTAATGATTCAGAATATTTCTGAGGCCTTTCACTTATCAAAACTATTTTCCTAACATCCTTCGGCTTCCAGGTTTCAAAATTTTTATTATAAATTCCAAAAAATTCCTTATCCATATTCATTCCAAACTTTGATTTGGGAAAAGGTTTTCCATTTTCAATCCTCATATGCCACCAATCCATAATCTTATTTACCTCCCATGGCCCCTTTTCTACTGGTTTTCCTCTCTGTGATATATCTTCTTTAGAAGGGAGGTATTTTAAATTGATATATTCAATTGTCACTTTATCAATAATATCTTTGGTAAGCTGATGACTAGTCTCATGCTCTAGATCAAAATCTACTACTTGTTCATAGAAATCCAACCATGGAGGCAATTGACCCATCTTTGAAACATTCCACTCCATAAGAGAAGTTTCATCATTATTCCTCCCCTGTTCAAAAATAGCCCTAGGTATTTTTTCAAATTTATAGGCTTTATCTCCATTGAGGGTTTTATTTCTTATAGTAAAAATACCGTCGGGATCATAACTCCACCTTTGAGGAATATAAAACAGACCTAATCTTTCAAGATACTACTCAATTAGTTTTCTCTACAATTTGGATACAAGAATACTATTTTTAGGGTGGTAAGTAATTAGAGAATTCTTCTTTCTTGTAGAACTAAAGCTTGCATCAATGTATACCACCTATCTCAGATACTCTAGGGCGAATAGTCTTTCTATAACAAAGTGAGGTAAAAGAAAGGGTTTTCCTAAGAAACCATACAACCTAATTATTGTGCCCTCTGTTAGCAGATACCAATCTCCCTCCTCAACGTATTCTCTCCTCAGAATCTGCTTAGCTAAAGCAGGTAACCTAGGGCACTCATTGTACATTATTTTGAGGGCAGGTTCCAAAAATTCCAAATTGAACTTGTAATGGGACCTGATGCTTTTCAAAAGATCTATCCAATAATAGACTATCAAGGGTTCTCCATCATCAGTCTTATCCTTAGCTGTAATCCATGGCATTTTGTCTCTGACAGCTACATAAAACATCCATACCAGATTTGAGTAGTGCCTGAAGCTGGGAGTACCAACACCTCTCTTCATGTCTACCATCTGCTCATGAATCCTTTGAGCAAGAAAGGTCGGCTAGTCAAAGTAAATTACTCTGATGCCCCTCTCTTTTGCCCCCTTTTTGTACATCTTTTCATTAGACATACAATATGCAATGGTGATTTACCAACCATGCACCATTTTGTTAGAGTCAAAACCCTCCATACAGGCCAACATAGAAAATAACTCTGGGTAGGCAATTTCATCAATGTGAATCAGGACCTTAGGCATCTCATCTTCATTCCTGATCCTTATGAAATTAATCTAAAGCCATGTTTCTAGTGCCTCTCTTTTTTCTCTATAGCTATCACATTATTGTAAGCCCTATCTAGCTCTACTATGCTAAATGGTCTTGTTTTTGATGGTGGGCCTACTCCTATGACAAATAATTCATAACATGCCTCTCTTATGATAGAAAATAGGGGAGTGCCCTCATGGGTTCTAACTGTCCTATTTTCTAGGTCATAGAACTAAATCATAGCAGAGACCAATTCGGGACAGTGATGTATAGAATCACAAATGTAAGAGAACAAAAAGGATTTTATGGCTATCATACCTTGCCGTTGCATTGGATTTCCTTCAAAATATGGGAATTCAAAATCGGTCCTGAGGTGAGTCCTTCCCACTCTAGCCATCACTATGTCTGTCGACTGGTGCAATGTTCATGCACCTACAATCTTGTTGCTATCCTCATTGATTCAGTGGATGGTTTTTTGGGCGCCATTCTGATAGCAGCAAGCTTCGTTTTACTAATTTTCTATAGTGAATTCTTCCAAGTACGGTTGTACTTATTTTACTTTTCTATAGAAGCAAGGGACCTCAAAGTGAATTTGGTAAATGCTTTTCATTACTTCCCCTTTCTAGAACCCGTGTATATTTTGCCATTAATGCAGCTACTATGTGATATCTTTGTGGGCACACTTTCCAATCCATTTCATTATTCAATTTGGTGGTGCAAAGGTGATGTTGTACCTCCTCATTGGTCAAATTTTTAAATTGTGTTGCCATCTCATCACATACCTTCGGCTACTCTTTATTTCATGTGCAAGTTCATTAGAATTGAATGTGTAAGCAATCTTTAGTCTCCACCCGTCAATTTAGAACTTATCATTTGGTTTTGAATTGATTTCGATCCGGCTTATTCCAAGCTTTGAGGGATTTTTGGATTATTACCATTCTCATATTTCTTCTAGTGGATCATACTATAGAATTTTCCATATGTATCTAAACATGTAGATTCAAAGGCAAAATTTCATTCCAGAGAACTTTAGGTGGCACCGTATGTGGAATGGAACCTTAACACGCCCTTCTCAACACTTAGTCATTTTTTGAAACAATTTTTTTTTTTTTTTTTTTTAAAGAATCCCTTTTGAAAAAGGACCAATTACAAAGTGTAAAAGAAAACAAATACAAAGTGCAGAAAGAAAGGGAAATTTTTGTGTACATATGTTACAATGAAATCACAGCTCTAATATAGTAAATCTTGAGGTGGAAACTATTCATCGAAATTGGTTGAATGTTTCCTTTCAAATCCTTCAGCTAAAATACATTAGATTATTTAGCTTCCACTATTTCAAAAGGGCCATCCCAAAAGGAATCAAATTTCTCATGTTTTTCCAAATTTGCTCTGTCTACATTCCACCTGAGAACTATGTCTCTGACTTGAAGTTTTTTGAACCTAGAATTGTTATCAAACCATGCTTTAATTTCTGATGAATGCTTTTGAAAATGATCATATGCTTGAGTTTGGTTTTCTTCCAATTTCAACAAGTGTGTCAATCTAGTTTTTACTCGATATTCATCCAGCTCTTCCTCTTATGAACTAACAAGTTTAAGTACCAGGATCTCCAAGTGGATTGGCAATACTACTTCTTTTCCATATACCAATGCATAAGGGGAATTTTTGATAGATTCTTAATGGTAATCCTGTCCGCCCATAGAGCATGGTTAAGCAATAGATGCCAACTCCTCTTGTTACCTTCTAGGGACTTTCGCAAAATCCTCAATAGGTTCTTGTTAGTAGATTCTGCAAGTCCATTACCTTGAGGGTAATAATTTGAAGTATTTTTGAGAGTGATGTCATACTTGCTAGCAAACTCAATATACTTAGCCCCTATAAAATCAGGACCATTATCACTCACCAAAGCATTCAGTATTCCAAATAAGGAAATTAAACTCTCCATAAAGTTGATCACAACATCTTGATCTGCCCTTTTTGTAGGAATGGCCTCTACCCATCTGGTTAGATAATCAGTAGTTATCAATATGAAATTATGTTCTATTGAAGAATTAATATTTATAACTCCTATGAAATCTAATCCCCATTGTTGAAAAGGTTCTTCAACTTGAATAGGCTTTAGAGGAGATGCAATATTTCTAGTTCTTCCAACATACCTCTAATATTTATCACAAACCTGAGTAACTTTGAAGGCATCCTTGAAGATAATAGACCAATAATAGCCTACTCTTATTATCTTCAAATATATGTAACTCTGCCCAAGCCATGACCACCGAATGATCCTCCATGAAATTCTTCTGGGACTCTCTTTTGTTGGTCCTCCCTCAAACATTTTAGGAGAACACCATCCAAGCTTATTTTGAATAACCATTCTGGTAATAATGCATATTTCAAAGCATGAAGTCTATACCTCCTTCTTTGAGAAGAACTTAGATCAGGTGGGCATACACTAGTTTGAAAATACCTAGTCATTTGTTCAATCCAATCAGAATCCAGAGTGTGGACAATCTCTACTTGATCCTCTTCTGTCATCTGACAATCTGTTACTCCGACCAGAGCTGAAATATTTGTCAATCCTTGGTACAATGCTTTGCCTCTTACTAGCTTTGTGGGGCATATTTCCACATCATATTCTTAGATCTTATTAATCCAACCAGCTCTTTTATCTCTAAGGTCACCTTGTAAAATAAAACTTCTCACATCTGGATGAAATACATACACCAGAGTTTTGCTCTACACCAGATATTGTTTGAACTTCTTAAGTGATTTCATCACAAAAAACACTTATTTTTCAATAAAATTATATTTTACTTGATAGTCATGCAAATTTTGACTCCAAAATAATATAGGATGTTCATCCCCTTGATCATCTCTTTGAGAGAGTACTGAAGCAAAACTTTATTCAGATCCATAAGCATAGAGGATAAAATATTTTCTAAAATCTAGATTTATCAAAATTGGGGTTGTAGAAATGGATTACTTGATGATTTCAAAAGCTTACTTCCTAACCTCAGTCCACTTAAATTATGCCCTCTTCTTGATTAGTTCAAATATAGGCCTCACCTTTTGTGCAAAATCAGAAATTAACTTTCTGACAAAATTAACCTGGCCTAAGAAAGACTACAACATCTTCTAATTAGTAGGCAAAGGAATAGCTAGGATTGCTTTAATCCTATCTAGTTCTATGGCCATACCTTCTTTTGAGACCACATATCCTAACAATTTTCCCTCATGTATCACAAAGAATTACTTTTTATGATTTAGAGAAATACTAAACTCTACATTTTTGAAAAACTTGTTTCAAATGATATAGATGATCATTTTTATCATGAGAAAACATAGTCATGTCATCTAGGTAAATAACAATAACCTTGTTTATAAGTGTACCAAAGGCATAATCCATGGCCCTATGAAATGTAGCTCCTGCATTAGATAGCCCAAAAGGCATCCTCTGATAGGCAAATGTTCCCCACTTTGTAGTAAATGTTGTCTTGTATTGATCTTGGTATTTTACCCAAATTTGGTTATACCCAGAATAACCATCTAATAATGAGACCTCTCTGCTCCAGTTACTACTTGTAGAATCTAATCGATCTGAGGGAGGGGATAGTGATCCTTGAGGTAATCTTGATTCATATTCCTTAAATCTACACATAGGCGTATATCTCCATTTTTTCTTTCTTACGGGTACCAAATTAGCTATCCAAGTGGAGTGTTTTATCAGATATATTATCTTAGCCTTTAGCAGCTTCAAAAGTTCTCTCATAATGAATTTTATCCTTGGATTGATAAGCCTCTATTTTTATTGAAATGGTTTAGCATCAGGCTCTAACTCAATAGTATACTGGATAATCATTTTGTCATAAACCTTAAGGCCCTCATATGACCAAACTATAGTATCTTGGTATTTTAAACATAAAGCTTTAATATTTAATGCTTCCTCAGCAGAAAATTAGACCCCAATATTTAACATTTTTATGATTTTGACTTCTATATCTTTATAGATATTCTCAGCAACCTTCATAGCTCCCAATTTATTTCTATCTTCATTATCGAATAAAATTTCAATGGTAACCAACCCATTTGTAATATGATTGTAGACACCAAAACAACACCAATCTGATTATGTGACTACAAGCACTAACCGAATTATCATACATACCCCCTAGGGCAGCCTCCAGAGGTTAAACAGTGGTCCTAACCACTCCCAAATCAGTTTTGGAAGGTTAAAGGTCAGTTTTGCACCTTTTAAGAACCTTGCTCCCTATTCGTCCCACCCTGGGATGATTAGAATCCTATTCTCCCCACATTGGGATTATTAGAAGCAATCGCTTCAGGGTGGGACGATTAGTATGTTTGATTAGAAAAAAGTCAAGCCTTGACAAATAGCAGCCAAGATCCACCACCCAACTTTTCCTTCAAGACATGCAAGTGTGAGGAACGGTTTCAAATCAGAGAGAGGGACTTTAGTCAAGCATGCCCTGATCATGGAGGCCTCATTCAAGGAGGCCCTAAATTAGGGAGGAATATTCTCTCCCCCAAGAAATGCATGGTGAGCCAAGTGGAACCCTTGCATGCGCATTCAAAGGAGACCCTTAGGTCTATAAAAATTTGAGCCCCCTCACCCCAAAAAATAATAGAGCTAGATAATTTTTAGCAATGGGGTGCTGCCAAATTGTACCCCCATTCCTCTCTGTGCTTCCTACATCCCTAATTTCTCTTTTGGAAGAGAGGTTATCGGGTGAGCACTAAGAACACAATATATACCCAAAAACCCAAGAAATCAACCACAATACCACACCAAACTCATTGACACAACCCCATATGAGGTTTTGGACCCATCCCACTTGGATTGGTGCCAAAAATAAGCCCCAAACAATGGGCGTCCTGCCCCTGGGTGCCCCTTGCATTGCTGTAGTCCTAATCGCCCTACCCTGGAGCGATTAGAAATTTGTGCATGATTTATTTATTTTTATTTTTGCATTATGTTTTATCTGATGTACTTATGCTTCTGTCCAAGTTTCATTGCTTTCTGACATGATTTGACCTTGTTTTTATCATTTTATGTGTTTACTAACCTACAGGGAGCGCCTTCAGATACAAGATAATTTGGGCAGAATATACCAAGTCTTACCTTCTGGGTCATCTCAAAATGCCCCTTTTAGTCTAAACCCAAGTTTTTAGGAGTTTTGGATACCTTTTGGTAGGACATTTGCACGGTCGCTCTTGCACCTTTTATGACAGTCCCTAGCATCCCACCCTGGAGTGATTAGAAATTTGTGCATGATTTCCTCACTATTATTTTTATAATGTGTCCCTGATGATGTCTCCATTCCTATTTCAAATTTTGAATTCATTATGACATGTATTGACCATCATTTCATTCTTTTATATATTAACTAGCCGGAGGCTTTGGGGATTGCATGTTTTCCTATATCCGCATATGCTATTAACTATTTGCTATTTTTCTATGCATAGGATCTCACTGCTAGAAACACCAGAGGGGCAACAAGGAATGACGAACACATGGACACAAGCAGCGACAACTTTTGGCCCACCCATTTCGAATGTGGGCATGCAAAAGACATTGGAAGCATACCATCCATTGATGTAACGAACTATATCAAACGTTATGAGCCCTATATGGGGTACATATTGTAACTAGATTAAAATAAACATTAATAAAAGAGGCCCTAATTTTTTTTTCTTACATCTCCTTTCTACGTCATTTTCTTCATGTATTTGTGCATCGCATTTGTAGGAATTAGAATCTATACCATATCAATTTTGTTTGCATCATATCTGGTATGCCATATTTCTGCATCTATTTTTAGTGGTGATCATGGTGGGACCTTGTTCCCTACTGTTAGTATCAAGTTTCTAATCCAAATTTTGTGGCTTCTTTGTAGGTGTTACGCATTCAGGCACTGGACTGCTACTCGTGCCACCCTGGGACGAATACGTATTTGCCCCATCTTGTGACGAATACAGACCTGCTATTCGTCCCACCCTAGGACGATTAGAAATATATGCATTTTATAAGCAAAAACTCAGAGGCATATGGTTTGGAAAGAGAAGAGGTGGGCCTTCTAAACATCCTCTGTGTTTTTCTACTTTCTATTTCTATAAATTTTTGCCTTCTTTGCTTTATTTTCAGACACTTGCATATAAACGTTAAGTAGTTTGTTTTCCTTTCTTGCAATAAAAATAAAAATAAAAAAACATAGAGTAAATTAAATGGGAGGAAATTGATTATAAATGCATTCTTATCTGGTTTTCTTGCATGATACTTGCACCAATGGCAAGTCCTCATCATAGGTTTCAGTTCCAGGTAGGTTTTGTGATTTCCTTTTTTGCTATTAATTGTTTCTGAAAGATAAAACATACTTTAAAACATTGCATTAGTGAAAATCATCTTTTGCTCTATGTTTTCTTTCTTTACATGATTAAAAGGAACCACACACATACCACCTAATGAAGTTAACATCAAGGAGTTGGTCTTAATACCCCAACACTTGATCAAGACCAATGGTGGATTTCATCACCACATTGGCTTGGATTTTGCATATATATACCCCGATAACGTCTATTGCTAGACGTAAATCCTGACGAAAGCTGACCAAGTATAACGGGGGTGATTCCCCATGCATGAGGATAAGTCTTCTATGGTAGGTTTCAAAAATAGAGTGATCCCCCTTCCGTACTACCTATGTTCCATGTACTGTTATGCTCTCGCATACCAATAGTTTCCCTCACGTAAGGGCGGGCATATTGAGAGGTTCGTTATAACGGCCTGGCAATGGTATATTGAAGGGGTGACCATTTTGGAGATACAAGAGCCCTCATTATGCATGTATAACAAAGTTTCCTTTACAATATTCGCATAACAAAAATCAAACACACCGAACCAGATCTAGGACACACATTTAATCTGTAAACAAGATAATCATTTCTTTGCTTGTGTGGTCCCCTTTTGTTTGATATGGCATAAAAAATTGTAAAGGAGATAAAAATATACGTATATTTTTAGAAAAACCACCACCATGGTGTATACCCATAGCCAAGCCCAATCATGAGTAGAAGCTACAAAAAGTATACAAGGAGGCACAAGTCGCCTTCGTTACAGCCCCAAGGACTTGGTTATACCACCTTGGTAGCCTGACCCACAACATAGTCCACACTATGCCACTACAGAAAAAGACTATAGAGGCACCCCTTTGAGGGGCACTCCCATTCAACACAGACCCTCTTAGGAGGAGTACACACATGGGAAGGCCCCCTTAGACACTCATTATGAGTGGCCACTACATGATGAAGCGCTAGAGCAGCATAGGATTCATAAGGATGGCCCACATGATTATATCATTCCTCCTCCACCCCTCATTACTATTAGAACTAATAGACCAAATCTAGAGTGTAGGGCTCTTCATATAGGGTGAGCCAACTCTGCCCATCCCCTTCACATGTACGAAAGGGGACACAAGGAAAACTAGTATATTCCTTAAGAGCAATACATCACGTGGGAGCAATGCGCCTCCACACTTGCTAATTATCAAGATCACCTATTGAGGTCAGAGCCTCGGGTGAATGCTGCTAACCTCGATAGAGGAAAGTGACCCATAGAGATCTTGAATCACCACAACTGAGATAGATGTATAGGGGAGGCATCTAGGCCTCCTAGACCTAAGACGATGAAATAAATCAACTTGGAATTTTCCAAAAAAGCTACCCGCCAAGCATAAATCACGTAGCTTAGGCAAGATCAACAGTAGTTAGAACAACTATATCATCTTAACAAAGAGCACATTCAGCGCCAGACATATGAGTTGCTCCAGAACACTACGCATGAGAGGATTCCAACCCCTCGTACGCATAGGAAAAAAATTTATGAGAGGCACAACCCCTTAGTACGAGATAGGTCTCCACGGCCTTATCAAGTGTTACCTCCAAGACCTCTAAGGCCTGAGCAGGAGGCCACCCCTAGAACCAATGATGGGTGCAGTCACCCTATGCATCCTTTGGTTTCGGCACCTCCATACCTCGACCACTTCAAAATGCCTCAATTGGCAATTTTCAGAGGGGATGAGGATGCCCAAGGTTCCTAATTCAATGCTTTAGCATTCAGGACAATGATGCATTGCTTCTAAAAATGTTTATAACCACGTTCATAGGCCCTACCTCGGATTGGTTTACCCGGTTGCCGAAGCATAGCATCAATAATCTAGACTAGCTAGTGGATGCGTTCCTTGAACGTTTTGCCTTCAACACCAAGAATAAGGTATCCTTAAGCGACCTAGCTGGCATTAAGCAGTATGATGATGAGACCATAGCTGCTTATGGGAATCGATGGAGGGCACTACTTTCAAAGCTGCCTTACCTCCCTTCCATGGTCGACATGACCCAAATGTTTTCAAAGAGTTGCATACGGTCGAGCTCCATGCTATTGTAGCTATAGCAATATGCCACCCTAGAAGAAGCCTTGGCGCAAGCCAGGATAATTTAGGAGATCAAAATTCAAGACGGCAAGATTACCAAGATGTGCAAGAAATAGTGGACCAATCAAAACTGGGCCCACACAATCGAAACTCATTGCGGTCAATCAGGTTGCCATAACTATACCAAAGCCTGCACAAATGACATAGCCCCCTGTAGACACCAAAATAGCACCAATCCAATTATGTGACTACAAACACTAATCGCATTAACACACACAGCCCCCAAGGCAGCACCTAGAGGTTAAACAGTGGTTCTAACCACTCACACAATAGTTTTACAAGTTAGAGATCAATTTGGCACCTTTTAGGCACTTTGCTACTTACTTGCTCCACCCAGGGACGAGTGCATACTGGTACTCGTTCCACCCAGGGACGAGTGCAGACTGGTACTTGTTTCACCCTGAGACGATTATCAACGCTCACTTCTGGGTGGGACGAATGCCAGGTTTGACCGAAAAAAAGTCAAACCTCGGTGCATGACAACTCAAAACTACCACTTAGCTCTCCTTTCATGGCATAAGGGTGCGAGTGAGTTCTTTTGACAACTCATATCTGCCACTTGACTCTCCATTCACTGCATGGGAATGAGAGTGAGCTTTTCAGGACAACTCGGATTGGCCACTTAACTCTCCCTTCATTGCATGGGAGTGAGAGTAGGCTTTTTCATGACAAATCAGATTTTCCACTTAGCTATCTCTTCATTGCATGGGAGTGCGAGTGAGCTTTTCTAAACATACAAAGACATGCACAGAGGTAGTTAAGAAGCCCTTGATCAAGAAGAAGTCTTCTCTTCACAAAAAAGCATTCATGCAAAGTAGCACTTTTGCATGTTATTTCAAAGAGACCCCTTGGGTCTATAAAATGGTGAGCTTCCTCACCCAAAAGAGATACAGAGAAGGAGCATTTTTGAGCGACGAAGTGCTACCAGTTCACTTGTGATTTGTGCTTTCAACATCCATAATCTCTTAATCGAAAGAGGTTATTGGGTGACTTTTGAAGGCACGAATCAAGAACCAAAACCCAATTTTTCTGACCACAATATCCTACCAATTTGCCGACAACACATCACATCAAGTTTTGGACCCATCCCAAGCGGATTGGTGTCAAAACAAAGTTTCACCCGTGGGTGGTTTGCCTTCGAGCACCCCCTGCCTTATTGCCTTTGGTGACTATTTCTTTTGTAGTATTTAGCTAGTTACATGATTAAGCTTTTGTCAAGTTTTCAATTTATTTGGACTCATTTTAACCATTATTATATTTATCTTTCGTTTTCATACACAAGTGCTACTGATTCTTTGTTTGTTTCTTTGAACGCAGATTTTCAGCATTAGAAGAGCAGCGAGGGATCTACTTTTACCAACACAAGTTGCGGCAACGTTTTGGTTCACCCATCTTATATGTGGGCACGCGGAAGAAGGAATTCTGAAACAAGTTGTAAAAGACCAACATTTAATGCTCCTATCCCCTAAAAAGGAAGGAGATGCATTGTAACACAAATTTGAAAAGCATATCAATAAAAGGGCCGTATTTTATATTGCTTTGATATCTTGTGTTCATGTTCTTTCTTTTTCTTAATTTTTCAATAACATAGGGTTTAAGCATTATTTTAGTTTTGTTTACATTGCATTTTTAGTCTATCCTTTTTGTTTTTGAAATCTCATATTTTCAATGGCGATCACGGAATCTCGTGTTTTAGTGCGAGACAGGTCTCCGTGACTTTAGCAAGCACTACCCCTAAGACCTCCTAGACTTGAGCGGGAGGCCACTCCTTGCAACCATGATGGGCATCCTCCACGGGCACCCATCAATGTTTATATGCCTAGGCCAGACACTCCTCAAGACGATTATGAGGATTATGACCAAGAAGAAGAGCGGGCTAAAACGCCCTATCAAGGCAGAATGGATGCTACCCATTTATCCCTCCAAAGGCCTCAAGTTCCCCGTAATCCACAACGGGAGCAAACCAAGGAGGAGGATATTAAGTCCTCCGATGCATACAAAGTGTTGTTAGAATGCTTGGAGACCATGGAACTCAAGACTACTAGGCCCCAAAAGCCTACCTTACGCCAACTCCATAGTCATCCTATGCATCCATTAGTGCCAATACCTCCATACCTTAAACATTTTAATCTGCCCCAGTTGGCACTCTTTAGAGGGGATGAAGATGCTCAAGAGCATGTGACTCAATTTTTGAGCCAATGCTTTGGTATACAAGACAATGATGCATTGTTATTAAGAACATTCATAACCACATTCGCAGGATCTGCCTCGGATTAGTTTACCCATCTACCGAAGCATAGCATCTACAACTTGGATTAGCTAGTGGACGCATTCCTAGAACATTTTGCTTTCAACACAAAGAAAAAGGCAACACTCTCAAGCAGTATGAGGAGGAATCTATGGTGGCATATGGGAATAGGTGGAGGACATTGCTTTCAAAGCTATCCTACCTCCCTCCTATGTCTGACCTAACTCAAATGTTCGCAAAGAGCTATTTGCGATCGATCTCTGTGCTATTGCAGCTGCAGCAATACGCCACTTTAGAAGAAGCTCTAGTGCAAGCTAGAGTTATCGAAGAGATCAAGATACAGGATGGAAAAATTTCCAAGCCTAAGAAAAAAGAGTGGAACAAGAGCACCAAAATAGGGAATATGCAATAGAAACCCGTCGCGGTCAATCAAGTTGCTATCAATGCCCCTAAGCTTGCCCAAGCAACATAGCCTTCAAAGGCTAATTATTAGGTAGTGCCTCACAATAACTATGAGAAAGATAATAAAAAACAAGATCACAATCAGCAGCATTGCCCTAGGCAGCAATTTACACCATACACTGAGTCTAGGGACTCCTTGTTTGACTGTTTGTCAACGACAAACTTGATTAATCTACCAAAGATTCCAATAATTGATCCTAATGCACCAAAGCCTAAGGGCTACAGAGAGGATCTTCACTGTAGATTCCACAGAAGGAAAGGGCATGACCTTAATGTCTGATGGATGTTCAAAGGTTTAGTGCAAGACCTCATTGACAATAACACATTGGTAGTGGATAACCCCATCGCACCCAACAACCAACAAATGGGTGTTTTCAAAGATCCTTTACCCACACATGATGCACAACCAAAACCTCTACATGTCAATGAAGTGCAACAGAATTGCCCCATGGAGGGGTATGTTGGGATGATTAGCATTGTGACAAGAAACAAGAGACACCCAAGAGCTGCCCCCACGACAGCCACCAGGGAAGTTCCATCCACATCACAACCTCAACCGAATCCTACACAGTTGCCCCCGCCTAGACCAGTGGCCATGATTCAAACTAGACTTACTCAAATTCTATGGACCACATCGGCTATGCTCTCCATCTATGAGCTTATTCAACAATCGGCACCCTATCAGGAAGCTCTCATGGAGATATTAAAGGCAATTGAGTTGCATCCCCATGAAGCGAATTCGTTCAACAATTTTGTGGGACATGTCAAGCAGTGTACCGAACCAGTCATCACCTTCAAGGAAGATGAGTTAAAAATAGTGACTGGGGATGTAGTGGATCCACCCCTGCACGTTATTACGTGGGTCAATAGGAATCCATACAAGCGGGTGTTGTTATTCTTTATTACATTCCTATTCTGATTCTATTTCTTCTTCATCTTCACTGCTACTAAACCCATAACACTGACATTCATTATGTCGGAGTTGATCAAAACATTCTGAACCTTGAGAACCTGCATTTGTGCATTTGTTCATCTTATTGATCATATCCATGATTTTTGCTAACTATTTCAATGTGGTTCTAAGAATGGTGTGTATGGACTCAGGGGGAGTCTGCAGCAGCCCTTTGGTATTATTGACAAAGGGGGAGAAGAGTTACAGGAATGTACACAGGTGTTGCCAACAATTCCAAAGGGGGAGATTGTTGAGCAAGGTGTTGCAAGAGTTTTGTCATTGTTGTCAACTCAGGTAGTTAGATCTAATAATGCAGTGGACAAGCAGTTCAGAAGTCATTCAATGCATGCTGACAGATTTTAGGGTTTGCAATTGACCACATTTAGGGTTTGCAGCTGACCATGTTTAGGGTTTGCAACCGACCAAGATTAGGGTTTGCATTTGCATAATCAGTCGACTACTATTAGGGTTTTCATCTCAAAATCTCAAGTATATAAGTGGGGCTGTTTGGAGATTTAGGCATCCATCGGGTGAATGTTGAAGTGCGAGATGTGGCCGTAAAAGCGTAGATAGCATAGAATCGATGAGATGATAGCGAAGTGCATAATGTGAGCTAGTTGTGTCGAGTTGTTCGAAGTGCGATTGTGAATGCACACAGAGAGCAGAGTGTGGAACGACACAGAGTGTGTGAAGCGTGTGAGCAGAGAAAGCAGAATGTGCAAAGAGTGCAAAGGGCAAAGTTGATTGCAAATTTTGGCTGTAGCAGTGCAGTAGATTGTGTGAAGAGATTGCGCAAGAAAGAGCAGAGTGTGTAGATATTGCAAAGGTGAAGTAGATCAGTTAGAGTCTTGCAATAACAAAGGTATTTATCAAACATTTTCATTC
Source organism: Wollemia nobilis (assembly GCA_028583015.1). Lineage (NCBI taxonomy): Eukaryota > Viridiplantae > Streptophyta > Pinopsida > Araucariales > Araucariaceae > Wollemia > Wollemia nobilis. The sequence goes on from JAQPPZ010002093.1 coordinate 4,148,501, forward strand.
AAAATTGAAGTCCAGTTGGTGCTGGAAAATTAGGGGTTGGTGCTCCTTTCTATTGGTGTAGATAAATAAGGGGTTGGTGCTCCTTCCAGTTGGTTCTGGTAAACAAATTGTAAAGTTGGTGCTTTGCAAGAGGTCGGATTTGGATGGTAGTCCAAGCGACTGTTCTTTTTTAGGAGTAGCCATTTTTTTGAACCTCGTTAAAAATCTATGTTGTGTGATGTTCTCTTGTTGTACTTATTATATTTGTTTATAAGTTTTAATTGCTGTGATTTTTAGAGCTGTTAATTCATTTTTTGGAATGCCACATGATTCACCCCCCCTCTCAGTGCCATACTAAGTACAACAGTTGGTAGACACTAGTTCTTCTAGTAACATTATTACAACCGCTGCACTGAAACATTTGAAGTTGCTAGCCTCTCACATTGTACCTTCCACTTATACTCTTTGAGCATTTAATGATGCGATATGCTCGATAGTTGGCACAATTGTCCTACCCATACAAGTGGGACAAAAGACCATTCATACATTGTGCCACATTTTAGAAGGTGAGATGGCTTACAATATCTTACTTGGGCGGCCTTGGATCCGGGATATGAAGTGTGTCCCTTCAATTGCTCATCAATGTTTAAAGTACACATTTGAAGGACAAGTGCACATGGTCCCCGTAGATTTAGAACCTTTTAAATACTGCAATTCAGTGCAACTCATGCCGCAGTCGACCCTCCCTTCAACGCATGTGGATTTCCAGTTAAATCCATCTAAAAGGGGTCCGACTAAGCAAGAATCTCCATTACCAAATCAATCAAATTCCTAGGCGGGTTCATCTTCTTCATCCGGTCCTCCCACAACGATGCCACCTACGGTGGCCACACCAACGGACAAAGGAAAGAAGCCCCTGGAAGCGGAACCACCTCTAGTCTCCAACATCTCTATAGAAGAGATGCCTAATAGAATGGAAGTTGAGATGCCTAGTTCACCCCACATGGAGTGGACTCAAGGAGAACTCCCATTCGCTTCCTCTCAATCACCAACGATTACTGTTGAGATGTCTAACACAGGCATGGGGGAGTATATAGTGCGCAATATTGTTGCAACGCCCACACTTCAATCTATGCAATACATGGGAAGACCTCGACTCCCCATAGGCTCTGTGGTTCCTTTAGGCTACCCACCTAATCGGACAAACTTTATTTTTGGGGGCCTGGATCATGGCGTTGAACCTTCCCGACAAGAAGAGGAAGATGAAGATCCCTTTGTGGAAGATGTCAATTATTTGGCTAACCTAGACTTCGCATTACGATATCTTAGCCAATGCAATTGGCATGGATACGGGTTAGGCAGGTATGAACAAGGAATGCATGTTTTGTGCCAACCAAGATACCAAATGCCTTATGACAAGTCAGGAGTAGGGTTTAATCACCCTTTGCCCCTCGACATCTTGGTCGAAAACATGCAAAGCCTAGGGATAGGCAACAAGGATGGGTTGGCATCAGATCCATATGCCAATCCAAATACAACTTATACATTGGGGGATTATTTCCCATTACAAACAAATAACCTTGTTGACCTCAACAACCCTTTCCCTACGGCCGAACAAGGAGAAACCTCACGGACTCACCCACAAGGGGAAGATGGACAAGACCACGAAGGGTCTTCCAAAGATGAGTCGGAGTACGATCATTCGCACGAATATCCAATGAATGATGATCAGGAAAGCTTCCTGATGATGTTCCCATTGAATGATCCCAGTGAGCATAGGCTACCTCAAGAAAATCAGGTCCCCCATAGAGGGTGGGACAACCTAGATGGGACCACATAAATCTGCTTGAACAAGGTGAGCCCCATGTGTCGCAAGCAACCATTGGAGTTAACGAAGGCCTGTGGTTCTCCGACAGTGATTTGGAAGATGAAACTGAGATGGACTATCTCAACCACATGCGACAAAGGCAACAAATGCAACAACAATATCCTTTGGACATAGATGACATGTTTGAACACTTACACATAGGTCCAAGACATAGGTGGCATCTCAACCCGACGTAGTTATAGCAATTACTGCACCCGCCACTCTAGGTATACAGAGAGCATCTTCCGCCTGGAGACCCTATCAAACCATCGGTGCCTAGGGCAGACCCTGTTTGCAGGTCCACGCATAGGGCTGATCCCTTTGTGCCAGTGCCTACAGAGCTAGACCCAACGCACCAAGAGCATCCCGAATGTCAGAGTTATCACATCTGCGGTAATGGAGGTTACCATCATCTCATCAACATGATCTCCATTGACTTGACCGCCCCCATCCATGATCCAGCCAATCCAACACGATCATTGCATCTAGACATAGAAGCTATAGATTGGGATCGCGCTGACACACCACCATCTCCATCAGAGTATTGGCCTTGCGGTGGGATGTTTCATTTCACTCCAGGACAGACTCAGGATGTCTTCCATGCTGAAGAGGAACTTGACGTTCCTAATGATGATCTTAATTCAGCAAACGATATCCATCCGATCCCAATTCCACACCAGTTGGAAGATGGATCCCACATGTCGATCGAAGCAACGACTGATGTAGACATCGGCACAGATCCAACGAATCCATGGATTCTCAAGTCGGGGGTAAGTCTTTCCCCCGAAGAGCGAGCCGATTATGTTGCCCTTCTTAAGGAAAAGAAGGAGGTTTTTGCATGGTCATACAAGGATATGCCGGGACTAGACCCACAGCTAGTCACGCATAATTTAACGCTTGATCCGACAATCAAGCCAATAAAGCAAAAACTACGCAAGATGCACCCAACAGTGGCCTTAATGGTAAAATATGAGTTACAAAAGTTGTTGGATGCCCAGCTTTGTCATCTCGTGTGGATTATCCTCCATGGTTGTCTAACATGGTTCCCGTCAAGAAGCCCGACGGGAGGATTCGCATATGCACCAATTTTTGAGATCTTAACAAAGCGAGTCCTAAGGATGATTTTCCCTTGCCAAGCATCGACGCATTGGTAGACGCCACAGCGGGCCACGAAATGCTTTCCCTTATGGATGGTTTCTCGAGATACAATCAGATTCGTATCAATCCCGAGGACCAACTAAAAATGGCATTCACAATGCCTTGGGGGACATTTTGCTATAAGGTCATGCCTTTTGGCCTTAAAAATGCTGGCGCCACTTACCAACGTGCCATGACGTACATCTTTCATGATTACATGCACAAAACTTTGGAAGATTACATGGATGATTTGTTGGCCAAATCTCTTTTGTGCCCAGATCACCTCGGTGACTTGAGCAAGGTCCTTGATCGCCTCATTGAACATAAAGTCAGATTAAACCCTAAGAAGTGCATCTTTGGCGTCACCTCTGGAAAGCTTTTGGGTTTCATAGTCTCCAAACGAGGAATCGAGGTCGACCCAAACAAAGTCAAGGCAATCCTTGAAATGCGTCCCCCAACCACCATCAAGCAACTCAGGAGTCTGCAGGGAAAGGTTGCGTCGATCAAGCGCTTCATAGCGCAGTTATCTGACAAATGCCGACCCATGAATAAATTATTGCATAAGGGGGTCACATTTCATTGGGATGACGAGTGCCAGTCCGCCTTTGACGACATTAAATAGTACTTGGCTTCATCGCTAGTATTGGCACCACCTAGACCAGGAGTGTCATTCTATTTATACATCTCAGCCATTGAGGTGGCACTGGGCGCCATGCTATCCCAAAAAAATGAACTTCACAAAGAACAGGCTACATACTATCTTAGCCGCACCCTGGTCAATTATGAACTTAACTATGCATACGTTGAAAAGCTCTGCTTGGCAGTGGTGTTTGCTACCAAAAAGCTATGCCACTACATGCTTAGTAATAAGACGTATGTTGTGTCTAAGGAGAATCCATTGCGATACATGATGAGTCGTACTTATCATAGTAGCCGCACGACGAAATGGATCATGTTGTTGATGGAGTTTGACATAGAGTTCATTGGACAAAAATCCATAAAAGGTCAAGTCATCGCCGATCAACTAGCCGAGGCTCCTCTTGAAGACGATCAACCTCTGACTTTCGAACTACCCGATGATGGGGTCTTCCATGTTTCAGAATCGCCGGATTCGATGAGCCCGAGTCACGAGTGACATAACCCTATTCTTCGATGGTTCTAAATGTGAGCAAGGGGGTGGCACGGGAATTGTATTCTTCACTCCGCAAGGTGCTCCAATGCCCTTGTCATTTAAATTAGACTTCTCGTGCACCAACAACAATGCAGAATACGAAGCCTTGCTCATAGGTCTTCAGACAACAATCACCATGAACATTAAACGTCTAAACATCTTTGGTGATTCGTTGTTAATTGTCAATCAAGTAAAGGGGATATTCCAATGTAAATGTCCAGTTTTGCAGGCCTATAAAGCCCTTGTGGACAAATTCCTGGCACAACTTGAATGGTATGACATTGAGGCACTCCCTCGATCATCGAATCATTTTGCGGATACTATGGCCTCTTTGGGGTCCCTAATCCCGCAAGACCCTTCCGATGAGATGACAACCATTCAAGTCAAGACATTATCGCAACCTGCGATGGAGCGTGCAAGCTCTGACCTCACGCCAAGAATCCACCTGATCCAGATTGAACCATCTCCGGATAAGTTCTCTCGAATTCGAGATTGTTTGACTCAAGCCAATTGGGGGTCCTTGTTCTCCCCGACCCCTCTTAATAGCAACACCACGTTGTTTTTACAAGTTCTCTCCCGCTCAGCTTTTGTTTGGGATGGACTTCAAGAGGGATTGGTCGTTCATACTATCGAGGTTTCTGATCAGCAAGATTGGTACACACCCATTCGGGATTACCTCAAGCTAGGTAACCTCCCACTTGGATTGACACAAGCCATGAAAAGATCATTCAAATAGAAAGCGGCAAAGCATGTCTTGTTAGGAGACATTTTGTATCATCAAAATTATGAAGGAATCCTCCTTCGTTGTTTGGACCAACAAGAGTCCGCTTGGGCGATCACCCAAGCTCACGATGGTACATGTGGTGGCCACTTCAGCGGTATGGCCATCGCAAAGCGCATTCTTCGCATGGGTTATTATTGGCCATCTTTAGAGCGAGATTGTTGCGCATATGTGAAGAAGTGCGTGAAGTGTCGGCACCATGCTAATTTGACACACGTACCTTCTCAGGCCTTGCAATCGATTCAATCGGTTTGGCCTTTTTCGTAGTGGGGCTTTGATCTAATTGGAAAGATCTCCCCTGCATCGTCTGGTCATCACACGTTTATTTTAACGGCCATAGAGTACTTCACCAAGTGGGTGGAAGCGATTCCGCTAACCTCTACGATTGGATCCCGCATTGCGGAGTTTATTTTGCATAACATCATATGTCATTTTGGTATTCCATCCAAGATCCTGTCGGATAATGGGACACCATTCAAGAATAAATATGTGCGTGCTTTGACCACAAAGTACAAAATTCAGCATAGTTTTTCAACACCCTATTATCCGTAGGCAAATGGGCAAGCAGAGGCGTCCAACAAAATGCTAGTCGCCATTCTTAAAAAGATAGTTGCAGACAATCATAAGGACTGGCACATTCAGATCCCGCTTGCCCTATGGGCTTATCGCACCAGCATTCGGACGCCCACTGGGGCAACTCCATTTTTGTTGGTGTATGGCTCCGAGGCAGTCATGCCTTTTGAGTTGGAAATCCCTTCCCTGCGCATTTCAATGCAAGAGTTCATCGATGATGACACTGCACGGCAGGCCCGGTTAGATCAACTGACGTTGCTCGACGAACGATGCGTTAATGCTCTCGAGCATTTGCGTATCTATCAAGAGCGACTTAAGAGAGCATACAACATGAAAGTCCACCTCAGGGAATTTTAGGTTGGTGACTTGGTCTTAAAAGAGAACCAACAAAATTCTAATTTGCCGTCCCATCTACGGGACAAGTTCGCGGCAAACTGGTTAGGTCCTTACATCATTGACAAGAGAATAGGACCTGGAACATACCGGCTTGCCTCTCTTGAAGGAATCAAGGAAACAGAACCCTTGAACATCATTCATTTGAGGCCATTCCACATCTAGAGAGCCATAGTCCAACTAAAAGCTCCAAGGATTATCATAATCGCTTGGTCAACCCTAAATGCCCCAAAGGTATCTATAAACCCTTTGGTCAAGACAAAAGCTCCAAGGATTATCATAATTGCTTGGTCAACCTTAAAACGCCCCAAAGGTATCTATAAACCCTTTGGTCAAGACAAAAGCTCCAAGGATTATCATAATCACTTGGTCAACCCTAAATGCCCCAAAGGTATCTATAAACCCTTTGGTCAACACCAAAAGCTCCAAGCGTTACCATAACTGCTTGGTCAACATAAATATTCAAAAATAAACAAAAACAATACAAAAAATCAAAAATACAAAAACAATTGCATTTCAATTCCATGCATACTCAAAAAAAAAAAAACAAAACAAAAATCAATCAAAAAATCACAAAAACAATTGCATTTCAATTTCCTGCATTCTCATAAAAATCAAAATACAAAAATATAGGTTGCATTAAGCATTGCATCCATACATTATACATTTGCTAGGTCATACAAGTCAACTGCACCATAGACTGTCATCACTTGGCAATTCCATCATTTTCCACAAATGCATACATCTAGAATAGCACCATCGCCATTTTTTTAGCATCGTCAGTTGTCTCCTAATGTATCTAGGGTTTTCGTCATTCAGCTGTCTTTAACTTTCTAGCCAAAACGGTACATAGTTAAACGGATTTTACACAGGAAAAGTTTTACTTGGATCACGCCTTGTTACGTAACATCCCATCACAAACTAACACACATAAAATAATTCCTAAGTTGTGTGAATGCAAGAGAACCCTACAAAGCAGTCTAGGGTACCATAGGTGAAATATTAGCCTGTTCATCCCCCTGTGCGAATGGTTCCAGAATGCTGAGAATTGACAAAAGGACGAGCTCTTCCCTATCCATTCACCTTAATAAACAGTGGTTTTTACCACTACCAAATCCAAATCATAGTTGGTCCCCAAAGTTGTAAGGATTCGTACTACACGTCCCTGCCAAGGATGGGTAGTCATCCCCAAGACCTAAAAGGATCAACGCCCTTCACAAACAAAATTCCAACGAACCATCATCCTAACCTTTCCATTCACCTTTGATCTCCAAGTTGTAAGGATTCGTACTATCCGCCCCTAATCAGGATGGGTAGTCATCCCCAAGGCCTAACGGATCAATGCCTTCACTTCATACTCTCCATTCTCCCTTTGGTCTCCAAGTTGTAAGGATTCGTACTATCCGCCCCTAACCAGGATGGGTAGTCATCCCCAAGGCCTAACAGATCAATGCCCTTACTTCATCATCTCCATTATCCCCTTGGTCCCCAAAGTCGTAAGGATTCGTACTACACGTCCCTGCCAAGGATGGGTAGTCATCCCCAAGACCTAAAAGGATCAAGGCCATTCACAAGTTCAAAATTACAAAGCTCAAAATACAAAATCAAATAACAATGGTTATCACCACTATTCAAAATCCTTGCTCAAAAAAAAAAAAAAAAGAAAAATAAATAGACAAATAAACAGTGATTTTCATCACTATATCGACGAGCAAGTCTCCCAAATCATTCAGCCAATAAATAACCTGAACTTGAATCCCTGGAAATTCTCAGCATTCGAAAACCATCTAGGTGATCCTCATTACAGGTTTGGTTGACAGCCTACCTGGCAATGGTGGTCTCCTACCCGCATGACGATATGTCTGTCACATTAGCTTTGCGTGTGCGCAGACCAATGTTTGCATGTGGATGAGCTAGCTTATGGTACCTTAGATTGTCACGTGGATTCATCTTGCTCAATACAACAACGGAGTTAGTGGAGCTAATTAGGTGATCCTCAGTACAGGTTTGGTTGATAGCCTATTTGGCACTGGCGGTATCCTGACAAATACCACATAAACGAACTCAATTGCACACACAGGGATGTGAAATCACTTGGTTAAATTCAAGTCGGATTTAGACCTTGTTCAAAAGTCTCACGAGATAAATGTACAGTCTTGGCTAGTTAGTTAAAATATCTGCATCTCAGAAAAGCTTAACTACATTTTCAAACAACCGGTACATTTCATTCCGTACATCACCATCAAAAAATAGACAAAATACAAAAACAAAGTTTTCACATGCACAAGCATTCCACAAAGTTATCCCATTACTATAGCAAGCCAGTCAAATCTTGTACAGTCTATGGTGCATTGATAAATCATCAACAATTCATTTCATTCATTCCATATGCATACATCATACAAATTAGAACCATCGCATTCATAATCGCATATGCATACATCAATATAAAAACATGCACATAAAAATAAATCATGAAAAATGTACAAACACCAAAAAGAGTCATCTATATATATATATATATATATCATAACAAAATTGCCCGTAGGCTACAGTGAACTGGTCCTCTGACCCCGCAATCATACACCAAAATCCCCAAAGTCTAGGGCGTCGTCCACCATGATCACGCAGGATCGGTGCGACGGGAACTACCCCCCATGGTGCGGGTCCTCTGAGACCTCTCAGGGCGGCTACTGCTCGCCCTTGCACCATGCCCGCTGGCCTCTCCCTCATCCATCGCCTCCGCTACGAGGATGTTGTCTGCTCCATGTCGCTCCCTCTCGAGCGTCACGATGATCCACCTCCAGAGAATGTAGGTACTCGCCCACCAAGGCGGATAACCTCATCCTCCAGCTCATCCCGCTGTCGCTCCAAGTCCCTCGCCCACTGACGGTATGTCACAAGGTTAGCCTCACGCTGCCCTAACTACGTCCGCAAGAGATCCCTCTCCCGCAGTGCATCCCCAAGCTCCTGATCTCGCCTCCGTAATAACTCCATCAACCGTGCCACCTTCGTGCGCAACCCCGCCTCTGTATCCCCCGGCACGGCTGGCTGCGTCGGCCTCTCTGGCGCATCGGCCTGCTCTGGAGCATCCTGCATCTCTGGCTGCTCCTCCTCACCAAAGTCCTCTCCCGCATCTGCCACCTCCACCATGTCCACATCAGCAGGAGCTCCCCAACCCTCTCCTGGTGCCTCTGCACCCTCTCCGCCTCCCGCTGCCTCATCCCCTCCCAATGGCCCCTCACCTCGCCATTGTCGGAGCGTCCACCACTCCTGGTACTCGATAGTAACTCCAACGTCATCCACGTCTGGAGTGTCCAATACTGTATCCGCCTCCTCCCCTAGCGGCTCGAGGATCGATGCAGCTAGAGTCCTCTCATCGCTCCGACGTCGATAGACTAAGGGTTCCCCAGGCAACCCCTGGCGTACCCCAAACTGTCGTGTCACTCGGAGATAATGAAAGTATTCCTGCTCTGTCCCGTGTCGTCCAATGACCCATCTCCCCCTTCGGACCCGTCGAAGCCACTCATCAGCCTCTGGCCATGCGGGACAATCTCGATATGGCCTCCACACCACATCTCCTGGAGTCAGTCGTGCCAATGCATCTATGTAATGGTCCACGTCTCCCGCAAACCGTCGACTCTGCCCTCGCTCCTCAGATCGATACCATAAAGCACCATAACCAATATCTCTGTCCACCATGTCAACCCGTGTAGTCCAGGGTAGCCCTCGTGGTCGCTCTACGGCTATATGCTGCCATGCCCAGCACTGCAACAAGTAACTGCAGCCAATCCCCTTCCGCTTCTGGCAACGGACCTCATACAACTCATCATATAGTTGAGCCAACAGCGTCTGGCCCCATCTCATGATCACCGGCTCTATCACAGGACAATCCACTAACTGCCACACCACCTCCAGTAGGTTCCATGGGAACCTCGCCCCGAAGAGTCTGGCAACAGCATGTTGGAAATGAGGCTCATGAGTAGTGCATGCCTCACTCCCAACACTCCCCTCTCATACCACCATCGCACTAGGATCCCACCAATCTGACAATCCTCCTCAGCCTTCTCCACTGAGCTCATCCCATCCACATCCTCCCCGTGTCCAAAACACCGAGTCAGTACAGCCGTCCTCTGGCCTCGTGGCGTCGTCCGGATGGGAACCCCGTCTATCAAAATCCGGAGAATCCGATACACATCCTCTAAGGTGACTGTCATCTCCCCTGTCGAAAGATGGAAGGTGTTCGTCCGAACATCCCATAGGCTGATCAAAGCTGTCAAGTACGCCCGATCCGCAAAAACTGCTTCCAATCGCGTCACATGCTTGAGCCCTAAGGCATCAAGCCACTCCCAGTCCTCCGCACTCAACGCCTCGCGGGCACTAGAAAAAATAGTCGGTACCCGATGCCGACTCTTCACCACCTGCATATCACAAAACATAAACACATCAAAAACATGCATCAAATCACCATCACATATTCAAAACTGCATCAATATACAGTAACAACATTCATTCACATGTACATCTATTACAATTTACAAAAAAAAAAAACAACACAAAATCGATATGGTTTACCTACGGTTTTTACCTAAGTTTACCATTTCAAAACAAAAAAATTCATCAATTTTTCATCTTTAATTTCATATCAAAAATAACACAAAATTTGACATGGTTTACCTACGGTTTCGACCTAAGTTTACCATTTCAACAAAAAAATTCATCAATTTTTCATCTTTCATTTTATACAAAAAAAAAACAATTCATCCATTTTTTTAATCTAGGGTTTCATTTTAAAAATAGACAAAAATGGACATGGTTTACCTACGGTTTCGACCTAAGTTTTACCATTCACATAAAAAAAAATTTTTATAACCGTGGTTACCCTCAAGTGTTACTCTAAGTTTCATTTGGGTTTATCCTACGGTTTTCCATCTAGGTTTCCATCGGTTTGCATACACGTTTTATTTTGTTTCAGGGTCTTTAAATCAAATTCGTTCACCTTTTAATTTAATTAATTAGGGTTCCATGTCTTAAACAAAAGAAAAACACAATAAAAACACATTTGCATTTTTCAAATTCAAACTCGAGGAGATAGTTCACTTTGTTGGTCTCGCCTCGGCTCCGCCGCTCGACGACCCGGTCTGTGCACTCATGGTGGCTGGAAAATCCGATAGCGTTTCGCGTCAGAAAATCTACCTCCTCCTCCTCAGAGCTCCAAATCGCAATCGATGAACAGTGCAAATGAGCAAAATCCATCATTTTCGCCTATTTATACCTTTTTGCTTGTTGGTAATCGTCCCTTCCTGGAACGAGCACTTTTTCCTCGGAGGCGCGCTCGTCCCACCCCAGGACGAGTACCATCATGGAGTTCGTCCCCCCGAAACGAATACCAAAAAAAAAAAAAAATCAAAAACAACCAAAATATAAAAATGACAAATGCCAACAAAACCACTAAAAATTGTCGGACAAAAGTGCTCTTGCACTTAACCTCTTGGCATAAGAAAACTGATGTCGGGGTCTACCTTGTCGCTATCCTACTCCCTAAGAAGGCTACCATAGCCGGACCGCTTCACGGGAAGACGGATTTTCGCTAATGTTAACCCCAAATGGCATCCCAAAATGGGTTCACACCCACCAAAAATAGGTCAAAACAATCGAGAAACTGCTCGAGCATGCATCGGATAACATCTGAAGGCACCCTCACTTAAGTCATCTTGGGTCAAGCGACTCGTCGCTTTTCTCATGTCGGTCATTCCCTCATCGATTCGTCGCTTGAGGGGGTAGTCACACTTAGTTGCCAATCAACAACAATATACCCAATCTTGGAAATGACACGCATTCAAAGGATCATTGCAAAAGACAATCGTGCCCCTGCTTGGGGCAGCAAACAAGCAATTATCACAAACTGATCATATACTTGGCATTCGTGAATCATGAACTCAAGGTTCCCATAGACAAAAGGTTGCGCCCTTTGCCTATTCATGACTGATCAATGTCTAAGTTCAAGTAATACCTCACCGAACCAGGTTAATGCTTGATTTAAGTTCCTTAGCTCGTCAGAAGCAAGGATTCAAGAATGCGCCCCCTTTTCCATACTTGGGGCATCAAGAGTTGGTTAGGTTACTGAGAAACCCTAATCATTAGTGCTTTGGTTATCTATTTTTGCTCAACACTGCACCATGTGCAGCGCTTTCCAAAAAGGGGCATCTGGTAGACACCAAAACAGCACCAATCCGATTATGTGACCGCAAACACTAATCGCACTAACACACACAGCCCCAGGGGCAGCCCCAGAGGTTAAAACAAGTGGTTCTAACCACTCACACAATAGTTTTACAAGTCAGAGATCAATTTGGCACCTTTTAGACACTCTGCTACTTATTCGCTCCACCCAGGGACGAGTGCGGATTGGTACTCATTTCACCCAGGGACGAGTGCAGATTGGTACTCGTTTCACCCAGAGACGATTACCAGCGCTCGCTCCGGGTGGGACGAACGCCAGGTTTGACCGAAAAAAAGTCAAACCTCGGTGCATGACAACTCAGAACTGCCACTTAGCTCTCCCTTCATGGCATAGGGGGGCGAGTGAGTTCTTTTGACAACTCATATCTGCCAATTGACTCTCCATTCACTGCATGGGAATGAGAGTGAGCTTTTTAGGACAACTCGGATTGGCCACTTAACTCTCCCTTCATTGCATGGGAGTGAGAGTAGGCTTTTTCATGACAACTCAGATTTGCCACTTAGCTATCTCTTCATTGCATGGGAGTGCGAGTGAGCTTTTCTAAACATACAAAGACATGCACAGAGGCAGTTAAGAAGCCCTTGATCAAGAAGAAGTCTTCTCTTCACAAAAAAGCATTCATGCAAAGTAGCACTTTTGCATGTTAATTCAAAGAGACCCCTTGGGTCTATAAAATGGTGAGCTTCCTCACCCAAAAGAGATACAGAGAAGGAGCATTTTGAGCGACGAAGTGCTGCTAATTTACTTGCGATTTGTGCTTTCAACATCCATAATCTCTTAATCGAAAGAGAGGTTATTGGGTGACTTTTGAAGGCACGAATCAAGAACCAAAACCCAATTTTTTTGACCACAATATCCTACCAATTTGCCGACAACACATCACACCAGGTTTCGGACCCATCCCAAGCGGATTGGTGTCGAAACAAAGTTTCACCCGCGGGTGGTTTGCCTTCGGGCACCCCCCGCCTTATTGCCTTTGGTGACTATTTCTTTTGTAGTATTTAGCTAGTTACATGATTATGCTTTTGTCAAGTTTTCAGTTTATTTGGACTCATTTTAACCATTATTATATTTATCTTTCGTTTTCATACACAGGTGCTACTGATTCTTTGTTTGTTTCTTTGAACGCAGATTTTCAGCATTAGAAGAGCAACGAGGAATCTACTTTTACCAACACAAGCGGCGGCAACGTTTTGGTTCGCCCATCTTATATGTGGGCACGCGGAAGAAGGAATTCTGAAACAAGTTGTAAAAGACCAACATTTAACGCTCCTATCCCCTAAAAAGGAAGGAGACGCATTGTAACACAAATTTGAAAAGCATATCAATAAAAGGGCCGTATTTTATATTGCTTTGATATCTTGTGTTCATGTTCTTTCTTTTTATGCATTTTTCAATAACATAGGGTTTAAGCGTTATTTTAGTTTCGTTTACATTGCATTTTTAGTCTATCCTTTTTGTTTCTGGAATCTCGTGTTTTCACCCCCAAAGGCTAATTATCAGGAAGTTCCTCTTGATAACTATGAAAAGGAAAATCACAAACAAGAGCAAAATCAGCAGCATCGCCCTAAGTGACAATTCACACAATTCACGGAGTCTAGAGACTCCTTGTTTGACCACTTGTTCATGGCAAACCTGATAAACTTGTCGGAAAGTCGACCCATAGACCCCAACACACCAAAACCCAAGGGCTATAGGGAAGACTTATATTGTAGATTTCACCAACAGAAAGGACATGACATCTTCACTTTTTGGAAATTCAAAAACTTAGTGCAAGACTTGATAGACAACAAAACACTCACGGTAGATAATCCCATAGCACTAAGCAACCAATAGATGGAAGTCTTCAAAGACCCCCTACATGCCCATGATGCGTAGGCAAAATATTTACAAGTGAACGAGATAACACAAAACTACCCCATGCAAGGATACGTGGGGATGATAAGCATCGTGACACGGAACAAAAGATACCCAAACACGGCTGCACCCACTGTAGCTACAAGAGATGTTCCATCAATGTCACAACCTCCACAACACCCTACACAACCTCTACCACCTAGACCAGTGGCCATGATTCGGACTAAGCTTACTCAAATTTTAAGGACCATGTTGGCTAGGCTCTCCATTTATGAGCTCATCCAACAATCATCACCCCATTGGGAGGCTCTAATGGAGATACTCAAAGCCATTGAGCTACAGCCCCATGAACCCAATTCTTTCAAAAACTTTGTGGGACATGTGAGACAATGCATAGAACTAGTCATAACCTTCAAGGAAGACAAACTAAAATTGGTGACCGATGATATGGTGGATCCACCCCTGCACACCATTGCGCAGTTCAATGGGATTCCATTTAAGAGGGTGTTGTTGGACATTGGCTCGTCCAACAACATAATCACAATAGTGGCATTAAAACATCTTAAGTTGCCAGCATCCCACATTGTGGCATCCACCTATACTCTTCGAGTATTCAATGATGTGTTATGCTCAACGGTTGGAACAATTGTCCTGCCCATCTAAGTAGGACAAAAGACCATTCATATGTTGTGTCACATCCTTGAGGGTGAGATGGCCTACAATATCTTGCTAGGTCGGCTTTGGATCAGGGATAGGAAGTGTGTCCCTTTGATATCCCATCAATGCCTCAAATACACGTACAAAGGGTAAGTACATGTAGTCCCAGTGGACCTAGAGCCTTTTAAGTTTTACAATGCAGTACAACTGATGCCACAATCGACCCTCCCATCAACACATTTGGAGTTTTAATTGAATCCATCCACATAGGGTTTGATTTTGCCTACATCCCCATTGCAGGGTTTGATTTCTCCTACATCCCCATTGTTAAGTCCCTCAACTCACCAACCTAACCCATCTTCATCGTCTATTCCTTCACCAACAATGCCACCTATGTTGGCCACACTGAAGGACAATAGGAAGAAGCCCCTATAGGAGATACCACCCTTAGTCTCAACCATCTCTACCAAAGAGGTGCCCAGTCGAATGGAAGTCGAGACACCTAGTTCACCCAACATGGAGTGGACTCAGGGAGAACTCCCATTCCCTCCCCCTCAACCACTAATGATTACCATTGAGATGGCCAATATGGGCCTGGGGGAGTACCTAGTGTGGAATGTTGTGGCAACACCCATGCTCGAATCCATGCAAGACACGGGGAGACCTCACCTCCCCATTGACACTATCGTCCCTTAAGGTTACCTACCAAATCAGACCAATTTTATTAATGGGGGCCTCGAGAACGGCGTTGAACCCTACCTACAAGAGGAAGAGGACGAAGAGCCATTTACTGAGAATGTTGACTACTTTTCCAACCTAGACTTCGCCTTGAAATACCTAGACCAATGTAGTTGGCATGGATATGGATTGGGCAGATACGAACAAGGAATGCACATTCTTTGTCAACCGAGATACCATATTCCATACGATAAATTAGGAGTAGGGTTCAACCACCCTTTGCCCCTCAAAATCTTGGTAGAAACCATGCAAGGCTTAGGTCTAGGCAATAGGGATGGATTGGCACAAGATCCATATGCCAATCCCAACACTACATACACATTGGGGAATTATTTCCCATTGTTGACAACAAACCTTTTTGACTTTGACAACCCCTCTCCTTTGATAGAGAAAGGGGAAAGTTCAAGAAGTAACCTCCAATAAGGATATGAAAAAATCAAGGGGGGTCTTCTGAAGATGAGTCAGATTATGAGGTAGCACCTTGGTAGCCTTTTGAGTCCGACAAAAATCACTCACAGGTGACACCCATTGACGACTATTAGGAGAACTTCATGGTAATGTTCCCCTTTAATGTTCCATTCGGGCAATTGCTACCTCCAGATAATCCAGCCCTCCTGTAGAGAGCAGAACAACCCAGAAGAGACCAAATCAACATGCTAAAAAAAAACAAGCCTCCCATGCCGGCCATAAGGCTAAGTGATCCACCAGAGGAAGAAGATCCGAATATCTTCTTCAACATCGACTACCTGCGTGTCAGGTTTTTGGTTTTCATGGAGAGTGAGGGTAGTGATCAAGGAATGCCTAGTGGGGGGCTATACCAACCAGAAGAGCACATAGTTGTTGGAGCCAATGAAGGCCTATGGATCTTCAATAGTGACTATGAGGATGATACTGAGATGGCCTATCTCAACCATATGAGGCAATAGGAATACCCTATAGACATCGATGATATGTTCGAACATTTAAATATGGTACCAAGGCATAGGTGGCATTTAAAACAAGTATAGTTAAACCAAGTGCTTCATCCACCACTTCAAGCATATAGGGAGCACCCCCCACCTAGAGACCCTATAGGGCCATCAGTGCCTAGGGTAGACCCTATCCTTCTGTCTACACATAGGGCTGATCCTTTTGTGCCAATACCCATAGAGCCATATCTGAGGTACAAGGATCACCAAGAATGTCCAAATCAACACCCACATGGTAATAGAGACCAAATCCATTCCATCAACATGATCTCCATTGATTTAACTGCCCCCATCCGTAATCCAACACGACCATTATATCTAGACCTAGATGCCATAGACTGGGATCGTGCTAACTCACCACCATCCCCATCAGAGTAATAGACTTGCGGTGAGATGTTTCATTTCACCCCAAGACAAACTTAGGATATCTTCCATGCTAAAGAGGAACCCGACGTTCCCAATGTAGATCTAAATTCAGAAAATGATATCCACCTAATCCTAGCTCCATACCAGTTGGAAGATAGAGCCCACATGTCAGTCAAAGAGATGATTGACGTAGACATCGGTTTTGATCTAATGAATCTATAAATCATCAATTTGGGGGTAATTCTCTCCCCTAAAGAGCAAGTCGATTACATTGCCCTTCTCAAAGAGAAGAAGGAGTTTTTTACATGGTCCTACAAAGACATGCCAGGGCTAGACCCACAGCTAGTCACACATAATTTAACACTTGATCTGACAATCAAGCCAGTCAATCAAAAGCTATGTAATATGCACCCAACAGTATCCTTAATGGTCAAATATGAGCTACAAAAGCTATTGGATGCACAGTTTGTCATCTGCATAGATTACCCACCATGGTTGTCCAACATGGTACCCATCAAAAATCCTGACAGGAGGATTCGCATATGCATCGATTTTTGAGATTTAAACAAAGCAAGTCCCAAGGATGATTTCCCCTTGCCTAGCATCAATGCATTGGTAGATGCTACAGTAGGCCACAAAATGCTTTCCCTCATGGATGGTTTCTCGGGATACAACCAGATTCGTATCAATCTCGATGATCAACTAAAAATGATGTTCACAATGCCTTGGGGGACATTTTGTTATAATATCATGCCCTTTGGCCTTAAAAATGCTGGTGCCACTTACCAACGCACTATGACATACATCTTCCACGATTACATGCATAAAAATTTTGAAGATTATATGGATGATTTGTTGACCAAATCTCTTTTGTGCCAAAATCATCTTGATGACTTACTGAAGATCCTTGATTGCCTCATCGAACACAAGGTTAGGCTAAACCCCAAGAAGTGTGTATTTTGCATCACATCTAGAAAACTCTTGGGTTTCATAGTCTCAAAATGAGGCATCGAGGTAGATCCAAATAAAGTCAAGGCAATCCTTGAAATGCTTCCCCCAACCACAATCAGGCAGCTCAGAAGCTTGCAGGGTAAGGTCGCGTCAATCAAGTGTTTCATAGCATAGTTATCTGACAAGTTTTATCCCATGAAAAATTATTACACAAGGGGGTATCATTTGATTGGGATGATGAGTGCCAGTCAGCCTTCGATGACATCAAACAATACTTGGATTTTCTACCATTATTGGCACCACCTAGACCAAGAGTGTCATTCTATTTATACATCTCATCTATCGAGGTGGCACTGGGCGCCATGCTAGCCTAGAAAAATGAATTACATAAAGAATGGGCTAATTATTATCTTAGTCGCACCCTGGTCAATTATGAAATTAACTATGCATACATTGAGAAGCTATGCTTGGTGGTGGTATTTGCCACCAAAAAGCTACGTCATTACATGCTGAGAAATACGACGTATGTTGTGTCTAAGGAGAATCCATTGTAGTACATGATGAGTCGTACTTATCATAGTAGTTGCACGGCAAAATGGATCATGTTGTTGATAAAATTTGACATCGAATTTATTAGACAAAATTCCATCAAAGGTCAATTCATCGTCGATCAACTAGCAGAGGCTCCTCTCAAAGATGATCAGCCTCTAACCATAGAGTTGCCCGATGATGGGGTCTTCCATATCTCAGAGTCGCCAGATTCTAATGAGCCTGAGTCACAGGCTGACATGACCTTATTTTTTTATGGTTGTAAATGTGAGCAAGGGGGTGGCACAGGAATCATGTTTTTCACATAGCAAGGACTCCAATGCCTTTATCATTTAAAATTGATTTCCTGTGCACCAATAACAATGCTGACTATGAAGCATTGCTCATAGGTCTTCAGGAAGCCATCACCATGAACATCAAATGCTTGAATATCTTTGGTGATTCAATGTTAATTGTCAACCAAGTAAAAGGGATATTCCAATGCAAATGCCCAGTTCTACAATCCTACAAAGCCCTTGTGGATAAATTCTTGGCAAAGCTTGAATGGTATGACATTGAGGCACTCCCTCGATCATCAAATCATTTTATGAACACTATGGCCTCCTTGGGGTCACTAATCCTACAAGACCCTTCTGGTGATATGACAACCATTCAAGTCAAAATGTTATTGAAATCCACGATGGAGCATGCAAGCTCTGACATAACTCTAGGAATCCACCTGATCCAGATTGAACCATATCAGGATAGGTTCTCTCGAATCCATGATGGTATGAATCATGCCAACTAGGGGTCTTTGTTCTCTCCAACCCCTCTTAATAGCAAGACCACTATTTTTACAAGTTATTTCCCCCTCAGCTTTTTCTAGGGATGAAATTCAAGAGGGATCGATCATTCATACCATCGAGGTTTTTGATCAATAGAATTGGTACACACCCATAAGAGAATATCTCAAGTTAGGTAGCCTCCCACTTGGATTATCGCACACTAGGAAAATATTATTCAAACAGAAAGTGGCCAAACATGTCTTGCTAGGAAACATTTTATACCGTTAGATCTATGAAGGAATCCTCCTCCATTGCTTGGACCAATAGGAGTCCACTTGGGCGATCACCCAAGTGCATGATGGTACATGCAGTGGCCACTTCAGCAGTATGGACATCGCAAAGTGCATTATTTGCATGGGCTATTATTGGCCATCTTTAGAGCAAGATTGTTGTGCATATGTACGAAAGTGCATGAAGTGTCAACACCATGCTAACTTGACACACGTACCTTCTCAAGCCTTGTAGCTGATCCAATTGGCTTGGCCATTTTCATAGTGGGGCTTAGATCTCATTGGAAATATCTCCCCTGCATCGTCAGGTCATCACACGTTTATCATAATGGCCATAGAGTACTTCACTAAGTGGGTGGAAGCAATTATGCTTACCTCTACGACTGGGCCCCGCATTGCGGAGTTCATTTTACATAACATCATATGTCATTTTGGTATTCCATCCAAGATCATCTTGGATAATGGGACATCATTTAAGAACAAATACATGCGTGCTTTTACAACAAAGTACAAAATTCAGCACAATTTTTTGACACCCTATTATCCGCATGCAAATGGGCAAGAAGAGGCGTCAAACAAAATGCTAGTTGAAATCCTTAAAAATATGGTCATAGATAATTATAAGGATTCGCACATCCAAATACCACTTTCCCTATGGGCTTATCACACTAGCATTCGGATGCCCATTGGGGAAACTCCATTTTTTCTAGTGTATGGCTCTATGGTAGTCATGCCTCTCGAGTTGGAAATACTCTCCTTGCGCATATCAATGCAAGATCATCGATGATGACACTGCACGGTATGCCCGATTAGACTAGCTTACATTACTCAAAAAATGATGCGTCAATGCTCTCGAGCATTTATGTATCTATCAAGAGTGACTTAAGAAAGCGTACAACATGAAATTTCACCTGAGAGACTTTTAGTTTGGTGACTTGGTCTTAAAAGAGAACCAACAAAATTCTAACTTGCCACCCCATTTAAGGGATAAGTTCATGGCAAATTGGTTAGTTCCTTATGTAATTGATAGTAAAATAGGACCTAGAACATACCGACTCACCTCTCTTGAAGGAATCAAAGAACTAGAACCCTTGAACATCAATCATTTGAGGCCATTCAACATTTAGAGAGCCATAGCCCACCCAAAAGCTCCAAGGTGTCCCAAAATTGATTGGTCAACCTAAAACACCCCAAAGGTATCCATAATCCTTTTGGTCAAACAAAAATCTCCAAGGGTTCCCATAATCGCTTGGTCACCCAAAACGCCCCAAAGGTATCCATAATCCCTTTGGTCAAACCAAAAGCTCCAAGGGTTTCCATAATCGCTTGGTCACCCAAAATGCCCCAAAGGTATCCATAATCCCTTTGGTCAAACCAAAAGCTCCAAGGGTTCCCACAATTGCTTGGTCAACCTAAAATGCCCCAAAGGTATCCATAATCCCTTTTGTCAAACCAAAATACCCAAGGATTCCCACAATCACGTGGTCAAACCAAAAGCCCCAAGGATTTCCATAATCGCTTGGTCACCCAAAATGCCCCAAAGGTATCCATTATCCCTTTGGTCAAACCAAAAGCTCCAAGGGTTCCCACAATCACTTGGTCAACCTAAAATGCCCCAAAGGTATCTATAATCCCCTTGGTCAACCTAAAATGCCCCAAAGGTATCCATAATCCCTTTGGTCAAACCAAAAGCCCCAAGGATTCCCATAATCGCTTGGTCAAACCAAAAGCCCCAAGGATTCCCGCAATCGCTTGGTCAACCAAAATGCCCCAAAGGTATCCATAATACCTTTGGTCAAACAAAAATCTCCAAGGGTTCCCACAATCGCTTGGTCACCCAAAACTCCCCAAAGGTATCCATAATCCCTTTGGTCAAACCAAAAGCTCCAAGGGTTCCCACAATTTGGTCACCCAAAATGCCCCAAAGGTATCTATAATCCCTTTGGTCAATACCTCCAAGGATCCATAAGAATCACTTGGTCCGCACCTATTCGGGTTAAACCATCCATAACAAATATTCAAAAACAACAGATAATCAAAAATAACAAAAAAAAATTGCATCTCACTTTCATGCATATTCTTAAAAATCAAAACACAAAAAAGAAAAGAAGAGCTGCATTAGGCATCGCATACATACATTGCATATTTGCTGGTCATACATGTCAAACGCACCATAGACTGTAATTACTAGGCAAATCCATCATTTTCCACATTTAGTCCATTTTGCAAAAGATCCAACAAAATATCGCCCTTCGCATTTTTGCCATATTATAGTCAGTTGTCTTCTAATGTCATTAGGGTTTCGTCATTCAGCTATCTTTAGATTTCTAGTCAAATTCTGTACAAAGTCAGACCAATTTTTACAAGGTAGATTTTTACTTGGATCACGCCTTGTTACATAGCATCCCAACACAAGCTTAAAAACACATAAAACTTCCCAAGTTGTGTGAACGAAAGACGAAATCTACAAAGAAGTCTAGGGTACCTTAAGAAAAAATTTTATCCTATTCATCCCCCTGTGTGAATGATTCAAGAATACTGAGAATTGACAAAAGTACAAGCTCTTCCCCATCCAATTCCCCATAATAAATAGTGGTTTTCACCACTATCAAAAATTCCAAACACCTTTGATCCCCAAATTCATAAGTATTCACACTACATGCCCTTGAGAAGGATGGGTAGTCATCCCCAAGGCCTAAAAGATCAATGTCATTCCAAATCAAAATTCCCAACCACCTTTGACTCCCAAAGTCATAAGGATTCGTACTACATGTCCCTAAGAAGTATGGGTAGTCATCCCCAAGGCCAAAAGGATCAATGCCATTCACAAGCCAAAAACCCACAAGCTCAACTTTGAAATCAAAATTCAAAATCTAAATCCTCAAAATGCAACAATAAAAAATAACAGTGGTTATCACCACTACTCAAACCCCTTGCTCAAGAAAAAAAAAAGAGAAAAATAAACAGTGATTTTCATCACTATTTATGAGGGCAAGTATCTCAACAAATTGAACAACTGAAAGACACCTAAGCTTGAATCCATGGAATTCTCAGCATTTGAAAAACCATTTAGGTGATCCTCATTACGGGTTTGGTGGATAGCCTACCTAGAAATGGCAATATCCTAAATGCATGATGATATGTCTATCACAATAGCTTTGCATGTGGACGAGCTAGCTTATGGTATCCTAGATAGCACCGTAGATTAATATTACTAAATACAAAAAAGGAGTTAGTGGAGCTAATTAGGTGATCCTCAGTACAGGTTTGGTGGACAACCTACTTGGCACTGGCGGTATCCTTATGAATACCACATAAACAAACTCAATCGCACACACAGGGATGTGAAATAACTTGGTCAAAATAAAGTCTAATTCGTACCTTGTTCGAAAGTCTTGTAAGATAATGTATAGTCTTGACTAGTTAGTTAAAGCATCTGAGTCTCAGAAAAACTTTAACTACATTCTAAAACAATTGTTGTACATTTCATTACTTACACCAACATTAGGAAATGCAAAACAAAAATTACAAATGCAAAATATATTTCATAAAGCAATCACATAGTACAGAAAGCCAATAAATCTTGTATAGTCTATGGTGCCACCGCCTGCATATCGACAAATCATTCCATCCATTTCATATGCATACATCTATATCATATAGTTAAAATCATCCACAATCATAATAGCATATGCATACATCAACATAAATAAATGTGCATAAAAAATCAATAAACCATGACAAGGATATAATCAAACCAAAAAGAGTCATGTATATATCAAGTCAAAATTCCCTCAGGCTATAATAAGAAGGTCCTTTGACCTCACAAAAAACAAAAAACTCAAAATCCCCAAATCCTAGGGAGTCGACCACCATGATCATGTAGGATCGGTATGACTAGAACTACCCCCAGTAGTATGGGTCCTATCGGACCTCTCAGGGTGGCTATTGCCAGCCCTCACATCCTGTCCACCAACACTACCCTCACCTAGCTGCCTACGACGAGATGATGCAGACTGCTTAGTCTCACTACCTCTTGTATGACGTGATGACCCACCTCCATCAAGCATAGGGAATTGTCCACCGAGATGGGCAACCTCTATCTCTAACTCTACCTAGTACTGACCCCACTCTAGATCTCATCGATGATACACAACCAATGCACTATTCCACTATGCCAACTGAGCCTGTAAGAGATCCCTCTCCTATGTTATCTCTACCAAAGCGTACCTATGCTCCTCCTCCCATCTCCATAGGAGACCCTCCAATCGCACTATCTCAGTACAAAGCCCAACCTCCACATCCCTTGAGATATCCTGAGGCATGGCCACCTTTGGGATGGCCTGTTACTCTAGCACCCACTACTTCGGGACATCTTGTACAACCAAATGCTCCAAAATCCCCAAATTGTCTCCACCACCAGTGAAGTCATCGACCTCCACCATGTAAACATCATCAAGCAGATCCTCCCAATACTCCATCGGTGCCTCTGCATCCCCACCTACTTTTGCTACCGCATCTGTGCCTTCTAGAGGCCCCTCACCCTGCCATCGCCACATAATCCACCACTGATCATACTCTGTCATTACCCTAACATCATCCATGTTAGGTACATCAATAACGACATCAGACTCCTCACCTAGCTACTCAATGATCGGCCAGGATAAAGTCCTCTTGTCACCATGATGCCGATAGATTAAGGGATCAACAGGAAATCCTTGGCGCACCCCAAACTACCGTGTCACCCAAACATATGGGAAGTACTCCTACTTTGTCTCGTGCTACCCAAAAAACAATCTACCCCTACGCACATGTCGAAGACTCTCCAATATTGGCCTAGGCTGGACAGTCTCGATACGGCTACCAGAACACCTACCCTGGCTTTAGACGAGATAAGGCATTAGTATAGTGACCTACGTCACCTGCCTACTGCCAACTCCATCCATGCTCCTCTGACCACTACCATAAATTGGCATATCCAATCTCCTAATCAACCATATCACCTTGGGTGGTCCAAGGCAAATCCTGTGGCTGCTCCATGGCTATGTGCTGCCACCCCCAACACTGTAAGAGATAGTTGCACCCGATCCCCTTCCACTTTTGGCAGTGGACCTCGTACAGCTTGTCGTACAGCTGTGCCAACAATGTTTGACCCCATATCATAATAAGTGGAGCTGATGTAGGACACTCCACCAATGTGAAAACCATCTCAAGTAGGTTCCAAGAGAACTTCACACTTGAGGAGTCCTAAAGCAGCATATTGGAAATGAGGGCCATGATAAAAGCATGCCTCACCCCTAATACACCCTTATCTAGCCACCACTACACCATAATACCACCCTTCTAGTAGTTAGACTCTACCCTCTCCACAACCCTCTCCACCCCCATATCCATCGCTGGACCAAAACATCGATTCAATACCATCGACCGTTGGTCACGGTGGGTCATTCGGATAGGCAGCCCATCTATCGAAATTCGTAGAATCTGATACACATCCTCTAGAGTAACAATCATCTTACCTATTGGAATATGAAAAGTGTTTGTGTGGGGATCCCACAAATTGATCAGGGCAATCAAATATGCCCGATCCCCCACCACCGGCTCTAGACGTGTCACCTACTTGAGCCCATCAAGCCACTCCCAATCCCCAACTATGAGGGCATCCTGGGAATCAGAGAAAATAGTCAGCTGGCGATACTGACTCTTCACAACCTAAAAAATAATAAAAAGCAAAAGATATTAAGTATATACTTAATATAAATAAAAACATTAAAATAAAATTGTACAACAGAAGTACAGAATGCAATTTACAACTGTACAACAATGATAGCAGACATGAAAATAACTATACAATTAACAAAAAATAAAAAAAAATCATATTAGGGTTTCAACCTTAATATTCATGCAAAAAAAAACAAAAAAATAATAAAAAAATCATATATTAGGTTTTCAACTTGATATACGATTAAAACAAATAACACAAACAAACATTTATATGTGAGTTTTTAACTTCATATAAAACAAAAATGAATAACAGGCAGGGAGAAGGAACATCATACCGGTATCACCTCGGATCCTCCACTCGTAGATATGGTTCTTGCACTCATGATGTTCATGAAATTCTAGCAGCGCTCTACTACGCACACTCACACTCCTCACTGCTCCAAATCACCAAGAAACAAATATTGCAAATGAGCCCAAAACCTAGTCTTGGTCCTTATATAGGCTGTTAGGCCTGTAATCGTCCCACCCTGGGATGATTACCAAATTGGTATTCATCCCACCCTGGGAAAATTACCAAATTGTTATTCGTCCCACCCTGGGACAATTACAGAACAAGAAATAAAGCAACAAAAACTGCATCCAAAAAATGCACCAAAAATAGCAATAAACCTGCCAAACAAAGGATAATTTGCACTTGACATTCATGACATGAAAAACCATCATCGGGGTCACAAATACTCACTATCCTACTCCCTAAGAAGGCTAGCATATCCATACTGCCCCATGGTAAGGAGTATTTTCGATAATTTCTACCCCAATCGGCATCACAAAAGGGGTCAAAACCCACCAAAAACAGGTCCGATGGTTGGAAAACTGCATAAGCGTTCAATGAAAGACAACTGAAGGCACCCTTAAAAATTTCATCTTGGGTCAAGTGAATCATCACTTTTTTCATTTTTTGGTCATTCTCTCATCGATTCGTCGCTTGAGGGGGTAGTCACACTTAGTCACCAATCAACAAATACACACCCAATCAAGGAAATGACATGCATTCAAAGAATCATTGACAAAGACAATCACGCTCCTGCTTGGGGCAGCAAACAAGCAATAATCACAAGCTAAACAAACACTTGGCATTCTAGAAGCATGAAGAAAAGGTTCCTCGGACAAAAGGTTGTACTCTTTGCCTATTCATGTCTGAACGATATCCAAGATCAAGTACACCTTACTGAAAAAGGTTACACTTGAGTTAAGCTCCTTAGCTCGTTAGAAGCAAGTATTCAAGAATGCATGCCCTTTCCATACTTGGGGCATCAAAATTTGGTTAGTTTATTGAGAAAAACTAATAATTAAGTGCTTTGGTCATCTATTTGTGCTTAGAACTGCGCCACACACAATGCATCCCAAAAAGGGGCATCTATAGACACCAAAATAACACCAATCTGATTATGTGACTACAAGCACTAACCGAATTGGCATACATACCCCCTAGGGCAGCCTCTAGAGGTTAAAAAATGGTCCTAACCACTCCCAAATAAATTTTGGAAGGTCAGAGGTTAGTTTTGCACCTTTTAAGCACCTTGCTCCCTATTCGTCCCACACTGGGATGATTAGAATCCTATTTGCCCCACCCCGGGACGATTAGAAGCAATCGCTCTAGGGTGGGATGATTAGCAGGTTTTATTGGAAAAAAGTCAAGCATTGAAAAATGGTAGCCTAGATCTGCCATCCAACTTTTCCTTCAAGGCATTCAAGTGTGAGGAACGGTTTCAAATCAGAGAGAGGGACTTCAGTCAAGCATGCCCTGATCATGGAGACCTCATTCAAGGAGGCCCTAAATCAGGGAGGAATCTTATCTCCCCCAAGAAAAGCATGGTGAGCCAAGTGGCACCCTCACATGCGTATTAAAAGAAGACACTTAGGTCTATAAAAAGGTGATCCCCCTCACCCTAGAAAAGAACAAGCTGGAGCATTTGGAGCAACGGAGTGTTGCCAAATTGTACCCCCATTCCTCTTTGTGCTTCCTACATCCCTAATTTCTCTTTTGGAAGAGAGGTTATCGGGTGAGCACTAGGAATGCAATCTAGACCCAAAAACCCAATAAATTTGCCATAATCCCACACCAAACTCGTCAACATAATCCCCTAGGAGTTTTGGACCCATCCCACTTGGATTGGTTCCAAAAATAAGCCCCAAACGATGGGCGCCCTGCCCCCAGGAACCCCTCGCACTACTACAGTCCTAATCGCCCCACCCCAAAGTGATTAGAAATCTATAAATGATTTCTTTACTGTTCTTTTTACATTATGTTGTATCTAATGTACTTATGCATCTGTCCAAGTTTCATTGCTTTCTGACATGATTTGACCTTGTATTTATCATTTTATGCGTTTACTAACCTACAGGGAGCGCTTTTGGATATAGGATAAAAGGGGTATAAAATGCCCCTTTTAGTCTGGTAGGGTACCTAGGAATAGATATATGGGGATATATTATTATATTGTATAAAGGTTGGCATGGGCCACACATAACCCAAGGTTGATTGTATTATAATATTATATTATATTTTAATATAATATAATATTAGTAGTAGGCTCTCCAAAGTAGAATAAGAATATGGATATATAAAGAAGAGATATTTGTCATTGTAAATATTCATATCACTTGAAGAAGAATCTTATGTAATCGTCGTGCCCACGAAGTGGCCTCTCATCTTGGAAGATCTTGTGGAGTTATTCCTTCCTTAAGGATTATTATTGGTGTTGCCCTACCTTAAGGGTATTATCTATCTCTCTCTCATTTGTGGATTGTTATTGTGGATAATGTATTGTGGATGAATGATTTGATATTTTTGCATATTGGTGAATGGTTCATGTTTAATAATAAAAGTTATGCAACAAGCTGCAACAAGTGGTATCAAAGCAACGATTTTGGCAAAGTGGGGATTTTTGTGTGAAACCCTAGAATTAGGGCAAATTTTTTTTGGAAAAACATTTCATCTTTCAGGAGCCATATCTCTGCGCAAGTTTATCCGATTCAAGCGATTCTTGGATCAGATTGTGCAAAATTTGAAGAGCTTTAAAATGAGTGGTCATATGAAGGAATTCGAGTAGTATTGAGGGATATACGACCTTTTAAAGTTAGTCATCCGAAACAAGGATAGTGACGAATTTCGCAGATTTTTTTTGGAAAAACGTCTCATCTTTCAGAAGCCATATCTTTGCGACAGCTAATCCGATTGAGGCGATTCTTGGATAAGATTGTGCAGAATTTGAAGAGATTTAAAATGAGTTGTCATATGAAGGAATCTAAGCAGTATTGAGGGAGATACGACCTTTTGAATTCAGACATCTAGAACAAGGAAAGTGACGAATTTTCAAGTCGTGAATTTTTCAAAAGACAATTTGTTTATTTCAGGTAAGCAAAGCAGTTGCACTTTATTTTGTTTGGAAGAAAAATGACAGATCTAGTTGTCTATGTGGAATTTTAGCTTCAAATTAGTGGAAAGATATTTATTTCCATAAAACCCTAGTTTGCATTAGGGCATGATATATATTTTCATGAAACCCTAGATTTGCATTATCTGGAGGTGAACTTATGGAGCTAGAAATATTTTTTGGAGAAGATGATATTGATGTTAGGGAATGGTGGAAAACATTTAGGTCTCCATATCATGATATTTATTTTGAAAAATCCTTCCTGGATATATGTTTTAAATGGAAAGCTTTGTCTTGGTGGATAAAATTTTGTAAAGAAAGGAATAATGAATATACTTGGGATCAAATAAAGCATGAATTCTTGAGTATATGGGATCCATATTATATAGATTACCTAATGGATATCATCGAAGACGATGAAAAGAAACTACAGGAAACTCAAAATGAGCAGAATGCAATAAAAGGAGAATGTGAAGTTTTAAAGAAACAGAATGAAGACTATGAAAAAGAAATAAAATTACTCAAGAAGAAAGAGGAAAAGGTCGGGGAAGATAAAAAATATGTCGAGTATGCAGACGGAGGAAACCATACCTTTGGTAGAAGATAAATTAGAAAATGGACAAACGAATTTGTTTGAATCTAAAAAGTCTATTATGCAGGTTCATGGAAGCATTCAAAAGGAACAGAGTTATATTTCCATTGACCCTGGTAGTAGATATAATTTTATTAATATTGCTTTGGTTAAGAAGTTGCAAGTTCAAGCAACAAAAATCAAGGACATACAGCTAGAGGGTGAGAATGTTCACATTTTTGAAGATTTAAAGATCACCATGGATAAATATGTTTTACATTCAGATTTCTATGCTATTGAGATGGATGATGAGGATATTGTTCTTGGTTGGTTAGATTCTTTGGGTACTGTTAACATTAATGTGCAAAAGAAGTTTATGAAGTTATGGTACAGGAAAAAGAAGATAACATTGCAGGATATTTCTCAGCTTGAGGAGCAAGGATACAAGGAAAATCAAGAAGTGGTTGTAGAAGAACAAATTGAAGAACCTGAAACAAAATCCAAGAAGGCCATAGCAGCAAAAGAGTCCATGGAAGAAGTAACATAAACTGATTCAGTGGAAATAACAGTAATAGAGTCCAAGGAAGCTTTGATAGAAGAGCACAAGGACACACCAAACAAAGAGAACATGAAAGAACAATGTGTAGAGGAATTTAAAATAATGGAGCCAAATGTTGAGAATTCAAAGAAGGTAGAACATCAAGTAAAGGTTGCACCATATCGCCATCCACACCACCATGAGCGAAAAAATATTGGAGACATGGTTCAAGGCAACAATATTATGGTTCTACATGTAATCAGAAGGGCACCAACTATGGCAGTGTTTAGCAAAGAAAGCATAGTGATCATGGTTTTCAACATGGTTCATCAGCATCAAGGAACAAGTGGACCTTTCATTCAAGTTATCAAAATATAGCAATAGAAGCGTGGAGCCAACGAAGCAGATTTGGATACTCAAGTAACAAAATGGCATACCAAAATCATCGAGTTTCACTTGGATGGATGGATGATCGAGATTGGTACCAATTGCTAACATTGCTTAGCAAATCATACTATCAGGTTTCTTCATATGTTTCGAGGATGAAACATTTGTAAGGATGGTGGCATGGTAGGGTACCTAGGAATAGATATATGGGGATATATTATTATATTGTATAAGGGTTGGCATGGGCCACACATAACCCAAGGTTGATTGTATTATAATATTATATTATATTTTAATATAATATAATATTAGTAGTAGGCTCTCCAAAGTAGAATAAGAATATGGATATATAAAGAAGAGATATTTGTCATTGTAAATATTCATATCATTTGAAGAAGAATCTTATGTAATCGTCGTGCCCACGAAGTGGCCTCTCATCTTGGGAGATCTTGTGGAGTTATTCCTTCCTTAAGGATTATTATTGGTGTTGCCCTACCTTAAGGGTATTATCTATCTCTCTCTCATTTGTGGATTGTTATTGTGGATAATGTATTGTGGATGAATGATTTGATATTTCTGCATATTGGTGAATGGTTCATGTTTAATAATAAAAGTTATGCAACAAGTTGTAACATAGTCTAACCCCAAGTTTGCAGGAGTTTTGGAGGCCTTTGGGTAGGACATTTGCAAGGTTGCTCTTGCACCTTTTATGACAGTCCCCAGCATCCCACCCCAGAGCGATTAGAAATCTATGCATGATTTCCTGACTGTTCTTTTTGCAATGTGTCCTTGATGATGTCTCCATACTTCTATCAAAGTTTGAATTAATTATGACATGTTTTGACCATCATTTCTTTATTTTATATATTAACTATCCAGAGGCTTTAAGGATTGCATGTTTTCCTATATTCGCATATTCTATTAACTATTTGCTACTTTTCTGTGCACATGATCTCACCACCAGAAACACCAGAGAGGTAGCAAGGAACGACGAACACATGGACACAAGCAGCGGCAACTTTTGGCCCACCCATTTCAAATGTGGGCATGCGAAAGACACTGGAAGTGTACCATCCATTGATGTAATGAACTGTATAAAATGTTTTGAGCCCTAGAGGGGGGGGACGTATTGTAACTAGATTAAAAGCAACATTAATAAAAGAGGCCCTGCTTTGTTTTGCTTACATCTCATTTCTATGTCATTTCCTTCATGCATTTTTGCATCGCATTCATAGGACTTAGCATCTATACCATATCAATTTTGTTTGCATCATATCTGGTACGTCATCTTTCTGCATCTACTTTTAGTGATTATTTCTCAGTTGGATGAAGTCTTGCTGATATTTCTCTTCCAAGTCTTCTTCTTGGACAGTTGTGAAGCATGCTTCTTTTATCATAAAGTATAGAATCTGTTCATCACTCTCAAAAACCTGCCAAAATATTTGCTTATCCGACACTACAGGTCTGAAAACTATTTTAATCCCCTTGGTCTTCTTAGTTCCAAAATCTATAGGAGGATTGAAATTAGTTCCATTTGTTGCCAATGCATATGATAGGTGATTCTCTTCTCTAGGCACAAAAGTTAGTTTTAGAGCATCAAATGAATCCATTAGGTCCCAAACTCTATTTCGGTAAGCTTTTAAGTAATGATGCTTACTATCGCACTTATTTCTCACCCAATGTACTATTAAATTAGAATCACCATATATGTTCAAAATCTTGATACCCATGCTCTCAACTTGCATTAATCCAAGGCACAAAGCCTCATATTCTGCAACATTATTGGTGCATGACCATGTCATTCTATAAGAAAAAGTCTTCACTCCTTCTGACTGTGATTGTAGAACTACACCAACCCCTACACCATTTCTGCATTTAGCACCATCAAAGTGCAGAACCCATGTTTCATTGTTTCTTAGGGATTTATTAAAAATAGTAGGGAGTTTATTTTCCAATTAATTTGTGATGTTGTATGTGCCCATACCAGTTCCAAATTGATTGTAATCCTCTTTGAAAGGCAACTCATCTTCAATATCTAGTTCTTCAATGTTTTCTACTAGCTCAAATTCCTCCACACGATTAAAGGTTGCACATGTCTTCTTCAATTTTATCAATATTATAAGCAACTGGTTTCTCAGGAGTTATCCTTATCCTCTTTCCCTTAAAAGGTATAACCATACTAGAATAGTCCATATACATACATCCTCCAAGCTTTGCAGTAAATTCTCTCTAGAGACATAATCCAAAATAGGGTTCTAAATCTACCACCACTATTTCTTGCACTATTTTCACCTCAGGGGCTCTGTGCAACCTCATCAATACATATTTAATAACTTCAAACATCTTTACAGGTGTCCCATCTAGTTGCAACACTCCAGGACAATATTGGGTATATTCCATACCCATCTCTTCATATATTTCTTTAGGCATAACGGTGGTTGATGCTCCTGAATCAATCATGCAATTACAGACCATCCATCCCTCCATTATTAGGGATATATAAAATATTGGAGGTTTTTCCTTTAGTACATTAGGTGTCATTTCTTTCTTTTTTGAGGGTATATTGAGGATGGTGGTAGCAAATCTGTTTTGGTGAATTTTACTGAGGGAAGCTTTAAGTAAGTCAATTTGGCCAGAAATGAAAAGGGTATCATACAGGCTAGCTTTTTATGGAATATTTTTCATCTCTTCCACAATGTTATACTCAGACTTGGTTAGGAATAGTCTTTCCAATCCTCTGTTTGGATCACCATACCTCCTTTTGTATTTTTGGGTTGCCTCTAACCTTTGTCTTTTAGTAATAGAGGGGAACCTAAGCCTTTCTTGCTCTTCATTCTTGGATTTCATCCTATCTCCTTCCATTACTATTTATAGAATCTTGGGGAAATTGTCTGTCTTCTCATTTCCCTTAGCTTGGGGAATTGGAAAGGTGTCATTATTCTAAGGGGGGAAATTGGCCTTCTTTTGAGAAGGGACCTATAATTGTCCCATTTTTTGAGGGTCTACTTGTAAATTTTTATTTTCAGACATCGTCATAACAACAATTGGGACTTCTTCCTCCAAGTCTTTCCCAACCATGATCTGATCATGATGCCATAACATATTAACTCTTCCCTTCTAATTTCTTTCAGCTTGATCCATGGCTTGTTAAACATGGTGTTGATACATCACACAAGACTATGAATCATGGGGGTCATTACATACTAAACACCAAATATTTGCAAGAGTGGAATCTACAAAATTTTAGATCCTCATACGTTGCATTCACCCTAACCCCGATACTATTACTAGGACCAGGCCTTTGATCTTTGTTCACATACGGGAACCTCCTCTATTGTGATATTTCCTGATCTCTCTTCTCCATTGAATTCATTTTGTTACTCAGATTTTTCATGGTATTTTGTATGTCTAGGATAGCAAATAATTCTTGAGAAGGTTGGGAAGGAAGAGGGGGGAAAGAATGTGTGGAGGACATAGCTTTAGATCCAAGAATAGGATTCATCTTAGGAAATGTAGATGGTATAGAGGTAGGATCCATTTGGGAGGCTTTTGTAGATTGCACATGGCTCCCACTATTTTTTGAGTTGTAGGGAAACACGGTCTTGGCGAGAATTCTTCCTACATTGATCAGGATATTTTTAGCATGGATGGCAGCATTATAGACTTGGGGAAAGGTTTCAATTCTAGATTGTTGTCTACAGACCTAGATCTAGTCCTATGGCATGAATGTAATACATATAAGCCAAACAAGTAGCTGGTATAGCTTCAGGGGGAATTCTCTTCCAAGTTCTTCTAAATCTTAAATTAAAGTCAGAGACAGTTTTTTGTTGTGTTTTTTGCATAGTTGTAAACTGATTCAGTAGGGAAAATGGATTAGTAGATTCATTAAATTATTCTATGAATGGCTCAGCCAATGACTGACATGAATCAATAGACTTATCTTCTAGGGTTATGAACTAGTGTAATATCTTTCCATGAAATGACAGGGCTAGAATTCTGACAATAATATTTTCCTCTTTTATATTATGGATTGTTGCTAGATTCAAGATATCTTGGTAATTCTCATAAGCTATCTTTCCAAATACATCATATGTGGGTGTTGTCTTAGATACAACCTAAGGAATGGCATCCATTTAGGCTAAACTAATGGGCCTAGTTGAGTCCCAGTTAGGGTACTTCTGTAGTGGAAAATTTGGGGCCACATTGTGTGCCATGTTTCTAGCTACAGGTCTTCTTGGGGGAACTATTGGGTTTTCTTCCAGAAGCTCTTTTTCTTTAATAAAATCTTGATCCAAATGTCTGATAATAGTAGACCCTCTTAAGGGTAACTCATAGTAAAAGAAATAATCAAGGTTGTTCCTCTTGAAGGACCTGGTATACATGAAACGACACTGGTCTACAATACTTTTTTAGGGTCTTCTGACCAAGTATTTGCCAGATGAACTTTATTTTCTCTGCTAATAAGGTCAAGACAATTCACCAAATATTGATCCCTTCGGGTAGATATAACAATAATTCTTAACATGGATTTCATGTTCCTTGTGAACTGTCCCACCGGGCATGCCAAAAACTATTAGGCATTGAATTACATCAAGTTTACTTGATACTATGGCTGTCTATATTCCCACTTTCTACTTATGCTTGCACCCGATAGCTATAGCTTAGCACTCAACATTGGATGGACTAAAATAGGGGTCTCAGATCCAACCTCCAGAGTCGATTGGTTCCTTGTCAACTTAGCAGATTGTTAACACAATTATGCTTAATTAGGGCTTGGAGTTTAGGGTAAGAAAAGGGTAAGGTTAGAGAAATGTAGATATCAGCGGATGGATAGGTTAAAAACATTGCATTACCATTAAAATATTCCAAAAAACCATATTAAAGATATACATCCAGATCAAATTTTATCCCAAGATAGCTCGTTTTAGATATTAAAGCATAACAGAGAAATGTTACAGCAAGCAATTTCAATATCTAGGAAATGATAATCCAAATAGCAGAATTCACCAAAACCTAGATTTTATAGAAATGCACTTTCTAATAAAAAAGAACAAAATTCAAAGTAGATTTCAATTACTCATAACAACTAGTAATCCATGATTGGCACAAACTAACCATCTAAGTATTTACAGAAATACAACTATGAAATTCGAACCTCTAACATCCAGCACAGAAACATAGCCTTGAGACGAAGATCAATGTATTGCTCCTTGCATTCAATCTTTTAGAAATATTTATAGTAGTACAGGAAAACACGCTAGAGCCAACCCTTGAAATTGATGGTTTGATCTCTCTTTATAGTTTTCATATCATAATATTCAAGAAACAATACATTCAATCTTGTTACAACAACTCATCAAAGAGTTTAGCTGGCATTAGCTGATTTGTTCAAACTTTGGAAAATTTGTTGGAAGGGCATCCGCCATGGCCATTTGGGGTCTTTGTAACTTGATGATCTACTAGAATAATTGAAGTTCAAAACCTTCTGGATCATGCATCCCATTGATATTTCTTGAGAACAACTTGCTAACGTCGATCAGTAACTGCTTCTGGTTAGCTCTTCTTGAAAATATTTGATTTTTGATCTTCTAGCTGCATGCCACGGTTCTGGTGAAAAAACCTTTTAAAAAATACAAATTTGATAGGCCAACCTCCATCGTTGATTCTCCTTCTTGGATGACTCATATTAAATCTTACATTAGCTAAAAGCTATCCCGTTCGTTTCCTCAGTCATCATAGTCTTCAATCTGGATCCATAGCATTAAAACATTGAATCCACTCTACTATATTTTATCTTCCACATTGTCTTCATTAATCTGCACTTTTTCATTGCTGATGTCATCATCTCCTCATGACTTTTGTAGATTTTAAAGATAATGCAAATCCAGGCCCAGAGTCAAACACTTAGATTATTCCACCTTTTTTCCTTATCTTCATTCTAGAAAGAGAATCCTTGTTCATTTCCCGGATCATGAATCCATAAATTTTTACCACTGACGTCATCACTTCCTCATGAATTTTGCAGATTTTGAAACTTTCTTCTATCCAGAGTGAAAAGAAAGAAGGCTCTTCTGAAGTGGGAAGTAAAAAGACTTTTCAAAATCGAACATACGAAAAGAACCAAATCCACACTTTTATTGCTGGCATCACCATCTCTTACAAATTTTTACGAGTTTTAAACCCATCGTTATTCCGAACCTAGAATGGAGTTTTTTGAAATGTCTTCAAACCTTCAAAATTGAATATCTCCCAACGGACTCATACCATCAACCTTATTCCAGAGCGGAATAACAGTATTATCACTTAGTCAAATTTTACTAAGTATGTGGCTATTTTGGGCCTACAAGATTATTCCACTGGTAGGCAGGTGCTTAGGACCTATAGCTAGCAATGGAAATCATCCCATGATGTTATGTTAAACCTAAGGATCAAAGGTGATGAAGCATTTGTGATTTTTGGAGGCTTTTCTTTTTATTTTTTGCCCCTTTTTTATTGCTTGTTTTTTGTGTGGTGCTCTTTTCTCTCTTTTTTTTTGTATGGGCATTGGCTTTTTTTTACCTCTTTTTTATTTTTGCTTATGCTTATCCCTTTTTTTATCCTTAGGTTGTATGTTGATCATGCAAATGATATGATGAGCAGGGGAAACCATTCACTAGATTCCAATATCTATGCAAGGTGTTATCTTCCCTAGACTCAAAATTTGTTTAAAATATGACCTATGTGAGTGGTCCTTGAGAGAATTTAAACTATCCAAAGAAAACTATAGGGATTGTAATAAACTATCAACTAGAGGTGATGTTTGATTGATTGAAATGGTGAAGATTCAATAAAATGCATGACACCATATACCCTATAATCTTGAGAAAGGAAGTGGACATCCAAGTGGTAATGCTAACAAGGGCATATGTTATTCCTGCTAGGGGTGCATTTCTATATATGGAATATACAAACATGAATGAAACCATATAAGAAGTATGGATATATGCAATGAATGTAGTGCGAGATGTAGTATGAGAGAATAATATCTACAAGAAGAAATATGTGCAATGTAACTAGATGATATTAGTACCCGTATATACAGATGAATGCATGGGGTGATAATGATGAGAATATGGAGTCATGATACTAGTTGCCCCAATGTGTGGGGGAGATATAACAAATAGGAGAAAACAAAATAAGTGGAAAAGTACATGTGGGATTGATGAGTGTAGATAGAGAATCTTGATGAAGTGATAAGGTGACTCGGATTTTGGTAGTTTGTATAGTTGGATAGTTGTTGGAAGTAGCATGGTGCAGAATTCAATGAATACCATGATGGAATGGAGCAATATACTAGCCGGTGTGGAGGGATTTGAAGGTAAGTAAGTGAAGGATCATGTTCAGGGTGTGAGTGACCATCATCGAAAAATCATATCCTAGACAATGGATTCAAATGTATAGTAGGTATTAATGTCATACCATAGCTGATGATGATAGATATAAAATTGGTTTTCTTTGTAATCTTGTGTCTTAGGGAACAAGGGGTCTATAGGGTGAATCTTAGGTAGTACAAGGAGGCCTTGGTGAAGGAACTATTGAAATGTTTGGGATAGTGGCACTAATCGAACTGGCATTGGATAAACATATGGATCGGATGATGATGCATGTGAAAGAGGTGGTGTAGGTATGGGTGGTCATGTCAGGATGTGATAATTGAGCATAGGTCAGATCTAAGGGCAAGGGGTAGGCCTAGAAGAAGATGATGTATGACGAACCATGGTAGAATGGTATGAAGGGGAATGGCAATGACAATGGATCAAGTGTAACTTGAGGTTGTCAAGATAGGAAAGGATATGCTGAATTTCAATGGTAGCAGGTGATGGAATTAGGAAATGTGGGGATCAGGATTTATGCGGGTAAATAGAATGGATATATGGGTGTTGGGAAGGAAGAGAACGGGAGGAAGAAGGATAAGATGAAAATACTATGTTGGTGGTTTGGTAGGCTAAAACAAGAGGCCACAAAATGGATATGGTGGCATATGAAGGATAGGTGGTGTGGGTGGTGGCTGCAAGTAGTGGTGCAAATGGGATGGGGGAATGTGTGTGAAAGTGGCATGGGTGGCATGTTGGCATAGGGATAAGTCATAGGATATATACCAATCAACAATAATGGAGGTAGTCCTGTAGAATATATATGAATGGGTGTAGCTACCCTGTTAAGGGGACAATATGCTAGTGAAGTCCGGTGGACTAAGGATGGTGGTAGATATGGATCTCTAGGATCACCTATGGGAGGTGGGAATGATTTGCATGCATGAGGGTCTATCAAATGGGAATTATCCTCCTCATTTGCAAATGAGGATAAGGAGACCTGGCTATCTCCTAAGTGAGGTGAATACAAATAATACCTGTGATGAGGTGAATGATGATGGGGGAAATTTGGTGATCAAAGTGTGATGATATGGAAGTGTGACATGTATGAATTGTGTCAGGTGGCCTGGCCAAGTCAGCTAGAGTGAGTGATATTGAAGTTAATAGTAGAATATCCTACATGATGAAGGCAGGTTATATGCTAAATGTATGTATCTAGGATAGAGTATCTCTAATGAATATGTCACTGCTAGCGATGAAATACCTGTAAAAACCAAAATACCCACAAAATATAACTGACATAAAGAGTACAAATATTTTTGTTTGTGTAGCAAAAATTAAGAAATGTGTGTGTAGTATTATGTGGATTGTGTGGGTGATTTGAATCAAGACCATGTTATAATGACACTATGTACAATTCATGGTGGTGCATACCTAGGTGATCTAGGCATTGAATGTATGAAGGTGAATGATGTTAATGGGATTGGGTTCAATGAATCTTTCAAGAGTTTCCAATTGATATGTTCTAGAGCCATATTTTTGTATGATCATGTATGGACCTAACCAGTTAGGAGTGAATTTGTCTCACTATTGATGAGGTTGGCTTGTAATATATTGGTTTTCCTTGGGAACCAGGTCACAAATTTGAAATTTGTACTGATGTACCTTACTGTTGTAGGTATAGCAAAGGTGGTATTTATAGACTCATGTGTGCTCAATGGCATGGATGCGATGCTCATCCAACAGTGTTAATTGGTCGAGATGGTCTTGACGAGTAGTGTCATCATCAATGAAGTCTTTCATGGAGACTCAAAAGGAAGATATCTCAAGCTCAAGGGGTATAATGGCTTTGGTGCCATATACCAAGGAGAAAAGGGTTGCCCCACCGGGAGTGCAAATTCTTTTGCAATAATCCCATAAGGCAAGAGGCATATGATTATGCCAATCATTATGGGATTCTATATTTTTTCTGAAGGATGGAAAAAATGGTTTTATTAGTCACCTCGGCATAGATATTACCTTGGGAGTAGTATGGGATCAAGAAGCTATGGTGGATATTAAATTTAGCGTAGAGGGCACATACAATTTTTTTTTAAAGGGTGTGACATTATCAAAGATGATTTGAGATGGAAAACCAAAGTGATATATGATGTAGTCTATGATAAATACTACAATCTTGGCTCCTATGGTTTGGATAAGTGGGATGGCTTCAACCCACTTTGTGAATTTATTCTTAGCGATGATGATGAATTTGTTATTTCTTGATGAAGCATGTGTAATTTTTCCGATGAGATATAGACCCCATTGTGAGAAAGGCCACATGAATTGAATTGTTAGCATTGTTTGACATATTCATAACAATCATGCTCCATTTTGGGCTAGTAGTAGCCCATACATAAGGTACTTTTGGTGATAGCCATGCCACTAAAGTGGCCACCACAAGTATCATCATGGGTTTCTTATAGTACTTACTGAGATTCATGTGGTTCAAAGCAGCGTAGGAGAATACCATCATAACCACAGTGGTACAAGATGTCCCCCAATAGTATATAATGAATGGTGCATTATTTGAATGCTCAGCATTGAGCATGTGGTAGATCATAAGGTAGGAAGCCTAATTTAATATAACCCTTAATTTGGGAGAACCAAGGATCATGTGGTTCAGTGTGGACAATGTGAATGCCATAATCATCTATATGAGGTGAAGATGAGATAACTAATTTGGTAAGTGTATGAACAAACACATGCATCATGTTAAAGAGGTGATTTTGTGGTATCAATGATCCTAAGGATACCATTGTATTGAAAAAGTGATTGGAGGAACACAAGGTATCTTTGATAGCAAAACACTCAAATTGGGTGAGGATTTGTTGGATGATTTTCTTATATTTTTGGAGAATAGGATAAAAATATTGCCATATCTCCTGGACTTGATTCACAATAAGAAGAGAATATCCAATAATGTGAAGGCACTGAATGTGCATCGAATGTGCTTTCTTTAGACCAAGAATAAGGGATTTTTTATTATATATTGTTGTTTGTGTAAGGAAAACCTAGTTTGAATGAGAATGGAAGATGCTCTCCATATGGTGTGAAAAATACAATGGCTACATCCCTAATGTGTGTGCAGTGGAAACAATCGAAGAAGAGTTTTAAGTCATCGGTTATCTTTGGTTCAACATACTCTTAAGGTTTGGTGATATTAAAAATGGAATCATCATGGAGTTGTATGATGAGAAGGAAATTATCAGGTAATGGGGCCTCAACGAGCTGGTCTACGATGACCTACCCCTTACTAGATTTTTGAAAAATGAATTCTAGGTTGAATTTAGTAAGGAGCATAATCCATTTAGAAGTACAAGAGTTATGATAACTCTTGTTCATCATGTGATAGAGTGGATTGTCACGAGCAATAAAAAATGTGGTGTGATTGAGAATGTAATGGCATAGTTTTTGGATGGCAAAGACTATATCCAAGCACAAATTTTCCATGTATGTGTAGCAGGTTTCATAACTAACCAATGTACAATTGATGTAGCATATAGATCACTCATGATTGAGTTCATTCTTTTGGGCTAGGAGTGTGCCAAGTGTGAATTCTATGGT
Source organism: Wollemia nobilis (assembly GCA_028583015.1). NCBI lineage: Eukaryota > Viridiplantae > Streptophyta > Pinopsida > Araucariales > Araucariaceae > Wollemia > Wollemia nobilis. The sequence continues at coordinate 4,189,401 of JAQPPZ010002093.1, forward strand.
GGAAATGTGTAGGGTAAATGGCCTCTATGGATCTGGAGGAGATAAAACCGGTGAAGAGGTAAGATAGGCTTTGATTGAATCAAAGGCTTGTTGGAAATTTTTGTCAAATTTGAAGGTGACTCCCTTTTGCAAGAGGTGTTTAAATGGCTTGCATTTATTTGAAATTTGTATGATGAAATAGTGTATGGATTGAATCTTACCTTGCAAACTATGTAATTGTTTGAGGTTCATGGGTGGAGGTATCTCAAGTATGGCCTTGAATTTATTAGGATTGGTATAAGGTGGAGGTCATAGATGGCCTTTGGTACATCAAGTTCATCATCTAGGTAGATGCATGTGTGATGAACCCATGAAATTTGGGGTGGGATGGAACATGAAGGGGCATTCATAGTATGCAAGACATTGGGTGAGAGTAGAAAATATTGCAATGAAGGTGTAGATGAGATGTGTGTGAAGTCGATGATATATGGGTTGGGTTTGTCATCACGAATTGACTGGTGTGTATCTATAAGTGGAGTATATAGTTCTACATCAACCATGCAGGTAGCAAATCCACCTCCTAGAAGAAGAAGTGATTTGCTCAATTTTGATAGTTATGTGATAATTTGCTCAAGTTTTGTAAATCATACAAGCGGGAGAAAATCATACAGTCAAGGGAAAAATCATACAAATGGATTGGAAAATTGTATAGGGCACTATAAAATCATACAGGGTGCATTGGAATTCACTCAAATGCAAAGGAAATGTAATTTCAAGATGAAATGGCGGATGGATTTGCTAACTAAGGTGTTAAACTTAGGAAAAATACCAAAATAATGCATTCAGTGATACATGGTCAGTTGTGAATAATATATTGTCTTAGGAACCACTTTGAAATGGCCTGGACAATGTTATATAAGGCCCCCTTTTCAATTTTGTAGGTCTGGCTACTAGTTTACTGGTTGCTAGAATAGAGAGTTATGTACTTATAGTTGTAATTCTTGAGTTATTGCAATTACATTGAGATAGTTTTCCATATTTTAATTGAATCTAAAGATATTAATTAGCATAAGTATGTTTTGGATGACTGTGTATGATCTTGATAATGATGGATAATGAATTGTGGATTGATATTGTGTAATTGTGTTTTCTATCTTACTGTTATATGTTAGTTTTATGCATTGTTGTAACTTCTTTAGGAATATTGGTACTGGTGAATCATGGAGATCATGAGGGTAATGATAAAGATTTATTCAAGAGCATTGTATGATTTCTAAGCATATACAAGCGTATGGAATCTCTCACCAGTCTGGTTAGGATGTTTTTCCTATGAAGGAGATTGCATTGTTTGGGCTATTAAACCATTACAAAACATCCCAAAGAGATATTGGAGTAGTAAATCATCTCAAATAACACCATGATGTACCATTATTTTGTACAAATCCTACATAGACTTCCATACAAATCGTACAAAGCACCCTTTCCTTATTTGGTAAATTAGGCAATCGATAGAAACTTACCTGATTTGGTAGTATTGGGGAATCGATTGGATCGATTACAAAACTGTGTACGACAGCCTCCAAAATAGTAATTTTCAATTTTTTTGAGTACAATATCATAACATCTTGACATTATATGATTTGTGATCGTATAGTGTAGGTAATTAAGTGTCGTACAAGGAGATCACAATTTGTACAAGAGTATTTTGAGTGAGCATGAGACCGTACGATTTTTTAAGTGAGTTGGGTTTAGCCTATTAATCACTCTAACCACTAGAAAACACCTCCCTACCAGTAATAATCCACTGTTGTACTAAATTTGGTATCGTTGCCTTATTGAATCTGGCAATTTTGTTAAAAATGGGTCAAATTTGGACAAAATTGAATACTAAGATTAGAGATGATTTTTTTATGATGGACACCAGTACACAAAGCCATGGGAGAAAAGAACCATGAGAAAATATTCTAGTAAGAAGGAGCATGAGTATTTCTCAAAGAGGAAACATGAGTAAGTCAGATCAGAGTACGCACGAACCAGTGATAGAGTAAGTTTGGACATCTGAAGAAGGATACTTTGAGGCGTTGTTGGTTGAAATAGAAGATGAGGATGTAGAACCACCAACCGTAGAGGATAATGTTGACAAATAAAAAGTGCAAGATGATAGATAGTGGATGGTAAGGCCTGAGGAAGTGATAGAAGGGTTGTAATAGGGTGTAGAGGATGGGAGTCAGGTACCAGAGCAACAGGATGCGAGGACTCAGGAGGACAAACCAAGACCATCTCCATCACACCAGTGAAGGAGGTTGCAAAGTGAAGACGCATGATAATTTGGTCGAGTGGTGGGACAAAAGAAGATACCTCAAATTGAAACTTTTGATTACAATGGGAGTAAGACTCCTCCAAGGAGAAATCTGATAGAGATTCTACGAGATACCTCAAGTGATAGTGATGACTCACCTAAAATGGCTAACATAGTAGCCAAAAAAAGATGTCCATCATTCTCAGGTGAGGGTAAGGAAGACCCCACACAACATATAGGGACTTGCATAACCCTTTGGAGAGAAAATGGTGTAGATAGACTGGAGGATTGGGTAATCTTATTTCCTACTACCTTGTGATGATTAGCAATATATTAGTACCTGAAGAGATAAAATAATGTTGATTTTCAGACTTAGAATTAGATAAAAGAGAAGTTCATCAAAAAATTTTGATCTTTAAAATATGATGGAGATATTTTTACTGAGCTTTGCGTGACAAAATAGAAAGCTGATGAGGATGTGAAATCCTACAACCATAAACTGAAGCAATTAGTCAATAATATGCAGATGCCATTGGTAGATGTTCTAGTAAAATGGTGGTTTGTATATGGGCTACTACAAAAATATAAGTAAAATATGAAGGCAGTACCATCTAAAACATATGAGGAAGCACTTAAACACACAAAGAACTTTGAGAGTGAATCAAAACATATGTATACAAGAATCTTGTCCCATCATAAGTTGAGGGATTCAGATAGTGAATAATATGAAACTATACAGAGGATGATAGCATCATTACACAAATAATTTGATAATATTGTAAAATAACAAAATATCAAGTCAGATAGGAATGAGTTGTGGTGAATAGAATAAAAAATAGAGGAACATACAAATATGAAATGTCCAAAGAATGACTATTGCCATATTTGTAACGTGATGGGCCATGAGATAAAAATTTAGCCCTATAATGCAAGGGTACATCCATAGGTCCTATCAATCCAAGAGTAGGAAGAGAAACCAAAGACCCAAGGAGGCAAACAACAAGCAACAAGTGGTAGTTATAGAAATAACAGATAATGTAGGAGATAAAACTAAGATAATCGACAAGGAGGACAAAGTCACTTACAGTATGACTCAAAAGGTATACCGGTCATACGATGTTGCAATTGCCAAGAGTGGGGGCATTTTACAAAAAATTATCCTACACATCCGACGCAAGGGACACCATAAACAAGCATTACACACATGTGTATATGGTGTGGTCCGTGGAACCACAAATAAGAGAATTGTCAAAAGTAGGCGATTTTGAGTAACCCATATAATATTAGTTATTTGGACATCAAAGTTCCACAAGTTAGTGAGGAAACTCAGGAATTTTTATCCGTGACAAGGAATCGGGCTAAAAAGGATAAATATCTAGAGTTAGCAAAAGAAAAGCAATGTTGGAAATCAACAAAGAAAATGTTACAAGAAGAAGCTAAGAAAACTAAACCAGTAGAATCGAGAACAGTAAAGGAATTGAGAAAACCATTATATCAGGAGATAGTTATGCAAAATCTGGCAATACAAGTTTTGGATACCACAGTGGAATTTAAAGTATCTGACTTGCTAGAAGCTATCCTAGAATTGCAGAAGGCAATTATGGAAGAATTACAACCACAAAAGGTGATGGAGGTACAAATCCAACCAATCCAAGAATAAGAGCACAAAGATCAATTTATGGATCCTATGGTATTGATGATTGATGTGGGAAAGAAACCTGCATTACTGCATATGGAGATCTTAGGACATAAATTGACACAAGTTATCATGGATGGAGGATCTAGTGTCAATGTGTTACCTAAGAGAACTTGGCTAGAACTAGGTGCTCCATCGCTATGGGCACTGAGCTTTCGATTAAATGGGGCTGACCAGAATGGTATTGGCATAAAGGGAGTCTTAAAAACACACCAAGTAATGATATCTGAACAAGAATTTGTCTTAGATTTTGTTGTGATTACAATGCAAAAACCTGCATACGATTCTCTATTAGGGAGAGGTTGGCTACGAGTAGCCAAAGTTAATCATAATTTGGGAAATAATCAGATCACTTTTAAGAAATGACAACATAAATACATGATTAATCTAGATAATAAAAGAGTTAGTGAAGATGTACCTACAACTGATGAATCAAAAAACTCCTCAGGGGATGAAGATCATGAACCTGATGGAGAGGTAATGTTGTACCTAGATTAATGTAGTGAATATGAATATTGATCTGATAGCGGATTGCTTCATTGGAAAATGGAGGAGTACAAATTTTTTTAGCCTAATTACCTCCATATTGAGTCAGAGGAGATCAAAGAAAAACAAGACAAACCAAAAGTCAGTAAAGAAACTAAGAGGGAAATGAAAGAGAAGTGGACATATCCAAAAATCTTTGTGGAGTATACCATAGGAGATGCAGAGATTGATACAACACTGGCACACCCTGAGAATGTAATGAAAGCTATGAGTGAGCAAAAAAATATCAAGTATTAAGGACCTAAGATAGTGGACATCAATCTAGGAACGGAGGAGGAACTAGGATGGTCCATTGTGGTGATGATTGGAATTCGGTATTGAAGGCAAAAAATTTCAAGATATTCTTGGAGTACAAGGATGTCTTTGCATGGACATATAAGGATCTAAAAGAAATCCCATTGGAATTATGTGTCCATAAGATCACACTAATGGTTGGTGCTCAACCTGTAAGGAGAAGGCCATATAGAATGAACCCAAAGTACACAGTATTAGTAAACACGAAGATAGAAAATATGTTGGAAGCAGGAATCATATTCAGGGTGACAAACAGTGAATGGGTTTCACCTATAGTAATCACATTGAATAAGGAAGTAGATAAGATAAGGATATGCTTAGAATTTAGGAGTCTAAACACAGTGACCATTAAGGATCCCTTCCCCATTCCCTTCACATATTCTATCTTGGAAGAAGTTTTAGGACATGAGATCTATTCATTTTTGGATGGATTCTCAGGATACAACCAAATCAACATGGCCAAGGAGGATAAGCTAAAGACCACATTTATTAGGGATAATGGCATCTACACATATAATCGAATGCCATTTGGGCTTTGTAATGTCCCAGCTACATTTCAACGTATCGTACTGTATATATTTGATCAATTGGAAACAGGTAAATTCAAAGTATTTGTGGATGATTGGTCCATCTATGGGAAGATCAAGGAGCATCTTCCTGCCCTTAGTGAATGTATGAGTAGGTGCAAAAATGCGTAGACATAATTAAACCCAGTAAAATATTTTCTGATGGTACCATATGGAAAATTATTAGGACACATTATGTGCAGTGAAGGATTGAAGACAGATCCTGATAAAATTCGTGTGATATTGCACATGGAAGAACCCTTTGATGTGATTTCACTCAAAACATTCCTTGGTTCAATAGGATATTACCTAATATTTATCAAAAATTATGCCCATGTATCCTACCCATTAGATTCTTTGACAAAAAAGAATATTCTTTTCAAATGGATAGAGAAGCACCAAGGAGCTTTCAATGAGTTAAAGACTAAATTGGTGAGTAGTCTAATTTTTGTGTTTCCTAGTTGGGATAAGGAATTCCATGTCCATGTTTATACTTTGAATTTTATAATTGGATGTGTGTTAGCATAGGAAGGACAATTTAAGCTGGATCAATCAATTTTCTTTGCTAGTCACATTTTTTCAAGGCCAGAAAGAAACTATAGTACAATAGAAATGGAAGCCTTGGGGATAGCATATGTAATCCAAAATTTTAGGGATTACCTACTGGAAAACACCTTTGCATTCTACATTGATCATCAATCTCTGTTGTACTTAATAAACAAACCAGTAATACAAGGATGAGTTAGTAGGTGGCTCATCACCCTCCAAGAGTTCATATTCCAAGTAGTGGTACGACCTAGTAGGAAGCACATGATTATAGACTAGTTGTCATGGATACAATCATGGGAGCTGATAGGAACATGAGTTCCTGATGAATTTCTAGATGCACAACTATTTCCCATCAATGTTGTTCCATCATGGTACAAGCTGGTTGGCTAATATCTATCCACAGGCAAGTTGCCACAAGAGATGACGACAATGGAAAAGAAGAAAATAATTATGAATTCAACACCCTTCCAGAGAATAGTAGGATTATTATACAATATGGGAAGTGATGGTATCTTGTGGATGTGTAATGGAGGAAGAATTCAAGGTGGCATTGAAAGATGCCCACACAGGCTTAATAGGGGAACATATGGGACCAAATGCGACTGTGCAAAAAATATTATTAGAAAGTCTATGGTGGCCCACACTATATAATTATGCAAAAGAACATGTGAAAGCTTGTGATACTTGCCAAAGAGTAGGTAAACTGATCAAGAGGTACTTTACGCCCTTACATCAATCGCAACCATAGGAGTTGTTCGAACATTGGGGCTTGGACTTCTTAGGACCATTAAAGACATCTTAGATATAAAAGTGTAGATATATCATAGTGGCAATGGAATACCTAACAAAATGGGTAGAATCAAGAGCATTACCTAATTATTTGGCCAAAAGTACAATGAGATTTTTGTACGAGCAAGTAATCACAAGATTTGGTATTCCACTATGAATAATGAGTGACTATGGAGGACACTTTGTTAATGAGATTATCAAGATGTTGACGACAGAGTTTAAAATTTTACACCCATTTTCTATTTTGTACTACCCTAAAGCAAATGGGCAGGTGAAAGAAACCAATAAAGTCTTAGTATCTACTCTGTATAAAACCTATGGAATAGAAGAAGCATACTGGGAGGAAAAGTTACCTTCCATTTTGTGGGCATACAAAACAACTTTTAAACCAACAATAGAACATACACCTTTCCAATTGATGTATGGTCAAGAAGTGGTGGTGTCAGTCGAGTTATTGATACCAAGTTTGAGAGTCACAGTAGAGCATCACTTGGGGATCAAGAAATTTTGGAGGAACGACTGATGATGCTGACCAAGTTAGATGAAATAAGACTCATGTCACAATGGGAAATTGAGATAGCTCAAAAAATATGAAAAGCATGGCATGACAAGCATTTGAGGAAGTTGGAACTTAGTTCGGGGGACTTGGTTCTAAATCTTAATGGGAAGAGGAAAATAAAATCAAGTAAGCTGAAGACATTATGACTTGGTCCTTATAAATTTATTGAAGTAATGATTAATGGAGTAGTTAGGATGCAAAACTTGAATGGGATGGAGGTACCCAACACTGTAAATGGATTAAAGTTGAAGCCTTATAAAGTATAGTGTTTATTCATTACTTCAGAAGAGATTGAATGAAGAAGATGAGTAAAAGCTCAAGATGAGGCTCATCATGAGCCAGGTCCATCATAGGAGGAGCCTGATTTGGGACTCGCACATTTATTTGTAGAAGGGGAGGAAACACAACCAATAATTGAACAACAAGAGTTGACACCTCGACCCAATGAAATAAGAATGTTGCGAGTACACATTAGAAGGGCTTATGGGACCATACGAGGAGTGTATTCTCTAGCACCAAGATGCTATCAAGATATGGTGCTATTACCAAGAGCTCTGAATATGATGTACCCACAAATAGAACATAGGGAACTACCTCGACAGTCAAAAGGACAAATAAGGATAAGGTTAATAGTGCACAATGAAGATAGAGTGGACACGTTTGAGATGGAGATTCTGAAGGATTCTATGGAGGATATGATGGATGAGAAACTAGTAGAACTTTCCCCATTGGCTCAGGTAGGGCTATTACAATAGAGGATGAGAATACAAACTCAAAAATTATAGGAAGAGTATAAAACATTGTGAAGTCACAATACGAGGTTGAGAGCACAAGTCATCCAAGAGTTGGATGGTACCATACAAAGACTAGATGAACAGAGGGAAACTAGACTACAAGATATTGGAAGTGAACTTGAGGAGGTTGAAGGCTTAACTCCAAGAAATGGTGGAGGAAATGAAGGCACAAGCACAAGTTTGCCATTTCCACCAAGAAAGCAGCCAACGATAAATGAGGGTGTAGAAGTACTTTGGTGAGACATAGAGGAGACCACCACATCATTTGAATCTCAATGCAACATATTAGATATGATGGATTCTAGTAATGAAGGAATTTTATGGTTGGTAGAAGAGCCTAGTATAGATGATGATGAACCGAAGAATCCCCATTATCCTCAAAGAGATTGTAGTATTTCGGTCAGAGCATTGAGACCAAGGTAATTCGAAAGAATGCAAGAGGATAGACTCGATAGTGATATGCAAGCATATATAATAGCTCACCAACAACTGAGAAGACAAAGAAGGGAAATTCGACAATTGGAGAGAGTGATAAATTTTCCAATCAATTGGGCAAAACAAAGGGAAGAGGGTCAGACCAATTCTAGCTTTGAGATAGACTTTTCTGATGAATATAGAGAAGTATTGACATCTTCATTCCCCTAGAGATCCTTTGAGGAAAGACTATGGAGGCATCGCTTGGTACGAGCTAAAATAATAATCAAAACCTTGTGATAGCTATCACCTAACTAGAGTTCACTAGCTAATATTGAGGTGGTAGAAATTATCCCTAATAACCGAGGAACAAGAGGGAGAATTGGACAAGGACCTCTAAGACTCCAATGAGGAAGAGGAAGAGGTAGACGACCAAAGAACATTCGATACCCTGGTGATGTTGTAATTAGAGGAGGTAGATGATGAGGAAGATTCCAACTGCATACTCCTATATGGCCAAGAGATAGTTCGTTAGCATGTATGAATTGGGTACGAAACTAGAGAGATATACCCAGAATAAGAGGTATGTTATGGAACTTGGTAAGAAGACGCACAAGGGGGCAACCGCCCCTAATCATACAAGGACCCCAATGATAGGAGGGTAATTGATGATTACCCAAGTAAGAGAGGAATCACCAATAGTGCAGGTAAGTTTCATGCCAAGAGAAAATGGAAGGGGAAGATACCCACGTGGTCAAAATCTTGTTGGAAGAGGAAGGGTACACTTCAAAAAAGATAGAAACCTAGGCTAACAACAAACCCGATCACCAATTTTGGAGCCAGAAATGATCCATGGAGATAGGTGAAGAAGTCAATAAAATAGTAGTATAGTGGTGAGGACACCACCACTACGGGATAAACTACCTGCATGGTGATAAGAAGGCCTACCAGGAGAAGAGACTGGAACTTGTCATTATACAATTCCAAACTATACACATTATAGGAGAGGAACTAAACAGGCAACAATATCATAGGCAGAGACAAGCCAAGTAATGGAATGAGAGGCACAAGAGGATACCACTAAATAAAATGCAATGGTCAAACCTCGAGTTCAATATTTATATGGGATCATACAAGTGAATATCACTGTACGGTTACCAAGACGGTAAGTGTAAATAGACTAGGTGAAAAAAGAGAAAAAAAAAAGAAGAAAATTGAAAAAAAGTGTGCCTTAGTTGTGAAAATACCTTGGGATGCAATTAAGAAGGGTGAGCTTGAAAACTAGAAATGGTGGCCTCTCCAGAGAAAAATAAAGCCAAATTTTTCTAAGTATAAGGATTGTACAAGTGGAAAAACTATGATTGGAAATTGGAAAATTTGGAAAATCATACAATTAACAAGGACAAAATGACATGGGAAATCGTACAAGAAGCCACATTGTATGATTTGGATCGTGCATTGTATGATTTGGATTATACATTGTATGATTTGACCCATGTTGTATGATTTTCAACTACCCATTTAATGCGGCATGCGTGGGAGAAAACAACGGTTGGAGGAAAAAGTGAGGGAAAAGATAAAATTTTTAAAACCAACTACTGATTTGGCAATAATATAATGGTGGAGATGAAAAATCATGCAATATGGCACCATTTTGGATTTTATTGATGGTTAGGGTTTCAGTTAGGGTTTTAAAAACTCCTTTAAAAGGAAAGAATATTAACAATTTCACAATTACCAAGCAAAATTTGAATTTTTTTTAGGATATTGAAGGGGGAAAGCATACAATTGATGAAAGAAGACTATATGGGTCATAAATATTCATGAGAACTCTAAAATTGATGACCCATTTTAAATTTTATACCAGGGAGTCTTTTAAGCTTTAAGAAGTTGACCCAAGAGAGAGGAATTAGGGTTTTTCTCCATCAAAAGGGGGAAATTCAAAATTTTCAAAAAATAACAGCAAAAAGATGTTAGAATACATCATTGTACAAATCAAGGAGTGGAATATTGTTGTTAGTTCTATAGAAAGTAGAAATTGGTGGTTAGATTTTTGAAATTACAAAAGAATGGAAGGTTAGAACCATAATATAATGGAGGAATCTAGCAAAAAGCAAGTTGAGAACCATGGTGGAAGGAAAAAAAAGTTTGTACAGTTGTACAATATAGCCAAAATTTTGTCAAGTTAAATAAAATTATGCCAGGGTTGAATGAGTTGAGGAATTACTGCCGAAAAGCACTAGAAGAGTAGATTATGACAATTTGGCAAATGGGTCAGTGAAGGATTCAACAAAGAAGATCAAAATTTTGAATTTTTCATCACTTGGGGTTGAAAAGTTGTACTGTATGATTTTGGGAGCAGTCGATATGATTTCCAAAAAGGATAGTGTAGTTCAGAGGTTTTATTGCCATTTTTGGTAGTTTTCAAAGGATCATATAAAATTGTATGAAATTGTATGAATTGTAAAGGAGGGGCAGCTAGAAAGTGATATCGTACAAAGTACTATCACCTTGTACGATTTTAGGTTGCAGTTGTACGTTTTGAAGAAAGTATAACAGTTTGAATACTGATGGGTTGGAAAAGAATTGTAGAACATTGTATGATCCAGGAGTGGATGGAGGTAGGTAAAATCACACAAGGGACACAGAACTATACATTGTACAATTTTATAGGAGGTTGTATGATTTCTGGTATGCTTCTGATTACAGAAGAGGAGGTTGAGCTAATCGGCGAGATATTGAAGGAATGATATCAACGAAAGAATTTGGATGCTGGTTAAGGTGGATTGCAACTAATTGGATGGAGATATCACTAGGTCCACTACACGAGAGAGAGGCATACCATGGTAGCACCAAGGGCATCAATTTCAGTCCCATAGAAGGCGTGGTAATCATTCTTGGAGAAGAGGAGGACATAGGCCATGGAGGGGACAACGACATTGGTAGGCACACCTGGATAGAACACCACTGAGTAATAGAGAGGGAAGAATGGCCTAAGAAGTAACCTCATAAAGGGAATTGAGGAGTGAGGTGCATGTGCAAGAACAAGAAGAACACCTAAGCAGTGGACAAGAAGAATTCTAGGTAGAATTGTCAAAAATTATATTTGTACAACATGGAGTAGATGCATGCGGGAAGTGGTGGAATGAGGAGAATAACAAGGGTCATCCCTAGAGGAAGACATTCGAGGATGTGCATGTGGTATTTATTGCGCAAATCCCACCATTCCACCAGGTATTCTTCCATAACTATCTATTAAAAGCATATAATGCAGCAACCTGAGTGGCCTACGTCACTATGGGCAAGAGGTCCGTAAGAGTGGAAATTTTGGCAAAGTCTTTTTAGAATACATTTGGATTTCTAGAGGATGGTATGGAGATAGTGAAAATTTTGGTAAACCTAATAGAGGCATATCATCTTGTTACCACTATGACCATTGTCAAATCACTCACAGAGGCAAATATTTCAGGCATAGGGATGTGCAAAATCAAACAGAACTAGCTACGAGGAGAACATTGGGTATGTATAATGAATATAGTTATGGCTCAACTGTCAAGGGATATAAGGGTGATGGATATGTTAATGTGGATGGCACAATATGTAGAAGGTATCACCAATGGAATTCAGTACGATTGGGATACCTATATAGAAATAATAATGCATGAGGCATTGACCAAAAGACCAAATAATTTTGGGATGGCCTTCCATGTAATTGGATTGCTACTGAATGCAGTCATAGCAACAGGAATGCAATTCCTAGGGTTGACACCGCCTAGAGAAATTAGGTCGAACCAACTGATGATATTAAAGTGGATGAAGACCGTACCACTAGAAAAGGCTACCCTAGAGAAACCATGAACAAGAAGTGAGCGACACCAAAGTGAAGCTCAAGGAGACACATATTCAAAGGAGGATGCCAATGTACACCATCAGAGGAAACATTCTAGATTGCTAGAGCCATAAGTAGAACAAGTACCAGCACAAAGGTAGCAGGATTAGCCTCTCATTCAAGAAAGGGAGAGCAGTACCATACAAATAATTATGAGAAGGTAGCAGGAAAGAAGGGCAAGCAAACTAGTTCCAAAAGTACAAGAGAAGGAACATTCAAATTTAGAGGTGACAAAACTAGATGAGTTGTACTAGATAGGGGCTGAGAGAATAGTGAAATCCCTAAAAATATTTTCATAGTTTGATAATATGAATACCTCTTATTTATTTAAGAGAATTGAGGTAGGGCAAGATGGTATAGCCACTACCCATGATGAATCGGGAGTAGGAATAAGTACCGCAGAGGGAGAGCCCAAGAAGAAGCCTTGTTACAATATTGTAATAGGAAGCTCCAATAAGAAATATGTTCCAAAGAACACATAAGTGCCACTGGAGAAAGAAGCACTTGTTGCTCAATAGGTAATAGCAAGATATGCACAGCAAATTTGAGAAGAAGAAGTGATAGAGGAATAACAGGTGGGTAGCATGGAATAGGAAGTAGCCCAAGAAAATATGGAGGAGCAACAGGTGGCTCAACCAAAGCAAAAAAGGTTCAAAAACAAGTTGAACAATAGCAATATCATGAGGATATTATGAATATTATGGATAGTGAGGAGGAGAAAGTTGTAAAATAGTCCCCACCTCAGGAAAATATAGATATAGAGGGAGCACTTTGAGAGTTGGGAGGAAGCTCTAGCCACCTTAGGGAGGAAGAATATTTAAGAACTCCTATAGAAGAAGAACTACGAGGTATGCAATCCAGTTACATTCTAAAAATACTATAGTTCCAAAGAGTTACAATGTAAGAGGAGGCATGTGGAGTAGAAGATAAGGTGGAACACTTCTTTACTCAATTAGGCCATGTTATTAATAGTGTTGTATTGGAATTTAGCATCGACCATGTAGAAAAACTAAAGTTGTGGGAAGAACAAGTATCTCTCGAATTGGATAAGATAACAGAATGTGTGAATAGCAGGGAGTGCATAAGGAAGATAGAAAACATTCATGCACAGTATCCATGAAGGTTACCCAGGAAAGAGATACCAACAATTTTAGGAAGAGAATACTTGCCAGAAGGAGTGGTTGCAAATTACAGGAAGGAACTGAGGATATATTTGGATAGAATTAGTTATCCAACCTGCCCCACCAATATGGCAAAAGTTGAGTATAGGAGGGTCGCTACCGGAGTGAGCATCACCCTGAGGAAGTTGAACTTCCTAACACACTAGATAGGGTGGCTGAGCATTGGATTAAATTAAATTTATCAGCTCAAGGAGGAGTAGAAGGAAGAGACTGTAGCCACTCAAAATGAATTGGCCACAATGGAAGAAGAAATGCAGAAGAGATGAACTATGGTGGAAGAGGGAATAAAGAGGTTGGAGGAGGTGGCTGATAACTCAGTTGGCCGAAAGGAATGAGAATATAGCTACACAAACCAAGAAGATAGAGGAGCTGACAAGGGATAGTAAGAAGCTAAATGAGATGATATTAGAGAAGCAAGCTTAGATGAATATCAAACAAGACAAAGTTCAAGCTTTGGAAGCAGATATTAAACACCACCTGGAGACCATTAATGGAAAGAATGAAGAACTCCAAGTGACTGCCCAAGCAGAAGCTCATTGGAAGGATAAGTTTAAGAAAAGTGCCTCCAAATGATAAAAGTAGATGATGGATTTCGTGAAAGCTACCGAGGAGAAGGCTAACCTTCACGGAGCTAAAGTCATCGAAATAGGAAGCTATGTAGCCAATATGGGGAATGACCAAGATATGTACAAGTCACAGGTTAAGGAATTAATGACTGTAGTAGCATAATATGAAGTAGAGAGGAAAAAGTAGAACGAGTCAGCGAGGACACCGACCAAAGTAAAGTGGAGGGTCCCAGAAGAAGAAGTGATTTGCTCAATTTTGATAGTTTTGTGACAGTTTGCTCAAGTTTTGTAAACTATACAATGGGGATAAAATCATACAGTCAAGGGAAAAATCATACATTTGGATTTGAAAATCATACAGGGCACTATAAAATTGTATAGGGTGCACTAAAATTCACTCAAATGCAAAGGAAATGTAATTTCAAGATGAAATAGCGCATTGGATTTTCTAACTAAGGTGTTAAACTTAGGAAAAATACCAAAATAATGCATTCAGTTGTACATGGGCAGTTTTGAATAATGGATTTTATCAGGAACCACTTTGGAACAGCCTGGACAACATTATATAAGGCCACATTTTCAATTTTGTAGGTCTAGCTACTAGTTTACTAGTTACTAGTTGCTAGAATAGAGAGTTAAGTACTTATAGTTGTAATTCTTGAGTTATTGCAATTACATTGAGATAGTTTTCCACATTGTAATCAAATATACATACATTAATGAGCATAAGTACGTTGTGGATGACTGTGTATGATCCTGATAATGATGGATAATGAATTGTGGATTGATATTATGTAATTGTGTGTTCTATCTTATCGTTATATGTTAGTTTTATACATTGTTGCAACTTGTTTAGGAAGATTGGTACTAGTGAATCATGGAGAGCATGAGGGTAGTGATAAAGACGTATTCAAGAGCATTTTATGATTTCTGATTGTAGACAAGAGTATGGAATCTCTCACCAGTATGGTTAGGATGTTTTACCTATGAAGGAGATTGCATTGTTTGGGCTATTAAACCATTACAAAACAGCCCAAAGAGAGATTGGAGCAGTAAAGCATCTAAAATAAAACCATGTTGTACCATTAGTTCATACATATTATACATCGACTTTCGCACAAATCATATAAAGCACCCTTTTTCGATTTGGTAAATCAGACGATTGATAGAAACTTACCCAATTTGACAGTTTTGGGGAATCGACTTGATCGATTACAAAACTGTGTACGACAACCTCCAAAATAGTAATTGTCAGTTTTTCTAAGTACAATATCAATGTTGAAACTGTATGATTTTTGATCATACAGTGTAGATAATTAAGGGTCGTAAAGGAGATTATAGTTTGTACAAGGGTAGTTTGAGTGAGCATGAGACCGTATGATTTGATAAGTAAGTTAGGTTTAGGCTACTAATCACTCTGACCTCTAGAAAACACCTCACTATTAGGAATACTCCACCACTGTGCTATAAACCATGTTAACTGAAGCCATGGGGGATGTAGGTGGTGAAGAGTCTAATGATGAAGACTCAATAACACACAAATATCGTAGAAGGCTTAGCAAAGGGCGTAAGATGATAGGTGGAGAACGTGATAAAATAATAGAGTGATAGAGCTCTTGATGCATATGCAAAGGCAAAAATCTAGCCAAATGTGTTGGCAATGGGGGGGACATGCCATGTCATGGTTTGGGTAGTGAGCATTTAGAGATAATACAAAAAATTGGCTAGTTAAGTCATCGACACAACATGATGATGTAGTGTTGAAGGGAATTCCTGAAAGAAGTTGAATGTAATAGTGATGGTCGAATGAGGACATGAGCTCTCAATAAAAATATCAATGTTGATATATTCCTCCAAAGTGTGTGTTGGAAGTGGGAAAGGTTGTAAGGAGAGATCCTGAAGCTCATCCTCAAGTGTGTGAATAGTAGTGGGGCGATAGCCTAAGCCATATTTGTCTGTAGGTAATAGCACATGAGGATTTATGGGTGTGCATAGCCCTTGTTCATAATTTCCTAACCCAAATTCATGTTAGTGGAAATTCCAAATGTATCACAAAGTGAAATGGGGATTAGACATGTGATCTAATTATGTATGATGCCCAAACAAGATGTTGTACTGCATCTCACCCTGGATGATGTGAAATAGGATAGAAATGGTGTAGATACCCACTTGGATAGGTAGGACAATGAAGCCTACTATTTATTGAATGGAACCATAGAATTCTCAAAGATCGAGCTATGGAGTGGTAAAATGAGTTGGTGGAATGTGTAGGTGGTGTAAGGATACAATGGAAATGATGCTGATAGAGGAACTGATATCAAAAAGAACATGCCTTTATGTCATATCATTTAAGGTTGCTTGGATGTGAAGAGGAGGATCCACTCCTTCACCTATGAGTTTAGTAATCTCATGATCGTGGAAACTGATAGAAGGTTGAAGGCAGTGCAGAATGTTTTCCACAAATTTCACAAATATGTTTGTATCATGGATTTCAAGGTTGATAGATTGAAGGATATCATTAAACACCTCATGATGGGGTTAAGACTATTGCAAGAGATCAAATATGGATAACCAGGTAGGAGCATTATGCAACTGGTGGGTAAGGCTACCACGAATGATAATGACATTCTATAGTGGAGGGGGTGTGGCGTGAGAAGTCACGAGATACTATGGGGAAGTAAATAGTGAAGGCAATGAGACCATTGGTGTAGTTTGGTGTGAAGGATACCTTTGATTACGAGTAGTGATATTAATCATTCCAACTACACCACATGAAGGAGGATCTCATTGAACACTATTAACCTATCTAGGTGGCCCTGGAGGATTAGGTTGAGTTCATTAGGGATTGGTTACCTTGTGATAGAGTAGGGGATTTTGGTAGATCCAAAGTTTTTATTTTGTGGGATAAGTGGGTTGGATACCTGAATGGTACCCCCATAAATTAGATCTTGGACAATACCACAAAATGAGTGACAAGATTTGATATCATGACCATGCTATCGATGGTATGCATAGAATGCTTGCTCGATGTACCCTCAAGGCTTGGATTTATTTGTATCAAGCGATCATATTTTGGGTAATTTGATGTTGCCTACATCATACAATCTCTAGAAAATGGTTGGTAAAGGCTTAGAGAGTGGGGTGAGATTGCACTGTGGAGCCTGTGGGTGAAGGCTACGAGGTTGCATGGTCGAGGTGGAAGAGGTGCACTAGTTTAAAAAAATTGCTATTGTGGAAGAGGAGGTCGTGGGATAGATGATGGAGCTAGGATAGTTGTTGCCACTTTATTGGTTTGTGGTGTCCTAGGGAAAGGTTGATTAGGTGCATTTATATTGAAGCAAAAATTTGAGTTGTATGAGGTTTCTTGTCTCAACTTGAATTTGCCTCATTGGACTTTGATGTCCTCTATGACTTTAGCTTGGGAAATAGCTTTTTCAAAGGTACAACTTTGATGAAGCTATAGGGAATTGGAGATATTCTTATGACAAATTTTGGAAAAAAGTGTAACAAGTTCAACAGTTTGAGCCAAGTCATGTATGACCGATCTCCATCAAGAAATAAACTCAATAATGGGCTTATCATCAACTTTTCATAGGGTGTAGACATCTGAGAAGTTAGTTTTATTTTTAATGCTGATAGATAAATATTCTAGGAAGGAATTGGCTAGCTATTCAAAGGTGTATATGCTATGGCATGGGCTTATCCCCCAAGCTAGAGGGAGAAGGTACATAACATGAGGGGGTTGCTACTATGAATTTGGTAGCAATATGAATGGTAATTACTAAAATGTTCTCACAGATCCTCTTTACCCTTGTACTTGTCAACCTTTGGAATCTTGAAGTGTAATAGGAAGTGAGGGATGGACTGGATCATTGTAGAGTTCATCATAGGTGGGTTTTTGTAGGTCATAACTGGCATTACAAAGGTTTAGCATTTTTACTTCATCTAGCAAGAGTTGAAGTTTGGATGTTAAAGGTGTGGAGGATGATGCTAAGGTGGGTGGGGCTTGAGAGTATGGTGGATATTGAAGTTGTTGTTCCTTCCAGTATTGATAAGGAATGTATTACAAATAATCCTAAGGAGGTGTCTTCTGAACAATGCATGGTGTCATAGCGGGTGAGATACTAGGTTGTGAAACAAACATCTATTGAGGATAATAATATTGTGGCTGAGGGGCGTGCGATTTTTGTATAGTTATCTTCTAGAGAGGAGTCTGATGTAATGGTTGGGCTATAGGATAGAATGACTAAGAAGGGGGAGGCCTAAAGAATGTTGTTCCTATATATAATGGTAATGGTGTCTATATAGATGGTGCAAGAGGTGGACTAGATGAGGTGTTGAAGGATGGTACATGCATCTATCTTGAAGGATGAGAGGTGGGAAAACTAAACTAAGTAGAATAGCATGGGGGAGTAGGAGTATAGGCTGAAGGTTATGGACCTATTGTCAGTTTTGCACTTTGCCACATTGGGATTTTTGTTGGAGCATTTTGATTGTAATGCGGCAGTATTTATTTTGAATTCATATGTTACTTTTTGTTTGCATATGTATTCTTTTAGCATCGAAGTGTTGAATGTTTAAAAGAAAAAATAAATTTAAAACTTCATTTGGGATTCAAGTTTGCTATATTCAAAAGGGACTGTGAATTGAAGACGTCTTTGGGCCTGTACACTTTGCAAGAAAGAAGAAGAGAAAAATGCAAAGGATTTAAAAAGTTCAAAAAATGGAACGTGAAAGCGCGTTCACCCCAAGGATGGGGCGAAAGCTCCGTTCACCCCTTCCTAGGGTGAACGTCTTTCTAAAAGGATGCAAAAAGTATGAACGCATTCGCCTCTTAAATCATTCGATGATAAGGTGCATTCTCCCCCCTTGGGGTGAACGTAATAGGCGATGAAAGGAAGACATGGTAATAAAAGGGCACGACAAAATGATATCGTGTTCGCCCTGGTTAAGGGGTGAACATCCTATTCACCCCTCCCATGGGTGAACGTACCCCAAAGGTAACACAATCATGTTTTCCCTGGTGGAGGGGAAAATTTCCCATTTGCCCTCCCATGGGTGAACGTGCTCTCAAAGGAGAATCGCGTGAGTGTCGAGTAATAGAAGATTGGGTGAATGTGATTTTTGTTGAAGGGCGAACAGTTTTTGAGCAGAAAGGGCGAATGCAATTACGAAGATAGAGCTATCCAATTGTGAAGTTTCACCACAGTCCATGAGGAATATAGTCAAGATTTCAAGGGTGCCCAAAGCAGGTTTTTGCAAGCATTAAATAATGGTGGCAACGAGTAACTCAAATTGTGAATCCCAAGTGAAGAAAGAAGCCATATAAGAAGCATAGGAATATTTTCATGATTTCCAAGGTGTGAGTGCATTTTCAAGGTATTGAACGTCTCTTAATTTTTTGTGCACCGATGCCTAAAATGCTGATTTCATGGGAATGTTCCCTTGAAATATGGATCATTATTCCAAAAGGATGAATTTTTAATATTTCCAAGGAGGAATTTCCTCACTCTTGTTCCTGATCTATGATCATTTTGTCTTCATATACATTTAATGAAAGAGGTGAAATCCTCTATAAATACTAATCAAATTTCCATTGTAAAGGAGGTTGGACATTCTACGAGAAAACTTCTTAAGTTCTCTACATCAATAGAAGAGACTTGGCTTCTAAAATTTGCAAGCATTCTTATGTGTGTGATTTCCTTCTATTTTTAAGCATTTCTATTTATGCTCATGTTCCTGCTATTAAGTTTAAAATTCTATTTCTAGATTTAAAACATTGCTGGTGAGTGAGTGAGTTTTGGAATGCAATCTAGAGGTTGTCTCTACAAAGGTGTGAGTGAAATTCTACTGCCTTCCCTCTATTACATGCTATTATAAAACTTGGTGGAATTCTTGTTGCTAGTCTACCCCAAATCCTACACTTTGGCCTGTGGCCATATTTCCCATTTCTTTCCATATTTTCTAATTTATTTCCTGCAACTCTAGTCTTCAACCAGTGTAGGATTTAGTTTGGGAGCCAGCCCTCTCTGGAGATTGGCATGGAGGACATTCCTTTCCTCCAACCTTTCAATGTTGGTCATATCTAGGGTGCACAAACGTAGTTTTTGTTGATTAGGCAGATATTTGACCAATAATTTTTGGCATGCCCGATGGGACCTCAAAAGTTCCACTTTCAATAGTATTAAGGTTTGATGTTCACCTTCATGTTGTATAGTTAGAACATCTGGTGACTCGATTACACCCAAAAATCTCCAAATGTGAGTACAATGAAAGTTGTGTCTCATGAATACAAGATCGAAGGCCAAAAATCTAGATCATCAAATTGAGTTCTACGAACTTGATATTCAAAGGCTAGGGGAACATCCTCAATTAGCCACTTTACATTATACATCTTCATTACCTCATACATCCCATATATCATCTGTCACATCATCATGACTAGCTGGTGTATTTTCTACTCCCACAAGTCCAGTTAGCACCGCTACTAGTGTTCCTCAAGCTCCACCCCATACACCAACCCACATGGCTCAGAATCCTCCACCATAATAGCCACAACCACCCAGGTAGTTCCCAACATGGAATAGCTCAGGGGCCTTGAACTTACAAGCACAAAATCTAGTGCCCCAAGCAGCTTTGAAGGCTTTGCCGACCTATGATGGTACTGGTAAAATGACCTATGAGCATATTCAAGATGTAGCTTCTTTGGCTACGATCCATGGAATAACAGATGAAGATGTGATGGTAAAATTGTTAGTATTGTCATTGAGAGGGAAATTATTGTATTGGTACCGATCATTGCAACTTAGTACTATTACCTCATGGGATCAGTTGGTAGAGTTGTTGATTAAAAATTTTCATGAACAAGTTGACCCATACTCCTTGTTGCATCAGTTTACAATGATTCAAAGACATCCGTAGGAGGAGATAGTTGATTTCAATGTCAGGTTCACTCAAATATGGCAAAGGGTTCCTGATGGTTTATGGCCCATGCATGAACAAGTTGCATTCTACTACCTCAGGGTATTTAGCACTAAAATTGGTATGGTCATGCGATAAGCCAACGTGACTACATTCCTAGACCTGTACACTCAAGCACAAAGGTTGAATCTGACTTAATTATCATAGGTAGGCTTCCCCCAAAAATGACTATGCCCATTCTTCCTGACCTCCCATAATATTTGTATTCAAGTGCATTTTTACAGCCCATGCCTTCCATGTACCTAGTTCCCTCATGGAGTTCAAGCCCACCTCATATCACTCCAATCCCTATCCCACAACATTCAACTCCAAGTTTTCCATAGTTTCCCACTCAATAAGTACCCCAACTACCATCATCTATTCCTTTTCCAACATTATTAGTGCCATCAGTTCCATTACCATTGCCCATACCACCAACACCTCTACCTTTTCCAAACCCCTCACATCATCTAATCCTGATCCTTTTACAACATTATTGCAAGAAGTGAAATCTAATAACTCAACCTTAAGGACTATATCAAATGAGCTTACAATGGTGAGGAAGAAGCAAGCAGAGGTTGAATTTTGATCGAGGAGATTTCAAACACCACCAATTACTCGAGAGCAAGCATCTACCAGTAGAGGCCCTGAGAAGAGCACAATAGTGTTAGCAAATGAGGAGACTAATGCAACAAAAAAGGCATACTAGTGTTCAACATGCAATGATCCTCATGGAGAAGAAACTTGCATGGTGCATATGAATTATGTGCAAATGCTAGCAGAAAGTTTGATTGGTGGACAAGTCAATATGATTAGGGAAGTTGATCATAATTTTATGATGCCATATTTGGAGCAAGTTTTGGTTCTTACGAGATCCGAGAAAAAGCCAATAACTGTAGATCCAGCTGAGCTTGAACCTTTGAAGGTACCTATAGAGCCAAAGGTGCAAGATGGAAAAGGGTAACCTCTAGTGAAAGTGCCTAGTGTAAGGGCTAAGGAGCAGGATTCTATCAAGCTAAAATATTTATTGCCTAAGCAAGCTCAAGAAAAGGTACAAACTAGGGCATCAACTTCGCAACCTGCAACAACTGCTCAAACACAAAATGAAATGAAAGAGCAGGCTAAGGAGTGACTCAAGTACCCATCATTGACAAAGAGACAAAGGGTAGAAGCTACTCAATAGTACTGAGACAAGTATGAATGGGCTATAGAAGAGAAGGCTCTGACCATCTCAAATTATAATATTATGGAAGAAATGAAGAAGATACCTACAAAAGTAAGCTTGTATGATGCACTACAGTTGTCGAGGCAAGTTGACCTGCTGCAAGAATCTTTGAAGACTGCTAAAGATCAAAAGAAAAATCCTTCTCAAATAGTCTTGGTGCAAGCACTACCAACTTTAGTGATAGGAAAGAATAGACCACCCCCATTTTATTTGTCACTCAGAATGGAGGGGTGGATCGTACACAATTGTATGATTGATTTCGATGCTATGACTACTGTCATGCCAAAGGCAGTATGTGAAGTGATGGGGATGGAATATACAAGAAGTAGCCCAGGAGTGTTGCAGCTGGATGGAACTCTGATCAAGATAGTGGGAGTAATCAAAGATATTCCCATTGTCCTTCATAGTATGCCACAAATCATAGTCATCCAAGAAGTGGTAGTGGTTGACCTGGAGCCATACTTTAGCATGTGCCTCTCAAGGGAGTTCATAGCTAAGTTGGGGGATATCTTTCCTTAGACTACTCACATTTGGAGATACCATTCAAAGGAAAGAGGATTCACATTTATAATGAAAAGCCATCAACTTTTCACATTGAAAAGTTGGAAGAGGAAGAAGAAGCTCTAGGTGCAGTTAACATGATGACTGAAGAGCTAGAAGAAGTTGACTTAATGGAAGAAGTACTTGGTGAACTTCACCTTGAAGATGAGTTTTCACTCATAGATTTTAATGCAATGATTGGAATAGACATTGGTTGTTATACAATAACCAAGCCAGAGCAAATTGAAGAAGTCCCTGATTCCCTGGATCCTGACACAAATCAGTTATGGAAGTTGTATTTTGATGGTGCTAGATGTAAGAATGGTGTAGGAGTTGGTGTCATGTTGATCTCCCCCACAGGGTTACAGAAGACTTATTCTTATAGATTGACTTGGAGTTGCACAAATAATGCGGTTGAATATGAAGCATTGTGCCTTGGATTGAAGAAGGCTAAAAAATTGGGCATCAAGCAGTTGCAAATTTTTGGTGACTCCGAACTTATTGTTAATCAGACTACTAATAAGTGTGTATCAAAGCAACATTACCTAAAATCTTATCACAATAGAGTGTGGGATCTATTTGAATCCTTCACAGCTTTGAACATTCAGGCGATTTCCTAAGAGTAGAACAAACATGCAGATATTCTAGCATCTCTCGGTGTGAATTATTCTCCCATGGAGCAAGTAGTCAGAAAGCCCAAGACTGTTAGGGTGATCTATAGACCTTCAGTTCTAGATAAGAATATTTATTGGCAAGTATTCGACAATGATGAACAAATAGTCAATTTTTTGCTTAGAGAAGTTGCTAGCATAGATGATAGAATGCTTGTTGAAGAAGAGAAAGAAGGAATGATCCAATTGAAGAACAATCATATTCCCATGGGATTAATTTTATTGGAGAGTTTGTTTGACCAGAATGATAGGTTTGAAAAGCATAGGATCAAAGTGGATGCAAAGGAGTATAAAGAATTGCAGTTAGAACCTAAGAAGATCATCAAAATTAGAACTGATTGCATGCCCGAGGAATTGGAAGATATTAAGAACTTGTGCTATGAGTACCCAGACATCATGGCATGGAGCTATCAAGATTTAAAGGGATATGACAAGAACGTGATCCAACATACCATTGAGCTGCAGGAGGGGGTGAAACCCTTTTAGAAAAAATAGTGCCCTATCAATCCCAAGATAGAAGTACTCATGAAGGCAGAATTGTTGAAGATGTTGGAGGTAAAGATAATTTATCCAATCAAGCACTCAACATGGGTGGCGAACCTGGTCCTAGTACGAAAGAAGAATGGAGACATTCGGTTGTGTGTTGAATTTTGCAACCTGAACCAGGCATCATTAAAATATCATTACCCTCTATCATAGATTGATCAAATCCTTCATGTGGTAGCCAATGCATAGAGATTCTCATTGCTAGATGGTTTCTCTAGATATAATCAAATCTGGGTGAAAGATGAAGACCAACATAAAACAACCTTCACCACCAAATGGGGCACATTCGCCTACCAACGGATGCCATTTGGACTCTCAAATGCTGGTGCTACTTTTTAGAGGGCCATGGACATTACTTTCGATGAGTTATTGAATAGAATTATTGTAATCTATCTTGATGATATGATTGTGTTTTTGCATCATAGAGAAGACCACATAGCTCATTTGAGGTAGGTGTTCGAGAAGTGTCATGAATTTAGGATTTCTATTAATCCGAAGAAGTCAATATTTGTTGTTAAAGAAGGGAAGTTGTTGGGTCATGTGATCTCACAAGAAGGATTGGCAATTGACCCTGCAAGAGCTGAAGCCCTAATGAAGTTACCATTGCCTACTAACAAAAAGGACCTACAATCTTTCTTTGGTCAAATAAATTTCATCCACAAGTTTATTGCTGACTTTGCTCAGGTTGTGAAGCCCATGATGGAGCTCTTGAAGAAGAATATTGAGTTTAAGTGGATAGAAGCTAGAAGATGAGATTTTTAGGAAATCAAAGAAAGGATCACACAAGCTCCAGTTTTAATTAATCTCGACTATTCAAAATATTTCATTCTCTATGCAGTGGGTGAGCAAGAGAGTTATGTTATAGTGTTAACATAGAAGCAAGAGGATGGAGAAGAGAAGCCAATTGCCTTCTTGAGCCAAGTTATTGCGCCACATCAAGAGAAGTATAATTTTATTGAGAAACAAGTGTATATGGTAATGAAATCATTGAAGAAGTTTCGACACTTTGTTTCCCAGAGCAAAACTATGGTTTATGTTATACATCCTGATGTTCAAAATTTCATACTCCAAGGAGAACTAGGTGAAAAAAGGGTAGGTTGGGTCTCAAAAATTCAAGAATATGATGTGGAGATCCGACCAACAAAGCTAGTTCATGGGTGAGCTTTATGCCAGGAGTTAGCTAAAAGTGTTGCCTTTGAATCATTGGATGTGGTGCATGAAGGAGATATTGGTGAAAGTATTTGTGTGAATCATACTATGAGTAATCAGGACTGGACAGAAGAGTTGGTTGACTATTTTACTTCTAGGAAATGTCCAACTCGCCTTGATGCTTCACAGCATTGGAGGTTCAGGTTGCAAGCGCTCAAATATGTTCTATTGCCGAATGGATTATTTCACAAGAACATTGATGGAGTTCTTCTCAGATGTGTGAAGGAGTCCAAGAAGGAGAAAATATTAGAGGAATTTCATTCTGGGTTATCTGGTGGTCACTATGCAGGAAGGCCTATGGCTTTAAAAATTATTCGAGTAGGCTATTTTTGGCCTACTCTATTCATAGATGCTCATAAAGTGAGTCAACATTGTGATAGTTGTCAGTGATACATTGGCAGAATCAGAAAAGGAGCTTTGCCTCTATGCCCAATTCAAGTGGAAGCACCTTTTCAGTAGTGGGGTCTTGACTTCATCGGAGTTATTGATCCACATTCTTCCGTAGAGCACAAGTATATCTTAACGATGATTGACTATTTCACTAGATGGGCGGAGGCTATTCCTACCAAGAAGGTTGATCAAGCAACTATTATCTCTTTTCTAGAAGGGATCATTACTCATTTTGGCATCCCAAATTCAATTGTAACTGATAATGGAACTCCATTCATTGGGGCCAAAATCATAGAGTTCGCTAGCAAATATGGCATTTATCTCAAGACATCATCCAATTATTATCCATAAGGGAATGGGTTGGCCGAATCTACCAATAAAAATTTGTTGCGAATTTTAAAAAGGATGTTGGGCAGTAATAAGAGAAGTTGGCACTTGTTGTTGAACCAGGCGCTTTGGGAAGATCGTATCTCCATGAAGAAATCTATTAAAACTTCTCCGTATGCCTTGGTTTATGGGAAAGAAGCCATTCTCCCCACTCACATTGAGCTTCCAGTTCTCCAAACATTGCAGCTATTTCAAGATGAAGATGAAGAATATGATCCTATGAGTGCAAGGTTGGCACAATTGTTGTAGTTAGAAGAGGATAGAGAGTAGTCTTATCAAGCATTTGTTGAGCACACAAAAGAAATGCAGAAGTGGTTTGGGAAGAAAACAACTGAACGTAGTTTTCAGGTGGGAGACTTAGTTCTAAAATGGAATGAGAAGAAGGCTAAGCCAGGGAAACACCATAAGTTTGATGCTATCTGGGAAGGCCCTTTCCAAATTTCTACAGTAAATTCAGCAAATGCCTATCACCTTCATGATATGGAGGGTTGTGATCTTCCTATCCCGGTGAATGGTCTTCATTTGAAGGCCTATATTCAATGATGAGGTTCTGAGGAGGTACCATCTTGTACATATGTAAATACTCTTTTAGTATGTTATTTGTTTTAAATTGTTGATGCTATATATATATATATATATATAAAAGAAAAAGAAAATAAAAATGGTGTTATGATATTCTTAGTATAGATGTCCCTTTGGAGAGATAAAACTGAGCATAAGAAGAAAATGGTTTTGCCCCCTTTCAAAGTGTCGTCATGAAGATAAAATAAAAAGGGGTTCGAACACCTTCAACGTAAGAAGGGGCAACATTCTTGTTCGCCCAAGTTGGGACGAATATATTAAAAAAAAAAACTTGCAATTACCTTCACCCTGGAAGGGACATCCATTCACTCAGCCCTAGGGAAAACATATTAATGGTGTTGAGATCCTTTTCGGGCACGGATGAGCATGAATCCACCATTGCATTTGCCCCAGATGAGGGGTAAAATGACTGTTCACACTAAGTTGTGCAAACACGTCAAAAGGGGCAAAGCAAAAAAAGAGGGGAGAAAATCTCATGCGCTTTGTTATATTTTTAGTAAAAGGGGTTTTCATTTTAATGCAAAGCACCATTTTTGGAAAAAAAATAGCAAAAAGAAATAAGTTGGAGGAAAAGCTAAAAGAGAAAATTAATTTAAAAAAAAAGTAATTTTGTTTTCTTTTAGAAAATCTAATTTTCTAAATATGGGTAAAATAGTGAAGCAGAAAATTTTATTAAAGGAGGCTATTCGCCATGAAACTTCCAAGCAATTCGAAGGTGCCTTGGAATGAGGAAAAGGGAGACATTTTGTTCAAGTTTTTGAAGATGCAAAAAAAAGAGAAGATTAGTGTGCACCCATAAAGTATTTTCATCGAAGAAGAAAGGAGCAACTGCATTTTCTTTTTGGAAGCACGTTGCAAAGATAATCACGCCCTTGGATACGTGGTAGCTATCAGAGAGAATGAATGTAGGTAAAAGGGTGTTTTAAATGCATTTAATTAAAAACATGGACCCTACAGAATATTTATGTTCCCAAGAATAGAAAATATCCATCATTGGTTGTCAAGCGGTAAATTTATTTTTCCAAGTAAGCTTTGGGTGCCAGGGCACGATTTACAATAAATTTACATAGCAAGGAGGGCACTCTTTCCCAAGATGATTTGGTAGAGAATCAAAGGTGATACCATTACAACATAGGGAATGGTGCCAAGTGAGCGAATCCATGATTATGATCTCTCGAAAGTGCTCAGATTAATTCAGAATTTATTATGGTAGTTGAGGAAGTGCTCTATATAAAGGATGAGGTAAAAGGCTCACAATTTATTTTTCTTTTAAATTTTTACTATTGTATATTTTGAACTGTAGTTGCAGAAGTGTCCAGAGAGTGTTCAAAGTATTTATCAGAAAAAAGAGACAATGGGGAAGTGAAGAAAAGAGCCTAAGGATGTTACAGAGGCCATAGAGTCCAAGAAGTCAAAGTCTAGATCTAAGAAGGCTAAAAAAAATGATTACGTCGACTTGGACCCATATGAAGACACAATGGTAGAAATTGGTGATTACCTCATTACCCACAAAGGTGTGGAAAGGTTATGGTAGGATGTTGAGTTAGTAGTAAACCAAGGGGTGACATCACATAGCTGGCTGATAGTGCCATATCATTCATAGTTATTCTAGTACCTATACCCACCAGTTCATCCATACCTCGAGCTAGTACGACTCATTGCTCAATTTTATGACCCATTCACTCCATACCAAGAGGGAAATTCTTTTCACCATCACCCCAGATGAGGTTCGGGAGGCATTTGCTTGTGGATTGAAGCCCCCTTCTTATGCGGTTAATAAAAAATTGCATACTAATGAACAAGAAGATAAATATGTCTCCATAGTAACAATGCACCAATTTATGGAGACACAACTGATTAAAGAGCCGCATATGGGGCAACTTCCCAATTTATCAAAGCCACTCTCAGATTTCAAAAGCTTGGATATATATTCGATGTTGGCATGGGTCACCGATTTACCTTCAGATGATACTATGCATAAATGGTAGGCGGCTTTAGCACAATGTATTTATTGGGTGGAGTTCTATTCCCCTACAACTATGAGGCAGGGAACCAACCTGATATTTTTTGATTGGGCTGATTTTATTTCTCGAAGGTTGAATTTTCAATTGGAGAAGTTGCAGATTGGAGAGGCAAAGTCATTCAAGCACTCTTCATTTTTAATATGGTTTTTCTTTTTCCAGCTTCAGCGATGCTTTCCTTTTATTGTAGTGACGTAGATGGGTGAGAAAAATGAACCCCTACCAGTCTATATGTGGACTCCCATTTTGTCAAGAAGGGAGTCATTTTATAGTTTTAATAGTTGGTTTTTGGGCCCAAAAATAGAATTGCTTTGTGGCACATGTGAAAGGGTGTCACGGGAATTAAGAGATGCAATTGTTACACAAGAAAAGGGAGATATATTTTTGCTTACCCAGGGCATAGTTGTGAGAATTTTTGGTTTCACGGGTAAGCCATTTTTGTTGCCCTATTTTTCTATAGAGCATGTTTTTGCCATGGAAGTAGTGTGCCAGTCAGATTATGTAAATGATGTGTATGGAGATGGGCATGGGAAGAAGATAACATGCAACATGTCATTTAAATTTGGTAGTATAGAAGTGAGCCAAGTTGGGCAGAATCGGCTCTTGATAATAGCATTGCAAGATTTGGGCTTGATAGAGTTACCGTAGTCTTGGAGGTATGACCCTTTGGGTAAGTTTTTAGCTATTATAAAGTCCAAATATTTTCATTGTTGCCCTCGACTAGATATTCAGAAGAATAGAAATAACTTTGATGGGCCTGATATGAATTGGCATATTGAGAAAATGATGATGCTTCCACCTTGGCATGACTATTATGAGCAAGAAGCAGAGTATAATCGGCTCGGTATAAGTCTCAAATCCCTCCATCGGGTTTATTCAGCCAAGTAAAATAAAGTGAGCCCGAATGGACTGAGGAGAAAATCATGAATTGGTGGATAATGCAGATTCACCGAGGGAAGCCGACTACTCCTTATGGGCTGAAGTTGGATGAACAGTTTTTAGATAATTATGATGAGTATGTTGATTCATATCAGCCCATCACCTTCACCAACATTTTACCACAAAGTTTTCAACAGTCTAACAGTGGTGAAGGTGAAACCAAAGGAGAACATCCAATGGTCAAGGAGGAGATTCCAGAGGAAGAAGAGCAACAATACGTGTTTAAACGGAGATCTCAATGGATGAAATGAAAAATGGAAGAGGCACCTACATCAGAAAAGAAAAATGTGCCGAAAGTGCCACCATTTCCCAAGGTGGCGAAAAGACCAAGGACTAGTACCATAACTACTTCTATCATCGAGGTTTTAGTTGCTATAGTTTCTACAATTCTATCTATTTTGACCATAGTTATTAATCCTTCACTAGAGCTCCCGATGAAGGTTGCACAAATATTTTAGATGGCCCAAGAACAAGAGGAGGATCATCAATCGGAGAGCTCCCAAGTAGAAGTCATAGATGGCAAAGAGAATGTGGACATTGAAGAGAGGGTGGAAGCACAAAGAAGAAGTAATTTCATAGCCACCCCCATCACCACGTCACACGGTGCCCACGCCTGAAGGTACATCTTCTATCCCTCCTTCTTCCCTGGAGCATGTAGTGACTTCTATTTCACTTCCACCATCTTCTATCTCCATTTCTCTACCATTTGGTATGCCTTCTATCTCTATTTCGATTCCATCTTCTTCCATTCCCGAAGTCACTATTGCTCCTTCTTCTATTCCCATTTCTTTGGCCTCCATTTCTTTTAGTTCGTATGCATCAGGGCCGAATCCCTTTTCATGCCCTTCCCCTTCCATTGCCACCACCACTACCATTGAGGCTGTAAGTATGCAAGCTCCTCCCAGAGTAAGTGTAACTACAACCGAACCTGATTCATCCATCCAAACTACCATTTTCATTCCCCCTCTTCTCACCATCTCATCCACTTCCATTGAGCCTAGCCACTCAGACATTTTTGTCGCATTCACCCCATTTTTGGAATTGTAAACATTGCTCGATGTTTAGGTGGCCCAAAAACAACCTGATGTGGAGAAAATTAATTGGGTACACTTGAGTTCTTCATAGTGGTTGAAGAGCATGAGGTGCAAAGAAGCATTGGCACTAGCTCGACCAATCAAGAAAGTTACTTTTGACCCAGTTGCGATGGAAGCTCACACGACTAAACTCACTCCCTTGGTTCAAAAGCCACAAGGAGAAATGTTGTCGAGTGATTACGTCAGTGAGACTATCATAGAAGATCTTACCAGGATAAATATAATAGAGAATATGGGCAATATACAGGTTGACATGAGCTCAATATACTTGCACGATGAGTATTATAAGGAGAAATATTTTGAAAATGAAAATAAAATTATTGAGCTTGAAACTACCTTGGAAAAAGTAGAGTGCAAGAGGAAAAGACCACCACTAAAAATGAGTACTTGCACCAACAGGTTGGAGTGCACCTGAAAGAATGAGATACCACTAGGATAGAGATGCATAAGCTTCAACAACAGCTTGAGGATATGAAGAATCAATTAGCAGAGAAGGTTGCACAAGTTGCTAGTTTTTCACCAAAAAGTGTCAAGGAGGCCCATCTTCGCTCTGCTCGAAACTGTGAGAAGTTGGTCGCATAGGCAGTTCAGGTATTGCACTATTTATGGGAAGCCCAAATACAGATCCAGTTAGGGCAGCAACTAATTAACACTACAGAGTAGATGCTAGAGCCATATATGGAGATGGCAATAAAAATTTAGGCCCTAGCTAATGCTAACCTACGTATTCACCCTCTAAGAGAAATGGATCATGCCTGGTCGACTGCCAAGGTCACACTGCATAGTTATTTCCAAAGAATGGACCTGGTAAGAGAAGGTTGGACAATCCTCAACACCATCGAGCGAGAGCATACCATTTCCATGACTCACTTTGATACTCTTGCCGAGTTGGGATTTCTGGACTTCACAGATGAGTGGGGTGAACCCTTGCCACTAGAGCAACTGGAGGTGCTCTAGAAGAAGTTCATGGAAGATACCTCCAAGATCGATGCATGGGAGGAGCCTCTCACAGAAGCGTAGGTATTGCCCCTGATGCAGAAATATACATGCTTGGAGCTATCATTGTATGAGTTGGCTCAATGAGCGAAGTGCCTCAGTTTGATAGATGTTCAAAATCTTTGCTTTGTTTATGAGTCACTCAGTGTCCCATGCCTATTCACTACTCATGCTTGGAAGGAGGTAGTCACAGCCTATGAAGTAATTTCTAAAACTATCAAGGAGTAGGAGGAGTAGGTAGCAGTAGAGCATGCAGTGGTAGAGAAAGCAATAGAAGAAGCAGAGTGAGCTGAAGTGCTCAAAGTGGATACCAAAGCAGAAGAACAGGAGAAGGCTGAAGAAGAAGCGCATCGAAAGGTAGCTAAAGCAAAGGTGCTAGCCAAGGTGGCTGGAAAGAAGACTCCATGATAGCCCAATGGATAAAGGCCTAGGATCGCTTGCATCCATGCGAGCTGGATACCCCGTGAGTCACCAAAAATATTGGTAATTTTACACTTTACCACATTGGGATTTTTGTTGGAGCATTTTTTTATTGTAATGCAAAAGTATTTATTTTGAATCAATTTCATATGTTACTTTTCTATTTGCATATGTATTCTTTTACAATATTCAATGTTGAATTTTTAAAGGAAAAAACAAATTTAAAACTTCATTTGGGATTCAAGTTTGCTATATTCAAAAGGGACTATGAATTGAAGACGTCTTTGGGCATGTACACTTTGCAAAAAAGAAGAAAGGAAAAACATGAAAATTTTAAAAATTTCAAAAAAAATGGAATGTGTAAGAGCATTTGCCCCAAGGGTGGGGTGAAAGCTCTATTTTTCCCTTCCTGGGGTGAACATCTTTCTATAAAGGATGTAAAAATTTTGAATACATTCGATGATAAGGTGCATTCACCCCAATTATGGGGTGAAAGCTTTGTTCGCCCCCCTTGGGGCAAACATAATAGGCGATGGAAGGAAGACATGGTAATAAAAGGTGTGACAAAATAAAATCGTGTTCACCCTGGTTGAGGGGTAAACATCCCGTTCACCCCTCCCATGGGTGAACGTACCCCAAATGAAACACAATCACGTTCACCCTGGTCGAGGGGTGAACATCCCGTTCGCCTCTCCCATGGGTGAACGTGCTCTCAAAGGAAAATCGCACGAGTGCACCAAGTAATAGAAGATTGGGTGAATGTGATTCTTGTTGAAGGGCGAATGCAATTTTGAGTAGAAAGGGTGAATGCAATTACGAAGATAGAGCTGTCCAATTGTTAAGTTTCACCACAGTCCATGAGGAATATAGTCAAGATTTCAAGGGTTCCCAGAGCAGGTTTTTGCAAGCATTAAATGATGGTGGCAATGAGTAACTCAAATTGTGAATCCCAAGTGAAGAAAGAAGCCATATAAGAAGCACAGGAAGATTTTCATGATTTCCAAGGCGTGAGTACATTTTCAAGGTATTGGACGTCTCTTAATTTTCTGTGCACCGACGCCTAAAATGTTGATTTCTTGGGAATGTTCCCTTGAAAGGTGGATCGTTGTTCCAAAAGGATGAATTTTTAATATTTCCAAGGAGGAATTTCCTCACTCTTGTTCCTGATCTACGATCATTTTGTCTTAATGTACATTTAATGAAAGAGGTGAAATCCTCTATAAATACTAATCAAATTTCCATTGTAAAAGGAGGTTGGACATTCTGCGAGAAAACTTCCTAAGTTCTCTGCATCAATAGAAGAGACTTGGCTTCTAAAATTTGCAAGCATTCTTATGTGTGTGATTTCCTTCTATTTTTAAGCATTTCTATTTATGCTCATGTTCCTGCTGTTAAGTTTAAAATTCTATTTCTGGATTTAAAACATTGTTGGTGAGTGAGTGAGTTTTGGAATGCAATCTGGAGGTTGTCTCTGCAAAGGTGTGAGTGAAATTTTGCTACCTTCCCTCTATTACATGCTGTTATAAAACTTGGTGGAATTCTTGTTGCTAGTCTACCCCAAATCCTACACTTCGGCCTGTGGCCATATTTCCCATTTCTTTTTGTATTTTCTAATTTCTTTCCTGCAACTCTAGTCTTCAACCAGTGTAGGATTTAGTTTGGGAGCCAGCCCTCTCTGGATATTGGCACGGAGGACATTCCTTTCCTCCGACCTTTCAATGTTGGTCGTATCTAGGGTGCACAAACGTAGTTTTTGTTGATTAGGCAGATATTTGACCAATAGGACCATATGTGGGAAGGGGACCTATAGTCAAGATCCAAAATGGAGGAGGGGGAGGTAATCTGAAGGTAGAAGAGGATGAATGTGGAATAGAATATTGGGTAGGATACATTCCAAAATGATGGGATGTAGGTGGGAGTGATGAAGGAGAGGAAGGATAAGATTTTGAGGTAGAATATTGAGAACATGGAGTGGTGAACGTGTTCACTCCAGGTTGGATGTGGAAATTCAATTGCTACTATTGGTGTTGGATCAGTTGTGTTTTAGGAGTAGGCTATGATATGTCCTCAAAATATGGGAAAAATGATTATTGGTAAGTGTAGGCCCAAAATGGCCACATATTTAGTAAAATTTGACTAAGTCATAACACTGTTATTCCGCTCTGAAATCAGGTTGATGGTATGAGTCCGCTGGGAGATATTCAATTTTGAAGGTTTGAAGACATTCCAGAAAACTCCATTCCTAGTTCATAATAACGATGGGTTTTGAATCTGCAAATGTTTGTAAGAGATGGTGACGTTAGTGATAAAAAGTGTAGATTTGGTTCTTGTCGTATGTCCGATTTTGGAAAGTATTTTTGCTTCCCACTCCAGAAGAGCCTTCTTGCTTTCTGCTCTGGATTGAAGAAAGTTTCAAAATCTGCAAAAGTCATGAGGAAATGATGACATCAGTGGTAAAATTGTGTGGATTGGCAATTCGGGAAATGAACAAGGATTCTCTTTTTGGAATGAAGATAAGGCAAAAAAGCGAAATAATCTAAGTGTTTGATTTCTGGCCCAGATTTACATTATCTTTAAAATCCATAGGAGATGATGATGTCAGTGATGAAAAATTGTAGATTAATGAAGACAAGGCAGAATATAAAAGATACCAAAGTGGATTCAAGGTTTTAATGTTGTGGATCCAGATTGAAGACTCTGATGACTGAGGAAACGAGAGGGATGGATTTTAGCTCACATCGAATTTAATCTAAGTCATCCAATAAGGAGAATCAATGGTGGAGGTTGGCCTATAAAATTTTTACTATTTAAAATTTTTTTGCACCAGAACCACAATGTGCAGTTGGAAGATGAAACGTTGAATATTTTCAATAATAGCTAACTAGAATTAGTTACAGATCAACGATAGCAAGTTGTTCTCAAGAAATATCAACGGGATGCATGATCTAGAAGGTTGTAAACTTCAGTTATTTTGGTAGATCATCAAGTTGCAGAGACCTTGAACGAGCATGGTGGACACCCTTCCAACGGATTTCCTAGAGTTTGAACGAATCAGCTAACACTAGCTAAACTCTTTGCTTAGCTGTTGTAACAAGATTGAATGTATTGTTTCTTGAATATTATGATATGAAAACTATAAAGAGATATCAAACCCTCGATTTCAAGGGTCGGCTCTAGCGTGTTTGCCTAAACTACTATAAAAAAATTTGAAGGACTGAATGCAAGGAGAAATACATTGATCTTCGCCCCAAGGCTACATTTTTGTGCTGGATGTTAGAGGTTAGGATTTCATAGTTGTATTTCTATAAATACTTAGATGGTTAGTTTGTGCCGATCATGGATTACTAGCTATTATGAGTAATTGAAATCTGCTTTGAAGTTTATTCTTTGTTATTAGAAGGTGCATTTATGTAAAATCTAGGTTTTGGTGAATTTTGCTATTTGGATAATCATTTTGTAGATATTGAAATTGCTTGTTGTAACATTTCTCTGTTATGCTTTAATATCTGAAACGAGTTATCTTGGGATAAAATTTGATCTGAATGTATATCTTTAATATGGTTTTTTGGAAGCTTTTTATGGTAATGCAATGTTGTTAACCTATCCGTCCATTGATATCTACATTGCTCTAACCTTACCCTTTTCTTACCCTAAAATCCAAGCCCTAATTGAGCATAATTATGTCAACAATATACTAATTTTACAAGGAACCAGCATACTCTGGAGGTTGGATCTGAAACCCCTATTTTAGTCCATCCAATGTTGAGTGCTGAGCTGTAGCTATCGGGTGCAAGCCTAAGTATAAAGTAGGAAGATAGACAGCCACAGTATCAAGTAAACTTGGTGCAATTTAGTGCCCAATAGTTTTTGGCATGCCCAGTGGGACAGTTCACAAGGAACATGAAATCCATCTTAATATTTATTGTTATCTCTACCCTAAGGAATCAAGATTTGGTGAATTATCTTGACATTTTTAGCAGAGAAAATAAAGTTCATCTAGCAACTCCCTGGTTAGAAGAACCTAAAAAATTATTGTAGAGCAGTGCCCTTTCATGTATACCAAGTCCTTCAACAGGAACAACCCTGATTCTTTCTTTCACTGTGAGTTACCTCTAAGAGGGTCTGCTATTATCAAAATTTTGGATCAAGATTTTATTGAAGAAGAAGAGCTTTTGGAAGAAAACCCAGTAGTTCCCCCAAGAAGACCTATAGCCAGAAACATGGCACACAATGTGGCCCCAAATTTACCACTATAGAAGTAATCTAACTAGGACTCAACTGGGCCCCTTAGTTTATCCCAAATGGATATCATTCCTCAGGTTGTATCTAAGGCAACACCTACATATGATGGATTTGGAAAGACAGCTTATGAGCACTGCCAAGATATCTTGAATCTGGTAGCAATCCATAATATAAAAGAGGAAAATATTATTGTTAGAATTCTAGCCCTATCATTTTGTGGAAAGATATTACAATGGTTCAGAACCCTAGAAGATAAGTCTATTGATTCATGGAAGTCATTGGCTGAGCCATTCATAGAAGAATTTAATGAATCTGCTGATACCTTTTCCCTGCTGAATCAGTTTACAACTATGCAAAAACTATAGCAAGAAACTATCTCTGACTTTAATTTGAGATTTAGCAAAACTTGGAAGAGAATACCCCCCTAAAGTTAGACCAACTACTTGTTTGGCTTATATGTATTACATTTGTGCCCTAGTAATTGAAACCTTTCCCCAAGTCTATAATGTTGTTTTCCATGCTAAAAATATCTTGATCAATGTAGTAAGAATTCCCACCAAGACCGTGTTGCCCTACAACTCAAAAAAAAGTGGGAGCCATGAGCAATCTACAAAATCCTCCCACATGGATCCTTCGTCTATACCATCTACATTTCCTAAGATGAATCTTATTCCTGGATCTAAAGTTGTGTCCTCCACACCTTCTTTCCCCCTTCTTCCTTCCCAACCTTCTCAAGAATTGTCTGCTATCCTAGACATACAAAATACCATGAAAACTCTGAATAACAGAATGAATTCAATGGAGAAGAGAGATCAGGAAAGATCACAATAGAGGAGGTTTTCGTATGTGAACAAATATCAAATGCCTAGCCCTAATAATAGTATCGAGGTTAGGGTGAATGCAGTGTATGAGGATCCAAAATTTTCTATAGATTCCACTCTTGTAAATATCTTGTGTTTAGTATGTAATGACCCCCATGATTCACATTCTTGTGTGATGTATCAACACCATGTTCAAAAAGCCATGGATCAAGCTGAAAGAAATCAAAAGGGAAGATTTAATATGTTATGGCACCCTGATCAGATCATGGTTGGGAAAGACTTGGAGGAAGAAGTCCCAATTGCTATTATGACGATGTTCGAAAATAAAAATTTACAAGTAGACCCTCATAAAATGGAACAATTCTAGGTCCCTTCTCAAAAGAAGGCTAATTTTCCCCCTCAAAATAGTGACACTTTTCCCATTCCCCGAGCTAAGGAAAAGGAGAAGACTGACAATTTCCCCAGGATTTCGAAAAGAGTAACGGAATGAGATAGGATGAAATCCAAGAATGAAGAGCAAGAAAGGCTCAGGTTCCCCTCTGTTACTAAAATACAAAGGTTAGAGGTAACCCAAAAATACAAAATGAGGTATGGTGAGCTAGACAGAGGACTGGAAATACTATCCCTAACCAAGTTTGAGTATAACATTGTGGAAGAGATGAAAAATATTTCTTCAAAAGCTAGCCTGTATGATACTCTTTTCATTTTGGGCCAAATTGACTTACTTAAAGCTTCCCTCAATAAAATTCCCCAAAATAGATTTTCTATCACCATCCTTAGTATACCCTCATAAAAGAAAGAAATGGCATATGTTTTCCTAAATAACAAACCTCCCCCATTTTATATATCCCTAAGAATGGAGGGATGGGTAGTCCATAATTGCATGATTGATTCAGGAGCATCAACCATAGTTATGCCTAAAGCAGTCTGTGAAGAGATGGGTATGGAATATACTCGGTCTTGTCTTGGAGTGTTGCAACTAGATGGGACACTTGTAAATATGGTTGGAGTTATTAAAGATGTACTAATGAGGTTGCATAGAGCCCCTGAGGTGACAATAGTGCAAGAAATAGTGGTGGTAGATTTAGAACCCTATTTTAGATTATGTCTCTCGAGATAATTTACAGTAAAGCTTGTAGGATGTATGTATATGGACTATTCTAGTATGGTGATACCTTTTAAGGGAAATAGGATAAGGATAACTCCTGAGAAACCATTTGCTTATCATATTGAGAAAATTGAAGAAGATATGTGTAACCTTAATCCTGTGGAGGAATTTGAGCTAGTAGAAAACATTGAAGAACTATATATTAAAGATGAGTTGCCTTTCAAATCGGATTACAATAAATTTGGAACTGGTATGGGCACATACATCAACACAAATGAATTGGAAAATAAACTCCCTGCTATTTCTAATAATTTTTTAAGAAATAATTCAACATGGGTTATGCACTTTAATGGTGCTAAATGCAAAAATGGTGCAGGGGTTGGTGTAGTTCTGCAATCGCAGTCAGAAGAAGTGTAGAATTTTTCTTATAGACTGACATGGTAATGCACCAATAATGCTACACAATATGAGGCTTTTTGCCTTAGATTAATACAAGTTGAAAGCATGGGCATCAAGATTTTGAACATATATGGTGATTCTGATTTAATAGTACATCAGGTAAAAAATAAGTGTAGCAGTAAGCATCATTACTTAAAAGCTTATCAAAACATATTTTGGGACCTAATAGATTTATTTTATGCTCTAAACATAACTTTTTTGTCTAGAGAAGAGAATCACATAGCATATGCATTGGCAAAAAAGAGATCTAATTTCAATCCTCCTATAGATTTTGGAACTAAGAAGACCAATGGGATTAAAATGGTTTTCAGACCTGCAGTGCCGGATAAGCAAATATTTTGGAAGGTTTTTGAGAGTGATGAATAGATTCTAGACTTTATGATAAAAGAAGCATGCTTCACAACTATATAAGAAGAAGACTTGGAGGAGATAGATCAGCAAGACTTCATCCAACTAAGAAACAATCACATCCCAAAGGGGTTGGTTACCCTTGAAATTTTATTCGATAATGAAGATAGAAAGAAAGTGGGAGCTATGAAGGTTGCTGAGAAGATCTATAAAGAGATAGAAGTCAGAATAGAAAAAAAATTAAATATTGGGGTCCAATTTTCTGCTGAGGAAGTAGAATATATTAAGGCTTTATGTTTAAAATACCAAGATAATGTAGCTTGGTCATATGAGGACCTTAAGGTTTATGAAAAAAGGATTATCCAACATACTATTGAGTTAGAGCCTGATGCTAAACCATTTAAACAAAAATAGAGGCCTATCAATCCAAGGATAGAAGTCATTATGAGAGAAGAACTTTTGAAGATGCTAAAGGCTAAGATAATATATCCAATAAAACACTCCACTTGGGTAGCTAATTTGATACCCGTAAGAAAGAAGAATGGAGATATATGCCTATGTGTAGATTTTAGGAATATGAATCAAGATTCCCTCAAGGATCACTATCCCCTCTCTTAGATCGATCAGATTCTATAAGTAGTAGCTGGAGCAAAGAGGTTCTCACTATTAGATGGTTATTCTGGGTATAACCAAATTTGGGTAAAATACCAAGATAAATACAAGACAACATTTACTACATAGTGAGGAACATTTGCCTATCATAGGATGCCTTTTGGGCTATCTAATGTAGGATCTACATTTCAGAGGGCCATGGATTATGCCTTTGGTACATGTAGCACCCTAAAATTTGTGCAGTTAAACCTTAGTAAAAAGATAAAAATTTGAATTTTAACTCGTTAACCGCCCGTTACCCGCTCTCCTTGTTTTTCGTGCCATTTTTAGGATTTGTTTTGACCGTTGGACGATATCGTCGACGATAAGAC
Source organism: Wollemia nobilis (assembly GCA_028583015.1). Lineage (NCBI taxonomy): Eukaryota > Viridiplantae > Streptophyta > Pinopsida > Araucariales > Araucariaceae > Wollemia > Wollemia nobilis. Next base: position 4,229,463 of record JAQPPZ010002093.1, read on the forward strand.
GAAATCGTCCTAGATCTGACGAATTCGTTTGGAACAGAACGTCTAGACGATTTCGTCCCAAAACCAAATTTTCATAATTAGCTTATGTTTCAACAGCTTCTCTAACTTGGGCAGAAAGCGTGTCTATGCAGTTAGAGTCTTCCCCATTGGAGATCTCCCAAATTGGGATGATCTCCAACCTCCTAACCTCTCCCTAATCCTATATAAACAGGGATTTTCTCAGTTTATCCCCCTGAAACCCCTTGAACCCCCTAGATGACTGATTTCTTTGCAACTTTAACTTTTCGTGCATTAGAACACCTTCACACCTTCGTTTGCATTGCGTATTTCAAGTTTTCTTGTAGGGATTTTACTATTTTTTAGTCAGAGCAAGCTCGGATCATCGTAGGCGATTCCAGATGATTTTGGACGATCCTATCATAGATCGATGATGATCTCGTATGATTAGAGGTGATCTCGACTGTAGTCCAGATTGGGGGCAATCAGAACCTAGAGTTTGCATTTCTTTATCTTCTCTCTTCATTTATTTATGCATTAACTTAGTTTATTCTATTCTTGCATCCTGGAGTTCACCTCATTTAGCATAGATGCATGATAAAGTTAAAACAAATTATTAAATTAATGCATTTCTTTTAATTACTATCTGGATCTATCATTTAGGAAAATTTACTATCATTTCTATCATTTCCCTTTGCTTTTGCAGTTGCATTTTTGGTTTTTGGTATCTATTTCTGTGACTATAGGTTTTTGATGAATTCATCTGATGAATTCGTCAGATCGATGATGATCTCATCTGATCTCAGATGATCGACTGAGATCTGAGATGATTCTATGCAATTTCAGATGATTACGTACGATTTGAGATGATTTGGACTTCTACAAACCTCAGAATCTTCATCAGACATCCGAAATTAGGTATATTCTATCTTATTTAGCATACTCTCTGTGTTTAGCACTTATTCATGTTTTCTATATTCATATAAATCAGCATTGGCATATAGAATAGCTTAGATTCATCTTGGCCAAACCTAGGAATTGAATGATTAAAGTATAAAATGAACACATCAAACCTACTCTCAACCTAGGTGTGGAAACTACCACTCAAAAGTTTCCTGGTGAACCCACCATCCATCAAAAATTCACCCTTATACCCCTCCCCCGAGAGGCGCGACCTTCAAAGGGCCTCTCAATCTGAGGTATTGTCCCATCCTTCTCGCATCCCCCTTTCGGGCATGGATCCTATAGCCTGAAGGTAAGGATGCAAAAAATTTGGAGCGATACATTTTGGTGAACCCGACGTGAAAACTAAAAACCTTTTGAAAACAATCAAAAAAAAAAAACAAAACATAAATGCATTTAGAATCATCAGACAAACAATTTAAGTTGCATATCATATTTAGATGGTAGATTATAATAAAAGACGAGTTGTCACCATTAATGTTGAGAATCAATTAGCAGCTATAGAGATTACTTCTTTGCTTAGAGTATCTCAAACATATAGAGTCCCACCTTTATGGGACGAACTTAATAGGAGATTGAATCTTATTTCATCTAGATCAACCGAACTTAGGCAAATTAAGAGGTTTGTCCTAGATAGAATCCTGGATCCTGATCAAGTGACCTTATATCATGAGCTTCAGAGAGCTTGCCATAGGTGGTTAGCAGATAAAAGAGCCCTTGTGTCTTCCGAATTGTACACCTTTGAGGAATACCTCGACAATGCGAGTTGTAGTACATAAATTTCTATCTCGTATAGAGGATCAAGAGGTCATTCTTACGGATAGAAAGAGATGGAATAGAGTTCCTAGAGCTATGTTATATAGAGAGTATTGCCATGAGCTCTATTTTTACAAGAAGGAAGTAGATAACATCACCATAGCACACTTTGTCAAATTCTTGAAAAACCATTTCCAATTTGAAGAGGAGCATTTCATGACTCCTGATGAACTTGATCCCATCAATGACATCTATAAACTATTTATAGAAAACTAAGCCATTCTTTTATTATTATTATTTCTTGCATTTAGTATGTTGTTTGTTCTCTTTATAATATTATCATAAAAACAAAAACAAAACAAAAATATAACAAAAATCAAAACATTTTCTTTTAAGTATTATAGTAGGTATATAATTAAAATATATACCTCCCAAATTTGTTGCAAATATATATATATATATATATATATATATATATATATATATATATATATATATATTTGCTAAAATCTAAATTTAAGCATAATGACTAGACTCAGGAATGGAAAACAGATTGAAGTAGAAGAAGATTGGTTAGGAAAACCAATAAATAAACCAGATGTCCTTCCTGAAGACCCAATTCAGGAAGAAGGAACCCTAGACCAACAAGAAGAAGAATTTTCTGAAGGAAATGAACAAAGAGAAACTGTTAGAGAGGAAGGATCCTCATCCCCTAAAATGTCTCCGGAAGGAGCTGCATTACTTTTGAGAACATGGAACATTTTTGGAAGTTCCTCAATACTAATATTGGCGCCCTTAATAGAGCAGTCCATATGGACAAGGATCAAATTAGTGACACTCAAGCAACCCTAGAAGAAATATATCACACACGCACTAATCCCTTGTCCTTCGTTGATCAAGAAAGTGATCAAGCTGGACCATCCAATTTGGATATGGCCGCTATAATCCAGAACATGCAACAACAACAGGTTACCCAACCACCTAGAGTGCCTGTTACCAAGCCTAGGGTTATTCCCACACAAAAGAAACCATCATTCACTGCTCTATTTCGCCAAGTTATTGATCAACATACCTCAAATCAACAAAAGCCTAAAACAAAACCAAACACCAATTTCCAACAATCTGGGATACAACATAATGCTACTACAAATCTTCTTCATAATACTCTTCCTACCAACCATTTGCATAATAGCAATATAGCATCTAATCCTTACGTCACGCCATCATACGCTCACAAATCCCATACTCATGTACCACCGAACCAATATGGTGGACAAACTAGTAATCTGGAAGCCATGGTGAAATAGTTAGTCTCCCGCATGGACCAGATAGATCCCTACCATCCCTCGTACAATTATCGAGAGATGTGTAGTCAGCCTCTAGATCCTATAGTTGTAGCACAACCATATCCTAAACACTTTCCTATGCCTGTCCTACCTATATACAAAGGAACGGAAGATCCCATAGAGCATCTTCGTATGTTTAGGATAGCATGTCATGATATATCACATGATGATTTGTTATTACTAAAAATGTTCCCAAAAAGTTTAGGAGGAATGGCATTAGAGTGGTATTATCAATTACCCACTCATTCTTTGAGGAATTTCGAAGAGACAGTCGAGTCTTTTGTGCATCAATTTAGTGCCTACATTGAAAGGCATGTAACCATTAAAGATTTGTACAACCTAAAACAAGACAAAGATGAATGTTTTGCTGATTTCCTAGCTCGATGGAGATAGTTGATAGGAAAATTGCACTTTGTGTTACCTTATCGAGAAATGCTTGGATATTTTTATCAATAATTTACAAGAACAACTATCCTATGAATTATCAATCGCTACCTTGACCACCTTCGATCAAGCTATAGATTTAGCTCGAAGAGTGGAAGATGCTCTCATTAGGAGAGGTCAGCTTAAAAAGAAAGATGATGAGAAAACATCCAGAAATCAATATAAAAATAAACAAGTTGTGGGTGATGGAGTCACTGATAGTAGAAATATCGCTACTATTAATGTCTGCGAAAACAACAGAGAAGTTTATACTGAAACCTCCCGATAAACCACCTCGAGAATTTACTAGGTTAAATCAACCTTTATCAACCATTCTCCCACAATTATTAGAATGAGGTTTGATCCAATTACCAAATATCCGAGAACCTGATCCAACTATACCCGGATACAAAGCTGATTTACATTGTGATTTCCATAGAGGACCTGGACATGCTACCAACTCTTGTAAAATATTAAAACATAAAATACAAGATTTAATTGATAACAATGAGATGGAGGTGCAGGCCTTTCAACCTAAACAAAATCCTCCTAATAATGCTCAAAAGAACATCCCCCAAAATCAGAATCAGAATGCCAATCAATCATTGGACATATTTCAACATCCTTTACCAAAGCATGGTAAAGAGGTGGCTAATCAAATTGAGCATCATAATGTTCCCCCTCCTACCCGATATGTAGGGACTATTAGTGGACATTTACCTGCTCATGATCCGCAAATCTTTGACACAACTTTATCCATGGTTACGACCAGACCTCTATATAATATTCGGACACCTGATCTTAGTGATACAGAATACGAGACTGAAAGTGACATGGAAATCACCTCAAATCAATCGAATAGTTTTGAAGATGAATCAGATGCTATTCAACCTATCACAAATTCTATGGTTTTGGAAGAACCATTTCCAAGAAGAGTCATTACTAGACCATCTTCTCACCAATTACTTTCTAATGAACAAGCCATAAATGCTAGACCAAGACCCATTCATCATCCACAAAATAATATTGTAGGTACCATCGGAGTCGTTACTCGACAACAGAGCTCAAAATTCTCAACAAGATCAAACTCAGAACGATGGATCAGCTCCATTTGTTTTGAAAATTCCTAATAAAGGGAATCATGCGCCTAATGTTCAACCTAAACCTCCTTATAATATTAATGAACAATTATCAAATACTACAGCTAGAATTTCCCTTTTGGACCTTTTAAGATCTTCTCCTACACATAGGGATGAATTAATGCTCACATTAAGCCAAATGATGGTACCACAAAATATTCAACCTGAAGCCATGTCCAATACTATCATAACTCGAGAAGTCGATTGTATTGACTTTCGGGATAGAGATATACCACAACATAGTTTACATAAGGATAACCCCTTATATATTACTACCCTAATTGGAGATGTAGAAGTTAAACGAGTCTTGATTGATAATGGTTCATCTTTAAACATTTGCACTTTTGACTTCTACCAAATATTTGGGTTTAGAAGTGATGAAATGAAAAGAACTGATATGATCATAAAAGCCTTCAATGACGAAACACAAGAAACATGTGGAGTTATTACTATCCCATTGCAAGTTGGTCCTAGAACCTTAGACACGACCGTGTTTATTGTGCATTGCCCTACATCGTACAATATACTCTTGGGTCACCCTTGGATCAACGTGATGCGAGCTGTTCCCTCAACTTTACATCAGTGTGTTAAATTCGAATTTAAGAATCAATTGGTTACCATTCATGGTGATCCTAGACCCTTTGATATGTGTGCTTTGGCAGAACCTATTGGAGTTCAATTTTCCCCTGCTTTATCATCCACACATCCTAATTCTAATCATCCATCTAAACGTGTGAAACACACACTCATAACATCATCTACTTTTTCTCCATCAACTCCACCTCTACATATAGTTCAACCATCTTCCGAACAAACCACATTAGGACCTCAAAAAGATCCTAAACCCACAACCAATGCTTCTTGTTTTACTCCTATAACTTCCATACCTATAGATCCATCCATAGACATCTCTACAACATCTACACCTACCAGAGGCATATTTTCTGCATCCGAAGATATAGGAAATGTTCCTTCTACCTCTTACGCTCTTACTGATGAGCTCTTACCCGATTTATCTAAAATTCTTATATCAGAGAAAACAAACGTTGCTATGCAAAATTCCCTTATTTTAAATAATTTGCCATCCTCTCCTCGTACTTTGGGCCTCCCATAGCCTATGGGAAGTATTTACCAAGTCGGGAGCTGTGCTTTTATTTACAAGGGATATGACTGGGGAAGAATACCTAGAAACATCAAGACTCATTATGATGGATATGCTCGATGTTATTTTGCTAATGAGTATATTAAAGCTAAGCCTATAATGCTTAAATTGGGATATAAAGGGAAAGGTTTGGGACCTTTCCAGAATGGTATGAAAGAACCTTTTGAGGTAGAACCATGGCCTGCCCGATGTGGTGTGGGCCTATTTCCTAGTAAAGGTCAGCCCTTCCCATTTGAGGATGATGACCATCTCATATGTTACCAAGATTATTTGGATAAACATGATGCTTTGCATTTAAGGAATAACCCATTTACATGTAATATGCTATCCATAGCTTACCCTGAGATGATTGCTGAATCCGACGATGAGTTGGAGGGAGATATCTTCCATGATGTCTCCATTGAGGAATTGTTACATAACGGATTTTATTTCGATGGCTCTATACCTAGTATAGCCCAGCTTGAGGCCACGACTCCTCAAGACAAATTATCCAAGCTAACCTTGGAAGAATTACAAGAATTGGGTGTTTCACCCGCCCCACCTAATTTTGAGAGAGATCTACACATGGAAGTAGAAAACGTCATAAAAATTAACATTGGAACCGAAGATAACCCTCACATAATCAACATTGGATCAGAATTGAGTCAAGAAAAACAAGATAAATACATTGCATTCCTTAAAGAATATGAAGATGTTTTTGCTTGGACATATGAAGATATGCCAGGATTAGACCCTTATGTAGTCATGCATCACCTAGTAGTCCATCCGGATGCTAAACCTATTAAACAGAAACTTAGAAAAATGCATCCTAAAGTGGCCTTACTAGTCAAAGGGGAATTAGAAAAACTCTTGAAGGTTATTTTTATACAAGCCATTGATTATGTTGAATGGATCTCGAATGTAGTTCCAAGTAACTAAGAAAGAAGTTACCAAAGTTAGGGTTTGCACGAGACTTTAGAGATATTAATGTTGCATGCCCTAAAGATGATTTTCCTCTTCCCAACATGGATCAGATCATTGATTTTACTTGCTGGGAGTGGAATGATATCCCTAATGGATGGATTCTCTGGTTATAATCAGATCAGGATAGCTCCTGAAGATCAGGCTAAAACAACCTTTATTACCCCTTGGGGAACCTTTTGTTGGAAAGTGATGCCATTCGGTTTGAAGAATGCAGGTGCAACATATCAACGAGCCATGACTTATATCTTTCACGATATGATGCATGATATTCTACATGATTATGTAGATGATATTATAGCTCGTTCCATCAAAGAAGATGATCATTTAGATGACTTGAGAAAAGTATTTGATCGGTTAAGGGAATATCTTATCCGATTGAATCCAGCCAAATGTATATTCGGAGTTAAGTCCGGTAAATTATTGGGGGTTATAGTTTCTTTACGTGGCATTGAAATTGACCCTCTCAAGATCATGGCTATCACTGATATGCCCGCACCCACAAATATATCTGAATTACGAAGTCTACAAGGTAAGCTTCAAGCTATTCATCGCTTCATCGATAAGTTGGCAGACAAAACAGGACCCTTTCTTAAGCTTCTTAAGAAAGATGTCTCTTTTCATTGGGATGATGAATGTCAAGAAGCATTTGAACTCCTCAAACAATATCTCCTTAAACCATCGGTGCTTTCACCACCTAGATCTGATCGTCCATTTATCTTGTACATTTTTGCTTCAGATTTTGCCTTAGGAGCTATGTTAGCTCAACTTGACGATGAGAAGAAAGAACATGCTAATTATTACATTAGCAGAACCTTAATCAGTTATGAAACTCGCTATACAATATTAGAGAAGTTATGTCTAGCAGTCATATTTTCTACACAAAAATTATGCCATTATATGCTCAGTCAAAAAATGTATGTTATTGCTAAATTTGACCCTTTGCGATATCTCATGAGTCGACCTTATTTATCTGGTCGCACAACAAAGTGGGTTCTTGCGCTAAGCGAGTTTGAACTCACATTTATAGGACAGAAGTCTGTTAAAGGTCAAATCATAGCAGATCAATTAGTTGTTGCACCTTTAGAGTCTACCCATCCCCTCATCATTGAGTTTCCTGATGAATGCCTTAAACTAGAGGCAGACCATCCAGAGCAATGGTCCCTATACTTTGATGGAGCCCGATGCATGAGTGGGGCTGGTGCAGGTATTATTTTAATATCTCCATAGAAACATCTTATACCTCTGTCCTTTAAATTAATGTTTGCTTGCACTAATAACACTGCTGAATATGAGGCTCTAATCCTTGGATTACGAGCTGCCTTGGCACTAAAAATTAAAAATCTATTGGTTTTCGATGATTCTCAACTTGTCATAAATCAAATCAATGATGTTTACCAGACCAGAGATGATAAATTACATCCATATAAAGCATATGTCTTACAATTATTATCTTTATTTGATCAAGTTACCTTGGAAGCTATTCCTCGAACTAGCAACCGTGCGGCTGATGCTATGGCTGCAGCTGCATCTCTTTTGCCCTTGGAGTTAGATGACGAATATGCTACCATCATTATTCATCGACTCCAAGAACCCGCTTCAAATAAATCATGCTTAGAACCTTTGGATGTGTTTCTAATCAACGAAACTACTCCTGAACCATGGTACACTGATATATTTAATTTTCTTCAAAATGGGACCTTTCCTGAAGGTTGTAATAGCAACCAGTGCCGGTTATTACGTAGACGAGCAAGTCGCTTCATAATTATTGGCAATACATTGTATAGGAGATCTTTTGAAGGCATCCTACTGAGATGTTTGAATCTAGAAGAATCTAGATCAGCTTTGAGTGAAGCCCACGATGGATCTTGTGGGGGACATTTTAGTGGTAGCGCCATTGCTAAGAAGCTCCTTAGGATAGGATATTTTTGGCCTACCATGGAGAATGATGCACATGATTATGTGCGCCATTGATGACAAGTGCCAAAAATGCACTGACCTTGTCCATGCGCCTGCACAAGAACTGCAGGCTATTTCATCTCCTTGGCCCTTTTCAAAATGGGGCTTAGACATCATTGGAAAAATCAACCCTGTGTCATCTGATGGACACAAATTCATCATAACCACCATCGAGTATTTCATGAAGTGGGTTGAAGCTATGCCCTTAGCTTCTTGCACTGGAACCCAAGTTTCTAAGTTTATTTTTAATCAAATTATTTGTAGGTTCGAAATTCCTGCAAATCTCATCTCAGATAATGGAACTTGTTTCAAAAATAAAGATGTCAAAAAATTATGTCAAAAATATAAAATTCAACATCGTTGGTCCACTCCCTATTATCCTCAGGGTAATGGCCAAGCAGAAGCATCTAATAAAACATTAATCAAAATCCTCAAAATACTGGTCAATAAATCTGGTCGAGATTGGCACATTCAATTATATCCTGCTTTGTGGGCTTATCGAACTAGCGTTCGCACCCCCACGGGTACTTCACCTTTTGTTTTGGTTTATGGCGCTGAAGCTGTTTTTCCCTTTGAATTAGAAGTTCCTTCTTTGGCTCTACTACTTCAAGATACTGAAGTAGGAGATGAATATCATGCTGGCAGATTTAGTCAGCTGGAACTCCTAGATGAGAAGTGCATCAATGCTTTGGAGCATCTTCGTGCCTACCAAAACAAGCTCAAGCGAGCATACCTCAAGAAAGTTCATCATCGATCCTTTGAGATCGATGACCTTGTCTTAAAAGAAAATCAAAAAAATACTAATGCAACTAAAGACCTTAAAGGTAAATTTGAGCCCAACTGGCTTGGACCGTATATCATCACTGCTAAATTTGGCTCGAGAGCATACCAATTAGCTACCTTAGATGGTAAAGATCTTAAAGAACCTATGAACATTATGCATCTTAAGCGCTATTATGCATAACATTTGGTCATTTCATCATTTGTATATATTGTTATTTTGCATATTGTTTCATTTTAGTCATCCATATAAAAATTTTCAAAAAACAGTAACAGTATTTATTCTTTCAATTCATCAATCAAAATCAAAATATAAAAACTTCAAAATCATCAAAATCTTCAAAACATTTTTTATTTTCGTACCTGTCAATTCTTGAAGTATTGCAGTTATATTTTCAATTATTTTGGATAAATTAGCATTTATTTGGAATCCCGCACTTTCACACTCACATGCATAAATATCTTGATTTTATTTGGTATGATTATTAATCTCTCTTATATCAAAGTCCACAGTTGAATTAAATAAAGTTTTGAGCATAGAAGAACTGATCTTGTTATTTACTTGAACCAAGTATATCTCTTCACATTAAAATGATTTCATTGCAAATTCGATATGATGCTACATAGTAGAAGTGGTTTCTTGAGCGAAAAGTTTCCCCTGCTATCCTATCATGCACATGGTCTAGAATCTTTGAGAATTGACAAAAGGACAAGCTCACCCCTACCCAGAATAAAAATCCCTTGCTCTACAGCCAATCCGAGCAAGTATCCCTAGTATAGGAAGAAAAAGAAAAAGTCAAAGAAAATGAGAAAAAGAAAAATATTATTTTGTACCATCGCAGCAATATTTCAGCATTGTCTCAGTTCCAAGCAAAAATACAAAAAAAAAAAAAAGAGAAAAGAAGCAAACGAGAAAAGAAAAGCAAAAAGCAATAAAATCCTTTTCCCTACCCCTTGAAAAGAAAAGAAGGGTGAATGAGCTTGAATCCCTAGAATTCTCAATTATTCAAAAACTGTGAGGTAAGCCCCATAACAGGTGGTTTGTGCCCAACCCGCTTGGCCTTGGGTAATCCCTAGCGTGGTGATATGTCTGTCACATTAGCGACCTTATTTTGTACAGACCTATGTCGGCTTATGGATTAGCTAGCTCTTGATGACCCGACTTACATAGTAGTCTGGTATGGTTACATGCATATAAATCATGGTCAATGAACCCTTATTTGGTTAATTCAAATTACTTGTATCAAATTCTCTTGCTCAAAATTGGTGAATGAACAATACAATTGCACACACATTTGTATTTGAGAGATTTTGTATCATTATGATAAATCAAGATCGGTAATGAACTCACATTTGCACATGAGGGTTCCTTATAAATCTACATTTTGTCTTTAAGATAATTTAAAATATCTCTGCAATTCTTTTCGAATCATTTCATCTTCTTATTTAAGAACATTTGCTTAGCATAAAAACAATTAAATATATGTCTTTCCAACAAACAAAAATTTTCTTTCACATCTTCAAAAACCTTGCAAAATAAAGTCATGTTTATATATTATTATTTTTTGTTGTTTATCTCAAAACCAAAAAATCAATCATGCAATAAAACTAAAATATCAAATTCTTTTTTTGGATTTCGTGATGATGGTATAAGTCTATACCTATAATTCTATGCCTAGCGCAAACCATTGTTCTCATTTTATTTCCCATTCATTTTAAATTCATAAAAACATATGGCTTACATCATTATGTTACCCAATTGTGCTTTAAAAAGAACGCAAATTTTTCTATTTTATGTCATTATGTCAACATTCAATTTTGCAATGATGGTATAGTTCCTAGGGACTTATTCAAAAAATTTATCACACTTAGGAATTTATGCCTAGCAAAAATCATATTTCTTTTAATATCTCATGCATAATATTTTTTATGAAAATCTGAAAACAAATTATCACCATCACCATTTTTCATCATCACAACACAAAAGTCTTAAGACAGTCTCTTAAGCACCCTTTTACTTTTAGCAATATTTCTATACTGGGATTAGCTTGACGACCTAGCGAGCGACGACTCCATGAAATGGTCTATAACAATGACAATGTCCTTTGAAATTATTGTTAGAAGTCCCTTTTATTTTTCATCAAATCACACCACAAAACAACCAATTTATTCACATCAGATTATTTCATTTACAATTTTATGGCATGACATAACATTATAATTTATTTCCAATGACATAATTAAATGAATAATCAATCACAAAATTCAAAATTAAAGCATCATACAACATATACACAAGTCATATCATCAAAAAGACAATCTATATATATCAATCAATTATGTACATCATCTAGATTGGTATGCCATAATCAATACCCTGGCATACTCAATCCCCTCAAAAAGTAATAATAATATATACAATCTGTAGTCTGTAGTAGCTAGCCTCGAGAAGCCCTCGAGCTCTCACCCTCATCTCCTCCCCCACCCTGAGGTGGAGGAGGTGGTCCCATAGAGGTCCGGGTTGTGTCTCGGGTCCTCACCGTCGATCGTGAGGATGTCCTCGATGATCCCATCATGATCAGCTCCACAATGGGGGTTGGCAATGGTATCCTCTACCCCTCTAGAACCATATGATAGTACAACCCCTAGTAGAACATGGTCTGAGCAATAGCCCATGCCAGATCCTGAGTGCTCGCCCCTCCACTCCGAGCCCTGAGACATGTAGCCTCATCCTGTAGTGTCTGCACCTGAGCCCGAAGGTGGGCATTCTCAGCCTGGAGAGCCACCATCTCGCTGCTCTCCCCCACCTCGACACCCTTGCCCTTATCGGGCGATGGTGGCCTCTCCCCCTGCTGAGAAGGGAATCTCTCCTCCCTCCTCCCTATCTACTATGGCCTCTATGGAGCCTGTGCCATCCTCTGGCGTCTCTCCTATGGAGACCATCACTGCTCTCTCCCACCATGACCCCGTGCTACCTCAATAGCAGCCTGACATCACCTCCCCATCCATCACACCATGACGTGCACCGGACCCTATGCCCTCATCATCCGAGGAGGGTGGATGCCTGCATACCAGGCATCATATCCATCGACAACCCTAACATCATCACCATCCACTGGCTAGATGGGGGCATCATCTACATCCTGACTCTAGAATCATTACATATCTAGAGCCCCGCTCAGTGTAGTACTATCTCGAATAGTCCGAGAGTACTCATAATCCCTGAGAGAAGGGATCCCCTATTGAAGACCGAACTACCACAAAACTCGATCATAGCGATGGAGCTCTACCTCTCCTCGCTCCATCCTCAGCCAACAGACTCACTTGATGCGAGCCAGCTCCTGCCCATCCTCTGCCCACCCTGGATGCTCTCTCCATGGCCTCTAGGTGATCTGGTCTAGGATGAGGTCATCTAGCAACCTTCGAGACATCGATAGATCTATCCACCACTGTGACCCCCTCTATAACCACCAATAGAAAACCTGGGGCCTCTCTCGATCAACCCCTATCAGTGGGAGCCCTATCGGCCTCTGCACCATGATGTGCTCCCAACACCAAACCTATAGTAGTGATGTCACAACCAGACATCGGCCTCCCTTGTATACGACCCCATGTAGGATCCTATACAAGCGGCATAGTACAAAGCTACCCCATGCATATCTGTATCCATGGTCTCTCATGTCACAGACCACATCTAAAAGGAGCCAGGGTAATCTGCACCCACTCTGGTGGCACAATAGTAAGCCACCCACTACCCCTGCCAACACCCGAGTCAACCTAGATGCCCTAGGCATCTACCTTAGAGACTCGATGTTCACTCCACCCTTCTCTAAGGTGAAGCTCGGGTCTCCGCTCAGCCTCATCATCGCCTGGCCCTGATTGGCCATAGGAGTCATCAACCATCCCTGTATGGGGATCCTCAAGATCCTCCATACATCCTCTAGTGTGGGAGCCATCTCCCCTATCGATAACCGAAAGTAGGACGACCCCGGATACCACCTCTCTACTAGGGCTATCAGTAGCCCCATGTCCATCGATACTTGTGGCATCTCTGCCACATGCTGCAAACCGACCTGTGCTAGTCGGTCACGCTCCGCCTGGTCGAGCATGGCTATGTCATCTCTTAGCCCCCTGTATTTCCACTCCTAACTCTTTAGTAATCCCCTCTACAAAACAAACAATAAAACAACAAAATTCATTAATAAACCAATCATTAAAATCAATTAAATGCAATTCAAACAAGCTTAATTTCATAAAAATGATGATATCGTCCACCATTGGATGATATCATCCTAAATTGGGTAAAATCATCCTTTGTAGGATGAAATCATCTCCTATTTCGCAACTTGGGGATCGCCCCTTGTTGGATGGGATCGCCCCTAGTTCATCGATTTTGCCCTCAGACGAAATCGATGATCTAGAGATGATTTCGATGAAATAGGGACGATTTCATCCCGACGTCGTCGACGGCCTAAAAATGGCCATGATGCCCCAAAATAGTCAAAATTTAAAACAAAAAATTGCACAAAACAAATTAAAACATAATTCACTAGGATTAGATCCTTACCCGTAGCCCGCACTGGACCTCTGTCGATCGGTGTGCTGTCTCAACCATTTTTGTCTACAGAGCTCTAAAACAATAAAAATGAACAGTAAAAATGAATTAGGGTTTTACCCTATTTTCTTAATTTTATTTAAAACCAACAACATTTTTTTTAATTTTGCTTTTCCGCACTTTTACCTCAAACGTTCGATTTGGGTAAAAACACGGAGGGGGCACCATAGTCAGTAGTCGTACGATTCGACCTAGAATCGTCATCTAAAAAATGGAGTAAATTTTTGCTTTCTCGTAAAATGGGAAAAACTCGTCTTTAACGCATTTTCTTCGAAAAATTCGCTAAAGAGGGGGCAAAATGTAGCACCCTAAAATTGGCACAGTTAAACCTTAGTAAAAAGATAAAAATTTGAATTTTAACCCAAACCGCCCGTTACCCGCTCTCCTTGTTTTTCATGCCATTTTTAGGATTTGTTTTGACCGTTGGACGATATCATCGATGATCAGACGAAATCATCCCAGATCTGATGAATTCATCTAGAACAGAACGTCCAGACGATTTCGTCCCAAAACCAAATTTTCATAATTAGCTTCTGTTCAACAGCTTCTCTAACTTGGGCAGAAAGCGTGTCTATGCGGTTAGAGTCTTCCCCATTGGAGATCTCCCAAATTGGGATGATCTCCAACCTCCTAACCTCTCCCTAATCCTATATAAACTAGGATTTTCTTAGTTTATCCCCCTGAACCCCCTGGCTGACTGATTTCTTTGCAACTTTAACTTTTCGTGCATTAGAACACCTTCACACCTTCGTTTGCATTGCGTATTTCAAGTTTTCTTGCAAGGATTTTACTATTTTTTAGTTGGAGCAAGCTCGGATCATCGCAGGCGATTCCAGATGATTTTGGATGATCCTATCATAGATCGATGATGATCTCGTACGATTAGAGGTGATCTCGACTGTAGTCCAGATTGGGGGCAATCAGAACCTAGAGTTTGCATTTCTTTATCTTCTCTCTTCATTTCTTTATGCATTAACTTGGTTTATTCTATTTCTGCATCCTGGAGTTCACCTCATTTAGCATAGATGCATGATAAAGTTAAAACAAATTATTAAATTAATGCATTTCTTTTAATTACTATCTGGATCTATCATTTAGGCAAATTTACTATCATTTCTATCATTTCCCTTTGCTTTTGCAGTTGCATTTTTGGTTTTTGGTATCTGTTTCTATGACTATAGGTTTCTGATGAATTCATCAGATCGATGATGATCTCATCTGATCTCAGATGACCGATTGAGATCTGAGATGATTATATGCAATTTCAGATGATTACGTATGATTTGAGATGATTTGGACTTCTACAAACCTCAGAATCTTCATCAGACATCCGAAATCAGGTATATTCTATCTTATTTAGCATACTTTCTGTGTTTAGCACTTATTCATGTTTTCTATATTCATATAAATCAGCATTGGCATATAGAATAGCTTAGATTCATCCTGGCCAAACCTAGGAATTGAATGATTAAAGTATAAAATGAACACATCAAACCTACTCTCAACCTAGGTGTGGAAACTGCCACTCAAAAGTTTCCTGGTGAACCCACCATCCATCAAAAATTCACCCTTATACCCCCTCCCCCGAGAGGCGCGACCTTCAAAGGGCCTCTCAGTCCGAGGTATTGTCCCATCCTTCTCGCATCCCCCTTTCGGGCGTGGATCCTATAGCCTGAAGGTAAGGATGCAAAAAATTTGGAGCGATACAATACACTTATAAACAAGGTTATTCTGATGTACCTAGATGACATGACTGTGTTTTCTCATGATAAAAATGATCATCTATATCATTTGGAATAAGTTTTTCAAAAATACAGAGTTTGGTATTTCTCTAAATCCTAAGAAGTCATTCTTTGTGGTACATGAGGGAAAACTGTTAGGACATGTGGTCTCAAAAGAAGGCATGGCCATAGAACCAGATAGGATTAAAGTAATCCTAGCTATTCCTTTGCCTACTAATCAGAATATGTTGTAGTCTTTATTAGGCCAGATAAATTTTGTCAGAAAGTTCATTTTTTATTTTGCACAGAAGGTGAGGCCTATATCTGAACTACTCAAGAAGGGGGCAAAATTCAAGTGGACTGAGGTTAGGAAGAAATATTTTGAAATCATCAAGCAATCCATTTCTACAGCCCTTATTTTTATAAATTTGGATTTCAGCAAATATTTTATCCTCTATGCTTATGGAGCTGAACAAAGTTATGCTTCAATACTCACTCAAAGGGATGATCAGGGGGATGAACACCCTACATTATTTTGGAGTCATACTTTGCATGACTATCAAGTAAAATATAATTTTATTGAAAAATAAGTGTTTGTTGTGATGAAACCACCTAATAAGTTTAGACAATATCTAGTGTAGAGCAAAACTCTGGTGTATGTAGTTCATCCAGATGTGAGAAGTTTTATTTTACAAGGTGACCTTGGAGATAAAATGGCTAGTTGGATTACTAAGATCCAGGAATATGATGTGTAAATACACCCCACCAAGTTGGTAAGAGGCAGAGCCTTGTGCCAAGGATTGATAGATATTTCTGCTCTGGCTAGAGTAACAGATTATCAAATGACAGAAGAGGATCAAGTAGAGATTTTCTACACTTTGAATTCTGATTGGATCGAACAAATGACCAGGTATTTTCAAACTGGTATATGCCCACCTGATCTGATTTCTTCATAAAGGAGGTATAGACTTCATGCTTTGAAATATGCATTATTACTAGAAGGGTTATTCAAAATAAACTTGGATGGTGTTCTCCTAAAATGTTTGAGGGAGGACCAACAAAAGAGATTCCTAGAAGAAATTTCATAGGAATGTTGCTTCTCCTCTAAAGCCTATTCAAGTTGAAGAACCTTTTCAGCAATGGGGATTAGATTTCATAGGAGTTATAAATCCTAATTCTTCAGCAGAGCATAAGTTCATCTTGACAACTACTGATTATCTAACTAGATGGGTAGAGGCTATTCCTACAAAAATGGCAGATCAAGATGTTGTGATCAACTTTATGGAGAGTTTAATTTCCAAATTTGGAATCCTAAAAGCTTTGGTGAGTGATAATGGTCATGCTTTTATAGGGGCCAAGTATATTGATTTTTCTAGCAAGTATGGCATCACTCTAAAAAATACTTCAAATTATTACCCTCAAGGTAATGGACTTGCAGAATCTACTAACAAGAACCTGTTGAGGATTTTGATAAATTCCCTCGAAGGTAACAAGAGGAGTTGGCATCTATTTCTTGACCATGCTCTATGGGTGGACAAAATTACCATTAAGAAATCTATCAAAAATTCCCCTTATGCACTGGTATATGGAAAAGAAGCAGTATTTCCAATCCACTTGGAGATCCCGACACTTAAACTTGTCAGTTCAGAAGAGGAAGAGCTGGAGGAAGATCCAATAAAAACTAGATTGACACACTTGCTGCAACTGGAAGAAAACTAGACTCAAGCATATGATCATTTTTCAAAATCATTCATCAGACATTAAAGCATGGTTTGATAAAAATTCTAGGTTCAAAAAACTTCAAGTCGGAGACTTAGTTCTCAGGTGGAATGTAGACAGAGCAAAGCTGGGCAAACATGAGAAATTTGATTTCTTTTGGGATGGCCCTTTTGAAATAGTGGAAGGTAAAGAATATAATGTATTTCGTTTGAAGTATTCGAAAGGAAACATTCAACCAATTTCAGTGAATGGTTTCCACCTCAAGCTTTACTATATTTGAGCTGTGATTTCATTGTAACATATGTACATAAAAATTTCCCTTCCTTTATGCACTTTGTATTTGTTTTCTTTTACACTTTGTAATTGGTCCTTTTTCAAAAGGGATTCTTTAAAAAAAAAAAATTGTTTCAAAAAATGACTATGTTGAGAAGGACGTGTTAAGGTTCCATTCTGCATACGATGCCACCTAAAGTTCTTCGAAATGACGTTTTGCCTTCAAATCTGCATTGTTAGATACAGATGGACAATTTTATAGGATGATCCACCAAAAGAAAGACAAAAATGGTAATAATATGGAAATCCCTCAAAGCTTGGAATAAGCTGGAGTGAAATCAATTCAAAACCAAATGGCAAGTTCTAAAATGATGCGTGGAGACTAAATATTGCTCATGCATTCAATTCTAATGAACTCGCACATGAAACAAATATTATCCAAAGGTATGTGATGAGTTGGTAGTGCAATTTCAAAATTTGACCAATGAGGAGGTACAACGTCACCTTTGCACCACCAAATTGAATAATAAAATGGATTGGAAAGTGTGCCCATAAATATATCGTATGCCAACTACATTAATGGAAAAAGATACATGGGTTCCAAAAAGGGGAAGTAATGAAAAGCATTTGCCAAATTCACTTTGAGGTCCCTTGCTTCTACAAAAAGGTAAAATAAGTACAACCATACTTGGAAGAATTCACTACAAAAATTTGGAAAAACGAAGCTTGCTGCTATCAGAATGGTGACCAAAAAATCATCCATCGAATCAATGAGGATAGTGACAAGATTGCAGGTGCATGCACATTGCACCAGTTGAGTCACAGATACAATGATGGCTAGAGTGGGAAGGACTCACCTCAGGATCAATTTTGCATTCCCATATTTTGAAGGAAACCCAATGCAGCGGCACGGTATGAAGCCTACAGAACAACAGTTTTTATGTGAAGATATTCTTTGAAATAAAGCCTTATAAAGGGATAATATTTGTATATAGCTTATAAAGGTAGTAATAATACTGATATTGCAGATACAATCTCTGGTTAAGAAGAAAGGTTTTATGATGTACTTGGCATGGTTTCTATGTGACCCTCTACCCTCTAGACAAAAAAAAATTTTCAGAGGGTAAGGTTTGCATGGAAATAATTCTTTAAAACATAATATCAAATATAATTCTTGTTTTGACTCCGTAGCCCAATGGATAAGACTCTAGATTCGATTGTCTTTGCAATTAAATCCACTCGAGAGGCACCAAAATGTAGGCCCAAAATGGCCACATACTTAGTAAAATTTGACTAAGTGATAATACTATTATTTTGCTCTGGAATCAGGTTGATGGTATGAGTCTGCTGGGAGATATTCAATTTTGAAGGTTTGAAGACATTCTGAAAAACTCCATTCCTGGTCTGAAATAACGATGGGTTCTGAATCTGCAAATTTTTGTAATATATGGGGGCATCAGTGATAAAAAGTATGGATTTGGTTCTTTTCGTATGTCTGATTCCGAAAAGTCTTTTTGCTTCCTACTCTGGAAGAGACTTCTTACTTTTCGCTCTGGATTGAAGAAAGTTTCAAAATCTACAAAATTCATGAGGAAGACATCAACGATAAAAATGTGTGTATTGGCGATTCGGGAAATGAACAAGGATTCTCTTTCTGGAGGTGCAAAAGCAAAATAATCTAAGTGTTTGACTTCAGGCCTGAATTTGCATTATCTTTAAAATTCATAGGAGATGATGATGTCAGTGATGAAAAAGTGTGATTAATGAAGACAGGGTGGAAGATAAAAGATTCCAAAGTGGATTCAAGGTTTAAATACTATGGATTTGGATTGAAGACTCTGATTACTAAGGAAACGAGCAGGATGGCTTTCAGCTCATGTCGAATTTAATCTGAGTCATCCAATAAGGAGAATCAACGATGGAGGTTGGCCTATCAAATTTTGAATGTTTAAAAGGTTTTTGCACCATAACCACGATGTGCAGCTGGATGATGAAACATCAAATATTTTTAAGAAGATCTAACCAAAAGCAGTTACAGATCGACGATAGCAAGTTTTTCTCAAGAAATATCAACGGGACATGTGATCCAGAAGGTTATGAACTTTAGTTCTTCTAGTAGATCATCAAGTTGCAAAGACCCCGAACGGCCATGGTGGATGTCCTTCTAGCGTATTTCTTGGAGTTTGAATGAATCAGCTATAAACTCTTTGTTGAGTTGTTGTAACAAGATTGAATGTATTGTTTCTTGAATATTATGATATGAAAACTATAAAGAGATATCAAACCCTCAATTTCAAGGGTCGGCTCTAGCATGTTTTCCTGTACTACTATAAATATTTTTGAAGGACTGAATGCAAGGAGAAATACATTGATCTTCACCCCAATTCTGCGTTTCTGTGATGGATGTTAGAGGTTC
This sequence comes from Wollemia nobilis, assembly GCA_028583015.1. Classification (NCBI taxonomy): domain Eukaryota; kingdom Viridiplantae; phylum Streptophyta; class Pinopsida; order Araucariales; family Araucariaceae; genus Wollemia; species Wollemia nobilis. Next base: position 4,249,692 of record JAQPPZ010002093.1, read on the forward strand.
AAATTTCATAGTTGTATTTCTGTAAATACTTAGATGGTTAGTTTATGCCATCATAGATTACTAGTTTTTATGAGTAATTGAAATCTGCTTTGAAGTTTGTTCTTTGTTATTAGAAGGTGCATTTCTATAAAATCTAGGTTTTGGTGAATTTTTCTATTTGGTTATCATTTCCTAGATATTAAAATTGCTTGCTATAATATTTCTTTGTTATGCTTTAATATCTGAAATGAGCTATCTTGGGATAAAATTTGATCTAGATGTATATCTTTAATATGGTTTTTTAGAAGCTTTTTATGGTAATGCAATGTTATTAGTCTATCCGTCCACTGAAATCTACATTTCTCTAACCTTACCCTTTTCTTACCCTAAATTCCAAGCTCTAATTGAGCATAATTGTGTTAACAATCTACTAATTTGACAAGGAACCAACCTACTCTAGAGGTTGGATTTGAAACCCCTATTTTAGTCCATCCAATGTTGAGTGTTGAGTTACAGCTATCGGGTGCAAGACTAAGTAGAAAGTAGGAAGATAGACAGCCGCAGTATCAAGTAAACTTGGTGCAATTCAGTACCCAATAGTAAGGTGGTAGTCTTAAATCTTAGGAAGATTATTGGTAGGAATATGAAGGTGGCTCTTGCTATTGCTATAAGGGATGTTGTTGTGATGGGGTTTGTGAGGATGGAAACTGAGTGCTTGATGTGGAAGAGAAGGGATATGAAATCATACCTATGGTAGGGGTGAATGATGCAACATTTAAATGAGTGCAGTTTAAAAAGGAGGAGTCATTATCAAAAGGATATTGAGATAGACTTTAGAAGAAAAGGTGCGCAAAGGTAGTAGAAGTAGGTAGGTTCTCCTCATCGATGGTGAATAAAGGAGAAGGATGTTCTAGATCTGTATAGATAACATGATCACAAAACATAGAAGGTGGATTAGGTGAAGGTAAATGGGAAATGAGTGGGTGGTCTTCACCAAATGATGTGTCAAGGGCCTTACTTGAAATAGACGTCTCGCCTTGATACATCATGTGTGTATAGAATGGATCAGATCCTATGAGAAGAACTGTAGTGAATGTGGATTTACCCTTCGTGAGTGAAGGGGGGGAGGTAGACTGACTAGAAGGGACACTAGAGGTCTCCTCTATGAGGTGCACTTGCTCATGTGCTCAACTATGAGTGACAACAAGCATGGTGCTATATGTTGTAACTTAAAACTTTAGAACTACATGTAAACTAAAATATGAGATCTTGGGTGTGATCTGCAAGGGGTTTTTGAGTAACCCTACAAATTTTGACTAGTTTCTGAACTTGGAAGAAGGATTCATAGGTCAAGGGGTGAATTGGGACTTGATTCATAGGTTAACCTATGAAATTTACTCAAACTATAAATGTAATAGAGACTAAGCAGTGACAAACTGTAGATAGCCAACAAATAGATTGTTGAATCATGAAATGTGCTTAAACCAGTTTATGAAACAATGTAAAATTGGAATCAGTTATAAATGTAGAAAAAAAAATGTTTATATGTTTTTGTGTGTTTTTATGTTGAAAATATGCTTCCTAGAAAATATCATAGGTAGTGGGGTGATAAATCTAGAAATATCAGGAGTGTCATCGACACAAAACCTCCTGCAACACCCAAAGGTGCATAGAATAGAATAATGTTGCAACATGTGAATGGTGACCTGTATGGAAGGTGCAGTAAAATTATAGCCTATAGGGGGGACTCAAGATGCACTAATGAGTCCAATAGCCTCTTGTGAGAAGAGGCAATAATATCTAAGAATTGCTATTTGCCCAATTAGGCTTTTGCTTCACTCTCGGGTGAGCTTAGTCAATGAAGATAGTTATCATGTTCACTAATTATGTAAGCCTTGTGAACTAAGGCATCTAATCCTATCCCACTCTGAAGGTCCCTTATGGTGATGAAATCTAGAAAACCAATCTCAAAAATGGGATATTTTTTGGTGATGAAGTCTAGAAAACTACTCCTGTGGGGCTACTAGGTGTTTAGGGGGGTGAGCTGGTGGAGGGTAAAACTCCTACCTCACCAGTCTTGAGTGATGGATTGGGTATGAAGTTTAATATCACCACTTGTGTATACCATGTAAGTGTGTAGGTTTTTGTTGTCTAACGATGATATGAAAGCAAGAAAGCTAACTAGATACCTTTTTGAAATGGAAATCTACCCCTATATGTGTTTTTTGGAAGCAAAGCTAGATTAAGATGCATTTTGAAAGAAAAGCTAGTACTATGTGCCTTTTTTGGAAAAGAAACTAGGATCTATGCTATGACGCATGTAAATAAGCAATGTGAAGCATGTGATAAGAGGTATTTATGGATTTCTAATTTTGAAACATGAAAGGAATTTGAAACTAACTATGTAAAAAGAGATTTAAAACCCTGATCTAATGACATGAAAAGGAATTTAAAATTTGTAAGTTACCCAAGGGATTTGTGAAAGAAATGGGAAATTTCTAATCTAATGATATGAAAAGGAATTTGAAATTTTTAATTTACCCAAGGGATTTGTGAAAGAATGGGAAATTTATAATCTAATGACATGAAAATGGATTTGAAATTTACAAGTCACTCACGGGATTTGTGAAAGGAATGGGAAATTTCTACTCTAAATGACATGAAAAGGAATGGGAAATTTCTACTCTAAATGACATGAAAAGGAATTTGAAATTTGGTTTTGTGAAAAGGAATTTGAAATGGCTTTTTGATAAAAATATACTAAAAGAGATTTGGAAATCCTAATCTTAAATGCATGAAAGAAATCTGAAATTGATTTTTGTGCGAAAAGGAATTTGAAAGTACTTTGATGAAATATGTGAAAAGAGATTTGAAAAACCCTAATCCTAAATGTGAATTTTGAAATGGAAATTTAAAATGCACTTTTGAGAGCAAATTGATTGAATAACACATAAAGGAAATGGAAAGCCTACTTGATAGCGATTTGCAAAATAAAATGAAAATATTCTTTGAAATAAAACAAACTAATATTTATGATCTACACATAGGTTTTTGAAAAGAAATTTGAAAGACCTATCTAATGCAAGAAATATGACTTTGAAAATTGACGATTCTCAAAAATATTGACACGAAATGGAAACCTGTTCTCATAATTTTGAACAAACATATATGTAGCTTTGATTCAAGTAAATAAAAAGGAAATTATAAAACAAACTAAACTGAATGATCTTAAAATGATGAATGAATTGAAAAATAATTCCATACAATGACATGATGCATGTGTTAATGAGCCTCTCTTGCAAATGGATGATAAAAACAAGGAAGTCTAAGGAAAATACCTGTGTCCTTTTGCTCCATATGGAATGTTCTATGTCTCTACTATGGAACTCTACACTTTTGAGGGTTTTTCAAGCAGTTATGCTGAATTCACAAGATAGGGGGTGAATTAGATTTGAATTCGCATGTCGGGGGTGAATCAGGTTTAGGATCCTAAACTCTTGTTTTCATGATGTGAGAGACTTGTCAGGGTTTTGAGGGTCTTTTTCTATCTAGAAATGGTACCTGCAATAGCACAAAAACATAAAATTGTGTTTATAGACACCTAAAACATGTCATGTCGAGGCGACTACTCATATGGGACATGCTAGAAGACCATATGAAAGATCTTGGATAGATTCCAAGGTGTAGAAGTGGTTCTAACCACTCATTTAGGCATTTTGGCCTAATTAGTGTTGGTCACGGCTGACACCCACGATTAATAGAGTTGATCATGCCTCAAAGTCGTGGCTAGCCTTCAAAATTAGTTGGACCTTGGCCAACCCAAAATTGGTTACAATGGCCAATTGGTTGAAGATCCAAGTAGTTAGAGGGCGGAAAGTTCCAGAAGTTTCCATCCAACTACCCCAACTATCCCTTCTTGATCTTGGCTTCTCCATGAAGCTGAGACATGGCCTTACCTTGTGCTATAAAACCCCCCTCCAAATTGGGAAAAATACTGGAAGAATCTCAAGTTGAAGAGCAGTGAAGTCCTGTCAAATTTTATACTCACTTGTATCCATTGAGAGGAATACCTTTGTTGTCTAATTGGAAATTACATGGCACTTGGAAATAAGAAGGCTATGGAGGGCTAGGATAGATCAAGAAATACAATTGAACCCATTCCATCACTAATCTAAGCAATTCAAACTTCAAATCTATTATAGGACATCGTGGTGACCCTTGATCATAAATTCATCAAGGGAAATTGGAGATCTAAGACTGACATTTGAGAGCAAAGGCAATCATGGCTCAGTCATGACTATCAACCATAGCTAACAGTTCCAACCAATTCACAGACCCATGGTCAAGGTTTAAGTTCCTTTTCCCTTGGTTTTAGTAGTATCTTATATTTTATTTGTTGTAGATTAAATGCATTCAATCTAGATTTTCTTTATTAGAGATAATTGTGTAGTAGAAATAGGGATTTAAGACTTATCTCCTTCATTTCTTGTCATTTGGTAGCTAGATTGGTTATGGCTATTTCTCATGATTCCATGCTTCCAATTGTTTAATTAGAACACTAGATAGATTGATCTATATTTCCTTTACATTTATTGATGGTCAATTATCATGTTTAGAGTAGATTACTATGCTTTATACATTTTCTTGATTTAAGCTTTCATGACAATATTTTGTATAATTTCCTCTAAAAGCCTCATTAAGAGAGGCCTCCTTTACTTTTAATTGCTTCTTGTTGTTTCTTGAACATAGGGTTAATAGGGTCTTGTCATTCAAAGCAACAAATACCTCTAATCATGGAGAAGAAGGCTACATTTGCCTTGGAGTAGTTCGTGTCAACCTAGGAAGCCTACGAATTAGACCTACCCTTGCATGGGGATTTTCTATGATTTTAATAATTGTATCACATTGGGTATCCCTAAGAGGGATGGATTTGTAATCGAGTTTCATTGGAAATTTAATAAAAGAAGCCCTTCTTTGTGGTTATTTGCAAATTCATCTATTTCTTTTATGCTTTGTGTGATTTTCAATTATTATTAGCTTAGGTGTATGCATCTTGGATTGCTATAGAAGGCGATCACAGTGGAAGTCTACATTTTATGCCACAAAATACTAACTTATTGTGTTTTGTGATGATAGACCTTAGTCATAGTTGACAACCACGGTTAACAGTTGTCACCGCGCCATAGAGTTGTGGGTAATAGTTGCAGCTATGCCTGATAGATGTGATCAACAGAGAACAGAACATAGAATAGGTATTCAAACTTCATTAGACTTGGATCTGAGGTAGGTTTCATTTTCCTATGTTTTTGTTGTATGTCTGTGTTTTTGTTGTCTGTCTGTGTTTTTGTTTTCTAGAATGCATAAATGTTAGATTAATTAGAAAACTTAATGAAAATATAGAAATGGAAAAATCCTAGTTCATTTTTAGTTTTCTACTAGTTGTTGCTAGGAATAGTGGATCTCTGATTGTAGTTCGCCCTAGTATCCAGTGGTCTAGGCCATTCTATGTTTATATTTTACATGTATGAGGCCCAATAAATGGCCATTTTCATCATAGATAGTTGCATTCTCTGAAAAATCATCTAGCATAGTCATGCATTCTCTTAAAATCAAATGTTCTTTTGAAAAGCATGTAGGGAAAATCATTTGAATGTTGTTTTATGCATCTTATTTTCATGCAAAGTAAAAATAACCACACACACCATGACACATGGTAAATGCTAGTGAGTTGGAAGTCACATCCAACCACTAGTAGGGTTCAATGATGGTGGTAGTGATTTCCATCCATTGGCCCAACTCCCTCGATCCTTTTGTTACTAGACCAATACCGGATCCAAGATGCCATCATAGCCCATGCAAAATAGCATGCATTCCTCTTTGGAGGGGTGTATCGTTGCACACGGGTGAACAGGGTGAGGACCAGGAGGACCTATGCTCCCTGCCTAAGTGTGGGTTTCATCTCCACATTTTGGGGGGTTTACGTGACCATGACTTTCATTGTCAGTTTTCGAGCTACGAGTATACAGGTGAAAACCCTTAAACAATTGAGTATATCATCAACTTATTGAAAACATGATGAGAGTTACTTTTTGATACAAAAAATATTAAAACACACCAAATAGTTTAGGGCTCACAAACAAAAATTTAAAAGATATAATCATCATTATTTACTTTGTTTGCCTTAAAATTTACATATGAGATAATATAATATCATGGTGTGAACATGGAGAGGCTGATCCGAGCATAGACCCGAGGTCAAGGTCGAAGCTCCACCCAATGCACAGCAAGATGTGCAAAACCCTCCACCACAGAATCCTTCCAAACATCATTTAATGAGTATTATAGGGGATAATTCTACACACGGGGATCCTATTGAGAATACCTCGATTAGAGGAGCCACTAGACACTCCTCGAGACATAGATTAGAGCATGGGACTTCCCAGCATGGGGGTACCATATAGGTTAGCATTTATCATGACCGCATTTTGCATGGTTCCATGGGATCTATTGAAGAGTATGTCATAGAGGGATCTATATTGGTACCCCTTTGACCTGTAGCTAAGGGAGGCATAAGGCCCCCACCATATGAGTATAGACAAGTTCAAGATCCACCCATTCAGGGGTAAACATAGAGGGATGCTTTTGAGCGTAGACCCATGCAAACTCCCAACAGAGGTGAAACTTGTAGGATCATCATAGACATGTCTAAATTGGGATTAAATGGTACACCACCTCATGAGCCATGGAGTAGTAGATAGTTAGATGGTCTAGACAAAGTCTTAGGATAGTTAGGTTATAAACCTTCATCTGCACCTTCTTATTCTTTAAGTGTGCATAGTGGAAGTACCATTAGGACCATTAGAGAACCTAGAGAATTCTCCAAGCATTCTCGTGATATGCATGCCCCTACATCCCATGTAGGAACAAAGTATAGGTGACCATTGAATGCAAATGCCATCTTCATAGACAAGGGCAAGAGCATAGAAAATTATGTCTTCATAGAAAAAGCTGCTCGAATAGAGTGCACACACTAGAGGCCTCATACGACTAATCACATAGATAGATCTCACAATATGGTGTCATAATAGAGATGTCAAATCCTTCAAAATTAGTTGGAGAATGTTCGTGCAGAGTGGGAATACCTTGAAAATGAGGACACTTAGAGGTAAAGGTTCATAAGACAATGCTTATATGAACAGCACATGCACGAGCAATGCATCCTTGATCAAAAGGAGTATGCTGAGAGGGAGGACCGATTGGCCGATGAGCTACTTTGTAGAATTTAGTTTACCTCACCATAGTGAGTATAGGGAGAGAATTGATAGACAAGCTACTTCGTAGCCCGAGTTGCACCCTGACCATATAGACACCCATACTCACCATACGACCCAACACAGAGATCGACGTCCTATGTCCAAATATCGTGGGCATAGGTAGTATGAAGAAGAAATGGGAGAGGAATTAGATCAAGAATATCCCGAGATCTCCCAAGTCGAAGTGGATGATGAACCTAGTCCTCCACCTAGACCAAAGAGGAATGTTCCTCCAAAGGTGCCTCAAAGGCAATCTAGAGAAGAGGAGTTCCTATCTTCGTAGGCCTATAAGGCCTTGGAAAAAAAGGTTAAATATATCGATAAGCAAGGGACGGATTATCAAAAGCCTACCTTAAACAAAATTCATAATGAACCTTTATGCCCATCAGTTCCTATTTCGGCCTATCCTGAGCATTTTGAGATGCCTAGGTTGGAAAATTTTAAAGGAGAGGAGGATGCTCAGGAGCACATCATGAGTTTTCTAGACATGTGCTTTCAGATCGAGAGCAATGATGCTTTGCTCCTATGGACCTTCATTACAACCCTCTTAGGCCCAACCTAGGAGTGGTTTAATCAACTCAAAATGCACAACATCACCAACTTCAAGCAACTAGTCGATGCATTTCTTGAATGCTTCTCCTTCGATGTCAAGAAAAAGGTGAACTTATCTGATCTAGTTTCTTTAATGCAACATTATGATGAGCCAATTATGGATTATGGGAAATTATGGAGAAATATGATGGCAAAGTTTCCATTCTCCATCCCTACTTCTAAATTAACTTGAATGTTTACGAAAAGTTGCACAAAGCACATTTCATTATTATTACAGTTGCAACAATATCAAACCTTTGAAGAGGCTTTGGCTCAAGCCAAAGTGATAGAGGATATCAAGTTATAGGAGGGTAACATGAAACTAAGAAACAAGAAGGAATGAAACAAGAAGAGCACCGAGAAACAATAGGCCAAGCCAGCCCACATTAATCAGGTGGTTCTAAACCTTCAAAAATGGGATAAGGGGTAGCAACAATGAAATTATCAATCCCAACCTCCTCCTATGTAGTATGAGTAGTGCAAAAACAACCAGAAGGGTAAGGATAAATAAATACACCCTCCTCACATATTCACTCAATTATCATAATCATTGACATCGATTTTCCATCAATTGTGCGAGGCAAAGGCAATAAAATTACCAAAAATAAAATTAGTGGACCCTAATCAACCCAAGCCTAAGGGGTATAAGGATGATCAATATTGCATATTTCATCAAACGAAAGGTCATGACATAGAGGTATGTTGATCTTTCAAACATTTGGTGCAAAATATGATCGAAAGAGGTACGCTTCTTGTGGACAACCTACAAGAACCTAGACAATCAAAATATGGGGATTTACAAAAATCCTCTACCCAACCACGAGGTGCCAAGGAACAATGTTGGCCAAGTCAATCAAGTACGCATCAAACCACCAACCCATGGGTTCATCAGAATGGTCAACATCATCACAAGACATGCGAGGTATGAAAGACCAAATCAACCTCCATTTCCTATTAGGGTCCAAGTTGTGCCTCCTCCAAGGCCAGCCCAGAATGTGCTAGGCCCACCAACTAGATCGGTGGTAATAATCAGGAGTAGGTTAGTTCAAAACCTACATATGACTCCAGTGAAGTTGTCCATTTATGAGCTAATTCAATAGTCTCCCAAGCAAAGGGATATTCTTATGGATATTCTAAGGTCCATAGAAGTGTAGTCCCAGGATCCTAAAGCATTCACACACTTCGTGGGATACATGCAACAATTTTAGGAACTGATTATACAATTTTATGATCATGAAATCAAGACGATTTCCATTGTCACAGTGGACCCATTACTCCACATCATTGCGTGTGTAAATCACAAACCTTTCAAGCAGGTTTTTATTGATATGGGATCATCAATCAATATAATCACGACCAAGGCATTGACATACCTAAAGTTTCCAAAGATGCATATCATACCTTCTGCCTTCACATTGAGAGCTTTTAATGATGCATTATGCTCAACTATCGGCATGATAGTTTTACCTATTTAGGTGGGACTGAAGACCATCCCGATGATGTGTCATGTGATTGAAGGTGCTATGCAATACAATATACTTCTAGGATGGCCTTGGATAAGATAAATGCATTGTGTCCCTTCCATTCTCCATTAGTGTATTAAATATGTGCATGAGGGATAGGTTCACGTGGTACCTTTAGATGAAGAACCATTCAAATACGTGAATTTAGTAGATTTTCCAGGGGACTTCATGCTCCCATCAATGCACCTGGACATATGGATAGTATCATCGATCAAAGAGCCAGGAGGAAAAATTAAGGAAGTGTGTGCCAAACCTACAATATCTGCATCTCAATGATCAAAGCACACGACAACTGATTCTACCAGACCATCTACATCCATAATGTGTCGGGATGATAAGAAGATAAAAGCAAATATGGGAAAAAAAGAGATAAAGTGAGCACCCAAACCAGTTGTCATCGAGGTCCCTACTCCCATGGAAGTAGAGGATGCTCAAGAATAATTCAAAGAGGTACCTCAGCCTACTTCGCTTGTGTCTTTAGCATGGTCATCTACACCATAGGTGACCATTCATTTGGTTAATCCCATATTAGGGGAGTATATTATGCAAAATATGACATTTACGCTGATCATCAAGACTACATAGGATATGGGCCGACCACAAGCCCATCACCTTCTCATAGGGATGGTGGTACCATTAGGGGTACCTCCTAATCAAACCAATTTTATCTATGGTGGGCTCTACCAACTTGCATCTCGCACTACCATGGATGAGGATGATGATGAACCATTCATTATGAATATTCATTATCTCTCTAACCTAAAATATGCCTTACAATATTTTGAGAGCTACCATTGGCATGGTTATGGTCTTGGATTATTTGAGTAGGTGCATAGGAGGCCTTACGAACCATAGTATCAGTTTCCGATTGATAGGTTTAGGTTAGGATATTATATCGGAGGATAGGATGAACTCCTCGTGGTATCTTTAGACTACCTGTACCTCAATCTAGGGGGTGAATTTGACTTCAATCCTTATCACCCCAATCCCTCTACCTTTCAAAGGGATAATTGGTTAGTTTCTTAAGTCACTATAGAGCCGCCTGAGATATATCACGAAGACATATTTGTGGAGACCGATCCAGAGCACATCCTAAGAGACAACTTGGATGAAAAAATCCATGGGGTAGCCAACAACATAGGCTTGAAATATCAAAATGCTAGCATAGCAGTAGATTCTAAGTCAGAGAATCATTGTGATGAGGATATAGCAGAGTCCATCTATGAGATATGGACTGAGTTGCATGTATAAGAGTGATGATGATGACGAGTCCTCACACAATGAGTAATATAAGGATGAGACTAAGTTGGCCTACCTAGGTCCTCAAAATTTATGTCATCTGTTTCCTTTGAAGACAATCATCGAGGATGAGCAATCCTCTAGTGACGATAATGACTAAGAGTGGGCTTACATGTGGCCCCATATTCCTGATATCCTAGTTCCAATAGGTAGAGGTGAAGGTTTTCATTATGATAGTGATGATGAAGATGAAGTAGAGATAGCCTATTTGGGTACTCCCTACTTACACCATTGTAATGCGCCATATACTGTAGAGGATATGTACAGAGATATCGATCTCCACCCTCATATCAATGGAAGACCACCAAATCTCAATGTGATTTATCATATGGTGTTTCTTGATATGTCGATATATAGAGAGCTCCTAGAGCCTAGCGATCCTATTTTTGAGTATGTCCATAGACTAGATCCAGAGATCCCCATACCCCCAAAACCACATCTCGGGGATGGAAGTTATATAAATTTAGAGTCACATGCATGTGGTCCTGGAGATATGATCCATTCCATCAATATGATCTCCATTGATTTGACCACTCCATTTCATAATCTAGTTGACCCTTCCAAACCATTGTGTCTTAAACCATTGTGTCTTAATGTAGATGCTATTGATTGGGATCACACTGACTCACCATTGGAACCTAAATATTTCTTCCCTAATGAAGAAATACTGCAACCTTTCCATTTTTTTCTAGGTTGTGCACATGATGTTTATCATGCTAAGGATGCTTCCAATGTGGAACCTATAAACCCAAAATATGACATCTAATTAATACCTCCACACTAGCTTGAGGAGGGATACCACATGTCAATAGAGAAAACCTTTGAAGTGGATATTAGTAATGATCCCACAATTACTAAGAAGGTTAAATTTGGATAAATTCTATCTCTTGATGAGCGTGCCAACATCATACCTCTATTGAAAGAGAGACCTAATTTCTTTGCTTGGACTTATAACGACATACTGGGTCTAGATCCAAAACTAGTTACTCATAACCTTTCACTAGATATCTCAAAAAATCTAGTCAAGAAAAAACTCAAGAAGATGCATCCAATAGTAGCCTTAATTGTTAAGTATGAATTGTAGAAGCTACTGGATGTAGATTTTGTCATTTCCATTGACTATCTAGAATGGTTATCAAACATGGAGCCTGTAGGAAAACTTAATGGAAGGATCCGTATCTGTATGGATTTTAGAGATCCCAACAAGGCAACACCAAAGGATTCATTTCTATTGCTAAGAATAGATGCTCTCATAGAAACAATTGTGGATCATGAAATGCTCTCCCTAATGGATGGTTTTTTTGGTTACAACAAAATTTGTATTAAGCTCGAAGACTAGTATAAAACCATGTTCATAATGCCATGGAGGACATTTTGTTATAAGGTTATGCCATTCGGCCTTAATAATGTTGGTGCTACTTATCAATGAGCTATGGCATACATATTTAATGACTACATACATAATATCTTGGAATATTATATCGATGACCTATTGGAAAAGTCATTACTACATTCAGAGCATACAGAGATCCTGATGAAGGTCTTTGATCGTCTGATAGAGCATAATGTCAGGTTAAATTCTAAGAAGTGTGTATTTGGTGTGACTTTAGGAAAGCTCTTAGGATTCATCATCTCAAAACAAGGGATCGAAGTAGATCTAACTATAGAGATACAAGTACGGAATCTCTCTGTAAGGATGTTACCCAGCAATTGCAATCAGAACAATTCACAATGAAACCCAATACTTCACGAAATGAAACGAAATATCAAATCAATTATTTATAAAAATGAAATTGCCACTTCAGGTGGGCACACCCTCATCGTAAAGGCAATGATTGCAAAAACGCAGATGATAAATTGATAAAGATGAGATAATTCAATTAATTCAACAACTACCCTAATAAATATGAATTTATTAAACACTTGGAGAACCTAGCCGACGGCTAGGTTTGGTATGTAGCATGACTCCCCTCCTCGGAAATCTTTTTCCTCAAAGCTAGAAATGTTTGGAAAATACTTGCGTGTTCTCATGTGGCATCTTCCTCTAGTAGGTCTTGCCATTTGATGAGAAATTCTTGAATCTGGCGCGATCTTAGTCTTCGTATTCTGTGTTGTAATATATCTTCAGGTTGGAGATGTATGCGTCCTTCCTCATCGAGCACTCGGTAATTCTGATTGACTTTGCACTTTCCGACCAATTACCTTTTTGAGACATGAAACATGAAATACCGGGTGTATTCGTGATGATGAAGGTAGCTCTAACTGATAGGCTACTTCTCTAATGCGGCGCACAATTTTGTAAGGACCATAGAATCGTGGTGCCAACTTTTGACTGGTCTTTATCCTTAATGATGCTTGTTTTTAATGTTGCAACCTTAGGAAAACCTTGTCCTCGACATTAAAAGTTTGTTATGATTGGTGCAAGTCTTGTTGTTGTTTCATGTGATTTTGTGCTTGGAATAAATTCTCTTTGAGTATGGTGAGTGTAGACTGCCTTTGTTGAAACCAATCATCCACTTTGTCTACTTTGGATGAACCTGGGATGTAATCTGCTACAATTGGAGGCTTGGTTCCATACAATGCTTCAAAGGGAGACATCTTAATTGAATAATGGTAAGAATTGTTGTACCACCATTCTACCATTGCTAGCCATTGGCTCCATTGATATTGTTTATCTTGAACGAAACATCCTAAGTATGTACCCAAACATTTTTTAACTACTTCTATTTGCCCATCTGTCTGGGGATGGTAAGCTGAGGACATGTTTAATTTGGTACCACTAAGTCGAAATAATTCTTGCCAAAAGTTACTAGTGAAGATGGGATCTCTATCACTTACAATATTTTTTGGCATACCATGTAATTTGAAAATTAAATCCATAAATACCTTTGCCACCTTGCTTGTGGAAAATGGATGTTGTAAAGCCTGAAAGTGAGCGTATTTTGATAACCGATCTACCACTACGAAGATTACTGTCCTGCCTTCTGACTTTGGAATACCTTCAATAAAATCCATGGATATATGTTCCCACTGACGTTCAGGGATGGGTAAGGGTTGTAATAACCCTGGTGATTTGATTGTCTCTCCTTTATTGCGCTGGCAAACTTTGCATTCTGCTACCCATTGTTTGACTTCGGCTTTTAATCCTTTCCAACAAAATGATTGTTTGATCCTTAAATATGTTTTCAAGAATCCTGAATGTCCCGCTGATGGAGAAGCATGCAATTCATCTAGGATATTTGATTTGAGTTCTGAGTTGTGTGGAATGTAAATGCGGATGGGGATTCGGTTGCATGATGGGGATTCGGTTGCAGATCATCTAAATGCATTCAATACAGTGGTAAGTCAACTAACATCTATAGAAATTAAGTTGAGTGAGGAAGATAAATGCATTACTTTGTTATGCTCTTTACCAGATTCATGGGATAACTTAGTAGTAGCAATTAGTAGTACAACTTCATCCACATTGAAGTTTGAAGATATAGTGGCATCTCTATTATCTGAGTATATGAGGAGAAAAGCCATGGAGGGCACATCTAAGGAAGCCCTAACAGTGAGAGGGCATGCCAAGGAGAAGGACAAATCTAGATATGGTGATAGGTCTAAGTCTAAAGGTAGATCCAAGTCTCGGGGGAAGTTTGAGAGAAAATGCTGGAATTGTGGCAAGCCAGGTCATATGAAGAAGGATTGCAGATCAAAGAAAGCTGAGTCTGGAAAAAATTTTGATGAATCGACTTCCACAGAGATGAATAAATCCATTGATGAATTAGGGGATGTATATTTGGCATCCTGCTCATCATGCTCCACACGATCAGATAAAAACGATTGGTTGATTGATACTGGTGCCTCTTTTCATATGACTCCTCATAGAGGGTGGTTCAGTGAATATGAAAGATATGATGGAGGGGAGGTACTATTGGGAGATGATTCACCACTCGGAATCATGGGTCATGGAAGAGTGAAAATTTTTTGCGGGATGGTAGGGTTAAGACCCTACCAGGTGTGATGCATATTCTGGGACTTGCTAGAAATTTGATTTCGGTAAGCAAAATGGCCGATGCAGCAGTGAATGTCATTTTTGGCAAGGATTCATGCAAAATGGTTCGTGGATCAATGGTGTTGGCAAGGGTAGTTCGGATTGGAACATTGTATAAGCTATTGGGAAGCACTATGACAAATGAGTGCAATAGCTCAACTGTTCTTGAGGTTGATTCTGATAAAAGCTCAACACTCTGGCATCAAAGGATGGGACATATTGGAGAAAAGGGATTGCGTACCCTGTACACAAAAGGTATGGTTCATGGTATCCCTAATTACTCAATGACTTCTAAGTTCTGTGAACATTGTATTTATGGTAAAAAGAATCGGGTTAGTTTTCCATCTAATGCCACAAGATCTAGTGGGGTACTAGATTTGATCCACAGTGATATTTTTGGTCCTGTTCCTATGCCGTCTCTTGGAAAATCATGGTATTATGCTTCCTTTGTTGATTATTTTTCAAGATATGCATGGATTTACTTTCTTAAGAGCAAAGATGAAGTGTTTGAAAAATTTAAGGAATTTAAAGCACTTGTTGAGAATCAAACTGATAAAAGGATTAAGGTGTTGAGGTCTAATAATGGAGGGGAATATTGTTCTAATATATTTGAGAAATTTTGTAAGCAATGTGGTATTGCAAGACAGAAGACTACTTCATATACACCTCAACAGAATGGAGTTGCAGAGAGGTTGAACAGATCACTGATGGAGAAGGCTAGAAGTATGCTCGATGGTGCAGGTTTGGCACAAGAATTTTAGGCAGAAGTAATGAGTGCAACATGCTACTTGCGAAATCGGTCACCTACATCAACATTGCCAGATCAAACTCCATTTGAAGCTCTATTTGGTAAGAAACCATCTATTTCACATCTCAGTAGTTTTTGGTTGTGATGCATACATGCATATTCCAAAGGAGAAAAGAAGTAAGCTAGATAATAAGGTTGTTAAATGTATATTTATTGGTTATAAAGATGGTGTTAAAGGATATAAGCTTTGGAATCCAAAAACTAAAAGTATAGTGTATAGTAGAGATGTGGTGTTTAGGGAGATGATCAGTGATTCTAGGAAGGTAGTTACATAAGAGGAACCTGGAACGGTCCAATTTGATCTCATGGACAACTATCAGACAGTAGAGGATCTGGAAGAGGAGCATACAGATGAGGATATGGAAGAGGAGCATACAGGTGAGGATCTAGAAGAGGATGAAGAAGAGGTTCATACACCTATGGTAAGGATATCAACACGGGAAAGGAGGCAACCTGAAAGGTACAGTCCATCTGCTTTTCCTACTTCTTTTGTACTATCTGTTACTGATGAAGATCCTAGAACAGTTAGAGAAGCTGTTAATTCTAGAGAGGCAAACCATTGGGAAGAGGCCATGGATGAGGAAATGATGTCCCTGAAAAAGAACAGAACATGGGATTTAGTGAAATTACCAAGTGGTAGGAAAGCAATAGGTTGCAAGTGGATCTTTAAAAAGAAGCAAAATGTTGAAGGTAAAGTGGAGAAATATAAAGCTCGCCTAGTTGCTAAAGGTTTTTCTCAGGTTGAAGGAATTGATTATGGTGAAGTTTTTTCTCCCGTTGCAAAGCTAACATCAATTAGATTTATGTTAGCTGTGGCTGCTGCATTCGATCTTGAAATAGAACAGATGGATGTGAAAACTACATTCCTTCATGGAGATTTGGAGGAAGAAATCTATATGAGGCAGCCTGAAGGTTTCATTGTTGTAGGAAAGGAGGATCTGGTATGTAAGTTAAAGAAATCATTGTATGGACTGAAACAATCACCTAGAATGTGGTACCAAAAATTTGATACTTATGTTTTAGGAATTGGTTTTGTTCGTAGCAATGCTGATCACTGTGTGTATTCAAAGAAAATTGGTAATGTAATTGTCATTATAGTTCTTTATGTTGATGACATGTTACTAATTGGAAATAGCAAGAAACTGGTCAGGGAAGTAAAGTCTAAGTTGGCATCACAATTTGACATGTAGGATCTTGGCCCTGAAAATTTTATATTGGGTATGCAAATAAAAAGAGATCGCTCTAACAGAAGGTTGTGGCTGGATCAGAAAAAGTATGTTGAGACAGTGTTGAAAAGGTTCAATATGCAGGATTGCAAACCGGTGAAGGTACCTATTTCTTTAGGTGAAAAATTGTCTGCTGAATAATGTCCAAAAATAGAAGAAGAGGTAGAGGAAATGTCACATATTCCTTATGCAAATGTCGTAGGTAGTTTAATGTATGCCATGGTTTGTACTAGAGCAGACATTGCCCATGCAATGGGGAGTCTTGAGTAGATATATGTCTAAACCTGGTAAAGAGCATTGGACTGCTGTGAAAAGGGTGTTTAGATATTTGCGTGGCACCTCTGATTTTACAATCTGCTATGAGGGTATAGGTAAATAAAACAGACAATTGGATATAGAAGGGTTTGTTGATGCAGATTGGGCTAGAGATCTGGACAAGAGAAGATCTACTAGTGCTTATGTATTCAATTTGTTCGGAGGGGCCATTAGTTGGATGAGCAAGAGGTAGACTGTTGTTGCTCTTTCAACTACTGAAGCTGAGTATATGGCTGCCATTGATGCAAGTAAGGAAGCTGTATGGCTGCAAAGACTATGTGCTGAAATTGGGTTCTTTCAAGGAGTTAGTAAAGATAAAGCTGTGACGGTCGAGTGCCATATTTTTGGCAAAGAACCCCGCTTACCATTCAAGAACGAAGCACATTGATACAAAGTTCCATTTCTCGTAGGGACATGCTTGAACAGAGGAAAGTGTTGCTGGAAAAGGTAGACACCAAGGAAAATGTTGCAGATGCTTTAACCAAGGCTGTAAGCACTAAAAAGTTTAGATTCTGTTCAAATGAAATGGGTCTGCTCACCTACTTTTATCACTACTTTTCACCTACTTTTATCGCTAGTTTTGGAGCGGCCCTCGGGATTCCCACAGTTGGTGGGTGGTTAGTGGGTGTGGGTGGTTTAGCCCACGGTGTTGTATCCACGGTACCCTAATACCACTTGGTGGTTTAGGGTTGTATGAGTTTCCTTATATAATTATTGTAATGCCCCATTTGAGGGATAAGAGAGAGAATAATATATCAAGGAGGATAGACTCTTGTTTGCTGGACTAGCCCAAATCGGGTGAACCAGGGTAAATCTTGTGTGTTATATGTGCATTGAATGGTGTCATTATTTCCTTAGTTATTATTTCTGCATTATTTCTAGAATATGTTTATGTAATTCTCTTCACCTCCACCCTAATATTTTCTTTCAATCCATTGTGAAAAGCTCCCACCACTGTGTCGGGGTTGAGGTCTAATGTATATGGTAGTAAACTGGTGAATTCCAAAACAAACTCGCTAATCGAACCTTCTTGTTTAAGAGATAACAGTCTTACTATGTATGACGATGTAGCTCCTTCATCAAATCTTTCTAAAAAGTAAGTAGTGAATTTTTTTCTAGTTAATAGTAGCTCCTTTCTCTCGCTTAAGCCATACGAACCATTGGTAGGCCTCAGTGCCTAATTTTGATGCAACGAAAGGGACTTTATCAAATTCCTTAATTTGTTATAAGTCGAGAATGCCTTCCATTTTGGCTATCCAACCACGAGGATCATGACCCTCAAAAGTTGGCATATCAATGCCTGGAAAATTATTAGGACCTCTCGATTGGTGATAACCCATATCCCTTTCCTGATCTTGGTTATACCGCTATCTATGATAGCGATCCTTGTAATTATCCGAATTGCCTCTTTGTTGTTCCCAATCGTCATCCTGAGTGTCATTTTCTTCATTCCTTTGGGCATGGGAGTGATTTTGGGGATTAGTATTGGGATTACGCTGGTTTTGTGCGCTTACTAGGGTTTTTAGGTTGGCACTAATTTCTTGCATACCATCTATTAAGAGTCAAAGAGTTTCATCGTTGGAAATGGCCGAGTTACTTGAGTCTCCTTGTGTGATGTTGTCATGAGTTGGGGGAGGGTTAGTAGCCATAGTTTCTACCAGTGGATGATGTGGATTATAACTTCCAATTTTGAAAGGAGAAGGAGAATTTTTTGTACCTAGGCTTCGATTAGGTCTTCTTGCGCTTGTATTGGGAATCTCTGAACTTGATAGTCAACCGTCAGGTCCCTTGGTCCAACTTCTGCTCATGCACTGTTCAAAACCTCCTACTTAGGAATCCTTGAGCTTCGATTTCTGTGACAATTTGATTGAATTTGGCAAAAATTTTGTTTTCCGCTTCAACTGTCGCTCCCACTGCGACGCAAAATTGAATTTGGATGGCCTCCTTGACCACAACTTCAACAATTTTTAATTTGGACAATTTTAGCAACTTGGACTGACTGGACTATTTCAGCAACTTTGACAGTAATTGTACTGCTACGATCGAACAGCGATGAACCCGAAATGGATGCAAAAGACGAAACAAACAACTAGACGAAAGATAAAATGACAACTAGACGGTGATGATAGCATCGAATGACATGACAAGGACCGCTCGAGGACACATGGACAACATGGACACGACATAGACAGCACGAAAACTCGACACACGAACACAATGCGGACAACACAGACAGCTAGAGGACATGACGTGGATAGCACGGATAGCTAGAGGACACAACACGGACAGCACGGATAGCTAGAGGACACGACGTGGCTAGAGGACACGATGCGGACTAAACAATGACGCGACAGCTAGATGAAAGACACAACAATGAGGACAGGACGACCGGACACGAAGTAAACAATGATGCGACAGCTAGACGAAAGACGAAAGACACAACAATTGGCTTGGTGCGCACGGAGGAGACCAACGAGTATGTGACCTAAGTCACAGCTTAATAGGTGCGACCACCGTGTTTTAAAAACCTTAACCGCTACCACACAATAGGTGTGGGATAAATTTTTCCCGGCAAAACAAAAAATAAAAATTAATGCTATGTACCTTAGTTTCGACGATTAATAATTTTAATCGTGCCTTCTGATTGGCTAACGGTGCCTGCTGTAATTTCTCGGCTCGGACTGTAAAAAAAAAAATTGTTTTTGTTTTCGACGATTCCAGAGAGTGTAAAACCAAATCTGCCCCAAACCAGGTGACGCTCTTCACCTTGTGTGATTGTTGTACCGTCTAGGGGTGGCTTCGTGCAATCTGTCAACCGAAAAAACGCAATCCTGCAACTCAGATTTCGAAAACTCCCGAAACGACAGTATGTCAACTCGAAATATGATTTGATTATTTTACTTTAGGTGTTCGGATGAGTAGCAGAGACGACGTAAACGCTTGGCTTAGTTTGCTCTATCACGACTGACGAGCACAGTGCCCTATGAATTTGACGATCCGAACACTCCTGTATGGCAGAATCACGCGTGCTTTCAACCCGATCGTTGAATCTGATACCACATGCAGAGATACAAGTACGAAATCTCTCTGTAAGGATGTTACCCAACAATTGCAATCAGAACAATTCACAATGAAACCCAATACTTCATGGAACGAAACAAAATATCAAATCAATTATTTATAAAAATGAAATTGCCACTTCAGGTGGGCACACCCTCGTCGTAAAGGCAATGATTGCGAAAACGCAGATGATAAATTGATAAAGATGAGATAATTCAATTAATTCAACAACTACCCTAATAAATATGAATTTATTAAACACTTGGAGAACCTAGCCGACGGCTAGGTTCGGTATGTAGCACTAACAAAGGTCAATGTCATTTTAGAGATGCATCCTCCCATGAATATCAAAGAATTAAGAAGCCTTCAGGTCAAAGTAGCATCCATAAAGTGGTTTATCACACAATTATCGGATAAGTTTTGACCCATTCATTAATTTCTACAAAAGGGTATCCCATTCAATTGAGATGAGGACTATCAAGTAGCCTTTGCTGAGATTAAGTAATACCTGGTGATGTCACCAATGCTAGCTCCACCAAGACCAAACGTACCATTTTTGTTGTATATATTGGAAATTGACTTTGCATTAGGGACCATGTTAGCCCAAAAGAATGTGCAAGATAAAGAGCAAGCCATATATTACATTAGCCAAACCTTGGTGAGTTATGAGCTAGGATATGCCTACATGAAAAAGTTATGTTTAGCAATGGTGTTCGCTACAAAGAAATTACAGTATTATATGTTAAGTAATACAACGTATGTCATATCAAAACAAAATCCTTTGCAGTGTATGATGATCAAGATGTATCATAATACACGTACTACAAAGTGGATCATGTTATTGAAAAAATTTGATTTAGAATTCATTAGCTAAAATTCCATCAAGGCATAGGTCATAGCTGATAAAATGGCTAAGGTACCTCTACAAAATAGTAGGCCTCTCACCATAGAGCTACCTGATGATGTATTTTTTGCATTATCAGAAGTGCCCAA
Source organism: Wollemia nobilis (assembly GCA_028583015.1). NCBI lineage: Eukaryota > Viridiplantae > Streptophyta > Pinopsida > Araucariales > Araucariaceae > Wollemia > Wollemia nobilis. The sequence goes on from JAQPPZ010002093.1 coordinate 4,270,835, forward strand.
ACTTGAAGAACCAAATAATAAAGATGATATGACCTTGTTCTTCAACGGTTCAAAGTGTGAGCAAGGGGGTGGTGCAAGAATATTATTGTTTACATCACATGGTGATCCCATGCCCTTGTATTTTAAGTTGGACTTTCCTTGCACTAAAAATAACATTAAATACGAAGCCCTAATCTTGGGCCTCCAAACAACTATCGCCATGAAGATCAAAAGGTTAAATATCTTTAACGATTCCCTTCTTATTGTCAACCAAGTGAATGGACTCTTTCAATGTAGGTGTCCTATCCTAAATGCCTATAAAGATCTTGTTGAGACTTATCTAGCTTAGTTAGAGTGGTACAATATCAAGGCAATCCCTTGTTCATCAAACAAATTTGCAGACACTATGGCATCTCTGGGATCCTTAATCCCTTAGAATCCATCTACCAATTTTACTACCATCCATGTAAAAATGCTATCACACTCTACCATGCAGCGTGAATATTTGGATAAAAAAGAGTCAATCAACATGATTCATATAGAACCAAACCATGAATGGTTCTATAGAGCTAGAGACTTTCTCAAGATGGTGTCTTGGGGGTCATTGATATCGTAGGGTCCTACGGGGAATGGTGCTACCATTCATCATAAAGTTATTTCCTAGTTTGCATTAGCAAATGTTAAACCTAGGAGGGAACATGTTGTCTTGTTAGTTGAGGATAAGGTCTATCAAAACTGGATGTCACAAATACATGACTTCATAAAACTTGGTGTAATCCTCGAGGTATTATCGTGTGCTACAAAATGCACATTTAAATAGAAAGTGACAAATAATGTCTTGTTAGGAGACATTTTGTATGTTGAAGTTATGATGGAGTTCTCCTTCGTTGTCATGATCCCCATGAATCATCTTGGGCAATTTTTCAAGCTCACTATGGTACATGCAGTGGCCATTTTAGCAGCATGGCTATCATCAAGTGCATACTTTGTATGGGATATTATTGGCCTACTATGGAGAAGGATTGCAATGTGTATGTTAGGTGTAGACACCTAAATCATGTCATGCTTAGGGGAGCTACTTACATAGACACACTCATAAGACCATAAGACATAATATTGGACTTTCCAAGCATCAACAGTAGTTCTCACCACTCATTTGAGGCCTTTTCAAGCCATCCAAGCTTGGACGCTCAAGCCAAGAGCAACTAGATTCTAGCTGCTCAAGCCTAGAGTGGCCAAACCTTAGCCACTGCAGATGATAGCGGCTAGATCATAGCCACTATAGACGATAATAGCTAAGCCATAAGAAGTGGTTTATCGACAAATAGGCCTAATCTCGGGTGGAAGTGGTAGTCTACATGTAATAAAGGTGAGCGGGAGTGACTTTGAATTCATTTTCATGACCAATTCACATAGGAGACTTGAGTTTGCATTTAGACTTAAGTTAATTGACCTCCAAGCATAAAAAAAGGACAAAATCTTCTCATGCTAACAAATAGTTCGCATAGAAGACTCAAGTGGGCAGTTATATTTCAGTTAACTAGCCTTCAAATATAGACAATAGACAAGGGCTTCTCATGCTAACTTGCACTACGCATGAGAAATTCATTTCTAGGGATTGGACATAGACCTAGGGTTTCACACTATAAAAGGTGCAAGCCTAAGAGCACAAAAGGATCCATATATGACATATAGAGAGCCTTATCATAGCCAGACATACAGGAGATCATTTTAGAGAGAGAATTCTCTTTGGGATCATGTGTATGACAAATCTTTGACAAATCAAAGGGTATAACACCTACTTTCTTCAACATCAGATCATAGTCCTTGACCCATAGCTTTGGGGCAAGGAGAGAAAGGTTTTCTTTAGCGGATGTTGTCTTGGACAGGGGCTCGTAAGCTTGGATTAGATAGACATAGCATATTTTATCTTGTTTTCTTATATCATTAGCATAGATTTACTTGATTCCATGGGATTATCATATTTCTATTACATTCTTTGATTACTAAAAACCTCATCTGGGGAGGCAATCTCGGACACCTAAAAGTGTGTTTTTGTTTCATTGCTTGTAGGGCCATAGGTACATCGAATGAAGGTTACAACATACAAGAGAAAAAGGGATCCCTCTAGGAAATAGACCTAGAGAAGGAGGCATCTGTAAGCCCTCATACATTTTCATGTATGAAACCGGGAAGATTTTATAAGCACACCACCTCTTTGTAGAAGGGGCACTCCTTGCCCACTTTTAATTTATAGTATCAAAATGGGTATCCCTAAGAGGGATCAACATGTAACCAAGCTTCAATATCAATAAAGAGATCCATATTTTGTTATTTCATGTTATATGCTTTCTTTTTCCTCTTGTCTTTCCATTTTATCTTTGGTATTCTAAATAAGCATTGCAAGTAGGATTTTTAGAAAAGGGACCGGTGCGCGCATTCTTGGGGTTGTTACAGATGATTATCACGATGGGACGACCACTAATTTTTTATTTTCTATAGGAAAACTAACTTAATTTTGTGTGCAAGTCTAGCTTCTCTAAGCTACAGTGGCCAAAAACTAACCACTCTGAGCTACATCGACCAGAAACTAACCGCTCTATAGCGGCCAAGAACCAACCACTCTGGTCAATATCGACCAGGATTGGAGTGTAGCAGAGGTCAAAAAATCAACTCTCTGAGCTGGATCAAAGGTTGGTATATCTTTTCTTATTATTTACAGCTTTCTTTCTACTTTTGTATGTTCAAAATAGAGAACTTAAAACACATTTGTTTTTGGAAATTGAAATAATAAATAAGAAAGAATTAAGCATTTTGCATATCTTAGATCTTCTTTTAAATTTTCCACTAGGTATTGCTAGAAATAGGGGCTTATGCCTAAATTTTTTTCCCTAGAATCCAACATGCTAGAAATTGTATGTTGTTTGCTTACTTTGAGACCTTGCTAGAGGTCATAGTTGCACAAGATAAAGTGCGCTCATACAAATCATATTAGTTCATGCATCTTTCTGAATATTGAAACATATTTTTGCACTTAGACATATAGGAAAGACTCATTGCTGCTATATGATGCACTTTATGTTATGCAAGCTTAAAATGAACACCACACATGCACGTCTCATTTAAACATTGGAGAGTTAGATTTCATCACCAACCTTCAATTCAGTCCAGGGACTTGGAATTCATCTCCTTCCACTAGTTTTCCCCCTAGAGCTTCCTAGAAATGGATTGGAAAACTTACTTATAGTGACACTAAGTTACTTGCGTTCAAACTATCTCCCACTATTGGAACAATTACTGGTTCAGAGTGGAGGAGCTGAAACCCCCATTGGGTCTTCAACAGTGTACCCTAGCTTCTTTTGATAAAATAATGTTTGGCATGGGTGTACTTGATTGTCACTATGGATGAGTCTTCTCATTCTTAATCCAAGAACAAGAGCAAAGAAATCAAGAGAACAACACATCAAAACACACCAAATATTTTAGGACACACTTAAATTGGTAATCAAGATAAACATTTGTTTGGAATTTTATGGTCATTCCTAAATTGTAAATTCAAAAGATCAAGTCATAAAACAACATGGTCAAAACAATAATTAAACACCCTCATTCTGATGTCGATGGAGATATAGAAGCAATTCATACCCATAGGAGGAGTCATAGTAATGTTGAATGACCTACCCGTAAGATCGTGAGATGTAGCTCCACGAGCCTAAGGGGTGATAACTCTACTCTTGGGAGATCTCCTCAAGAAATCCCAAGTAAGGAACCACATCATGGAACAAAGTCACATAAACAAAAAGAGGCTTCATAGCCATCCTCATCAAGGAGACATGAGGAGACCTCAAGGGCCTCCTCTAAACACACAGAAACATCTCAAAGACATGAGGAAACTTCAAGGGCTTCCTCCTCACATGGACATAAATAAGGTTCTAAGACCCATTATTCACATGGGGATGACAATACTACCATGTCTCCATTCACATGGAGAAAACATGTCACCACTAAGCCCTCTTCATCAAGAAGGCAAACAAGAATTGCAACACCTCAAGACTTACAAAAAATATATGAAACAGGTCTTCCCATTGAAGGGCAAGAAACTAGAGATACATCTAGTTGTGGGAATCATATAGAAGAAACCCTTCACACAAAAGGAAATATTCTCATAGACTATGACCTCATAGGAGTAAATGGAACCCCACGGGACCAGCCATGGAGAACGAGACAACTAGACAGATTGGATCAATTTCCTACTCAACCAACTCAAAGAACTGTAGCTATTGAGAACTCTACATCTGGAAGCTCACGAAGTGTGACTTCTAAATATACCTCCCAGTCTAGGGGTACCTCAGAGTAACCCCACAAAATATTCATAGAGTCTGATCATAGGTATATTCAACAGTACACTGAACAAGTCATATTAACTAGCAAGAGTACAGATACAGCAAAAACCCCCTCAAGGAATCTATGAGTCAAGACTACAATAACAGAGTCAAATAAACATGATTCTCCTACAACAACATAAACTAATTGAATGATGTGGTTATAAAATGCATTACGTAAAGATCGAGAGTTAGTGGAAGCTCTCGAATAAGAGAAACAAAGAGAGAGACTCTTGCACCAACATGAGCAACAGTTAAGAGAGTAATCTGAGCAGCTAGCTCTTAAAAAATTATAGATAAATGGTGGTGACCACCAAAGAACAAGCACACTGACTCACCTAAGGAAAGGCACACTGGACAAGATATCCCATAATGAAACCCCCCACCAAATCATGAACAAAATCCAACTAATGGGGTGAGGGCAAACATAAAAAACCAAGATCATAATCTTGAGTCTCCTCGTAGGAGGGAGGAAAATGGAAAAAATCAAATGAATAGATAGTTACCTCCATTGAAAATGTGAATAGGCATGCACGAGGAGGTAATTCATGCATCAAAGGCATTTCAAGAGCTTTCTAAAAAGATGAAAACCTTTGAGAAACAAGAGGCATCTGGGAACTCACCAACATTAAGCAAGATACATAATCAACCATTGTGCCCATCAATCCCTAGCCCTCCATATCCTAAGCACTTTGAGATGCCTAGGTTAGAGAAGTTTAAAGGTGAAGAGGATGCACAAGAGCATGCCACCAATTTTATCAATGCTTGTTTTCATCTTGAATACAATGATGCTCTCATGCTAAGAACATTCATAATGACATTTTTAGGTGCTTCCACTCAATGGTTCAACCAACTACCTAAGCATAGCATAACCAAATTTGAACAACTTGTAAATGCATTCTTGAAGAATTTATCCTTTGGTGCTAAGAATAAGGTGAACCTTTCAGACCTAGCAAACTTGAAACAGTATGATGATGAGCCAGTAATGGATTATGGGAATAGGTGGAGAAAAATCATGGAAAAATTATCATTCTCTGTTCCCACATAAGAGATAATTCGTATGTTCACCAAAAGTTGTTCTAAACATATCTCCCTCTTGCTACAACTCCAATAGTATCCTTCATTTGAATAAGCTTTGGCATAGGCAAAGCTCATTGAAGAGATAAAATTATATGAGGGAAACATTAAGCTCTGAAACAAAAAGGATTAGAACAAGAATGGTAAGAATGACAAGTACAAATAGAAGCAGAGTAACCCTGCTCTAGTAAATCAAGTCATATTGGCTACACCCAAGGATGGGGGTGCACAAGAACCACATAACTATTAAACACATCCCCCACCAGCCAACTAGGACCAAAAGAAAAATCAAGGAAGAAATCGAGAATGCAAGTTGCCTCGTTATTTCATGCCTGTGACAGAATCAATGCAAACAATATTTAATCAGTTGAGCAAGGCCATGAGGATCAGATTTATTGATATACCTCTTGTAGATTCCAACCATCCTAAGCCAAAATGATATAGGGAAGATCAATTTTATCCTTATCACAGGATACCGGGGTATGACATTGAGGATTGCATCGGGTTTAAGCATCAAGTGCAAAACATGATTGAGGCAAGAGAGCTCAAAGTTGACAACCCACTAGCTCTTGATAATAGAGACATGGGCATATATAGAAACCCATTGCCCAATCATGAAGCCCCTTGAGAGCAAGGGGCCCAAGTCAATCAGGTTTGAGATGACATACCTACCCACGGATATTTTGGGATGGTTGAGATCATTAACATAGCAACAAGGACTAGGTGGTATGGTCAACCACAACCACCTGCAGCTCCCATGAACATCCTAGACACTCCTAGGCAAAGGCAAGACAACCTTCTAGGTCCACCAATGAGACATGTGGTAACTATTCAAAGTAGATTGGATCAAAACCTACAGATGACTCCAACTAAGCTATCCATCTATGAGCTCATACAATAGTCCCCAAAGCATAGGGAGACTCTAATGGAGATTTTAAGAACAATTGAGCTTCAACCACAAGATTTTAATGCATTCACTCACTTTGTGGGACAAGTGCAAGAATTCTAGGAACCTATAATCCGATTCTATGATCATGAGATTAAGATAGTTTCTGTTGCCTTACCAGACCCTCTGCTAAACATTTTAGCGGCCATCAAGGACTTACCTTTCAAGAGGGTTTTGGTCGACACAAGTTCATCGATAAACATCATCACAACAACTGCAATAGAGCACCTCAAGATACCCAAGACCAATATCATTCCAGGAACTTACACATTGAGAGCTTTTAATGATGCTTTACTATGGGAATGATAGTCCTACCCATCAAGGTGGGGCACAAGACCATCCCCATGATGTGTCATGTCTTGTAAGGTGCTATACATTACAACATCCTCTTAGGGCGCCCTAGGATAAGGGTCATTAAGTGCGTGCCTTTGATCTTGCACCAGTGTGTCAAGTATGTGCACGAAAGCAAAGTCTATGTGGTTTTGGTCGATGAAGAGCTTTTTAAATACGTTAATCAGGTGGATAATATAGGATAATTCATGATCCCTTCTACTCACCTATTCATGGCACCTTCATCCCCAACCACACAAGTTGATAACAAAGACAAAGGGATAATAAAATACCCAGGCACATCAACACATCCTGGTGCACTCAAGATAGTCAATGCTTCTAAAGTACCATCAACGTCAAAACCAAAAGACAATCAGAAGTTGAAGGCCCCCTTAGTTAAGGAAGAGAGGCCCAAGGAAGTGCCAATTGTAGCCATTGCTAAAATTCCAAGTCCTATGGAAGAGGAATATCCTCCAGATCCAGATGAAGATAGTGATTATCACCCTGATTCGCTAGTATCATCCATGGGGTCATCCACGTCACATGCATCAATACACTTGGAAAGCATAGGCATAGGGGAATACCTTGTGCAGAACATCACATTTACACCTATTGAGTCTGCATAGGACATAGGGAGGCCTAAATACTTGAGGCCACCAGTAGGAATAGTGGTTCCACTTGGAATCCCTCCCAATTAAACTAATTTTGTCTATGCCGACCTAGACTGCGCTCATAAGTCTTTAGATATAGAAGGAGATGGTGAAAAATTATTCACAGTCAATGTTCGTTACCTCTCTAATCCTAAGTTTTCTCTAAGCTACTTTGAGCGTTGTCATTGGCATGGCTATGGCCTTGGCGTATATGAGTAGGGGCGCAAGAGGCCTTACGAGCCACTATATCAGCTTCCTTTCAACATTTTTGGCTTAGGCTACTATAGCGGAGGTCAAGATGACTCGCTTGCATTAGTATTGGAAATATTAAATATAGGGTTGGGAGAATATATTGATTTCATTCCTTATCACCCTATGATAATAGCAAACTTGAGCAATAGACAAGTGGCCACGATAAATACACCACCTCCAAAAACTTATCATCCAAACACCTTAATTGATTCCACCCCAACAGGGTACAACTCATGGGATGAGGAGAATGGATATGAAACAAGTCATGATGAGGTGCAACTTGGCTTAGCCTATCAAGGGCCTCGCTATTTACAAAGGTTCACATGGTTCATCCATAATGAGATTGAATATACATAAGATGAAAGTGACTATGAATCAGAAGACTTAATAGAAAGAGCTTACTTAGGCTTAAGCCATCAACCCCTAACTTTGAGGCAAGAAACAAATGCAAATGGATTCTTCATAAGTGATGAAGAATATGAAGATGAAACAGAGATGGACTACTTAGGGCCAAGACATGAGCCATTTGTCTTAGGGCTGCATACCAATGCTAACAGTTTTTGGATAAGTTATGATGACTTTGAGGATGAGATCGAGATGGCTTATCTTGGACCTCACCACTTGCGACAAGTCAACGAGCTAGTAGAGAGAGAGGTGGCACTTCGTGCCATAGACCCTCAACTTCAATTTTTGGGGAGACCTGTTGACCTAGCTACCATTCATCGGATGGTTAATCCCCCTCTGCCTACATTTAGAGAGCAGTTAGAGCCTAATGATCCTATTGTCTACCCTGCTCATGGGCTAGATCCAAAAATTCCCATTCCTCCAAAACCTCATCACGAGTATGGAAGAGAAACCCCTAAGACAATATTGCACCCATGTGGTCTTGGAGATTTCATCCCATCCATCAACATGATCTCCATCGATTTGACCACTCCACTTCATAATCTAGAAGATCCTACCAAATCATTGCATCTTGATATAGACACTATTGAATGGGATCGCACTAGTTCACCCATAGAGCTATAAGACCTATTCCCCAATGAAGAGATGTTATAGCCATTCTATTTTACATCAGATTGTGTGTATGACGTCTTCCATGTTGGTTTGGAACCTGAGTCAATAGGTCCTATGAATCCCGCTAATGATATTCATTTGATACCCACACCTCATCAGCTAGAGGATGGGTCACATATGGCTATAGAAGCAACTTTTAAGGTGGACATCAGTGATGATCCTGTCCAACCAAGGAAAGTCAAGTTTGGAGAAAGTCTATCTCCACAGGAACAAGCCATCTTGATTCCTCTCCTCAAGAAGAGTCTAAATATTTTTGCTTGGACTTACAAAGACATGCTAGGGATAGATCCAAATTTAGTCATTCACAACCTTTCATTGGATCCCATTAAGAAGCCAGTCAAGCAAAAACTGAGAAAAATGTATCCAACCATCACTTTGATGGTAAATAACGAATTGCAAAAACTACTAGATGTAGTATTCATAGTTCCTATTGACTACCCTGAGTGGGTGTCAAACATGGTACCCATAGGGAAACATGATGGAAGAGTCTGTATCTACATGAATTTCAAAGATTTAAATAGGGCAACACCAAAGGATTCATTCCTTTTGCCAAACATAAATGCTCTTATAGATGCAACCGCAGGTCATGAGATGTTCTCCCTAATGGATGGTTTTTTTGGATAGAACCAAATCTAGATTAAGCTTGAAGATCAACATTAAACTACTTTCATTACTCCATGGGAAATATTCTGTTACAAAGTGATGCCATTCGGTCTCAAAAATGTAGGTGCCACATATCAGGGGGCATTGACATACATATTCCATGACTATATGTAAAAGATCTTGGAATATTACATGGATGACTTACTAGCCAAGCCCCTATTGTGGCAAGAGCATGCCAAAGTCCTTAAACAAGTCTTTGATCGCCTCATAGAACATAATGTCCGATTGAATCCTAAGAAGTGTGTATTCGACGTAACTTCTAGCAAACTTTTAGGATTCATTGTATCCAAGAGAGGAATCGAAGTAGATCCTACAAAGGTAAAGGCTATACTGGAAATGGCCGCCCTTAACAATATTAGGGAGTTGAGGAGCCTACAAGGAAAGATAGCATCCATAAAAATATTCATCATGTAATTATCAGACAAATGCAGACCTATAAATAGGTTGCTATACAAGGAATTCCCCTTTCATTGGGACGAATAATGCCATAAAGCCTTTACAGAGATCAAGTCTTACCTAGAAACATCACCATTATTGGCTCCACCAAGGTTAGGCATACCATTTTTACTATATATATCGGCTATTGATTTTGTATTAGGCACCATGTTAGCCCAAAAGAATGCACAAGACAAAGAGCAAGCCATATATTACATTAGTCTCACCTTGGTGAGCTATGAGCTAGAATATGCGTATGTCAAAAAATTGTGTCTAGCAGTGGTCTTTGCAACTTGAAAGTTATGACACTACATGTTGAGCCATATGACCTACATCATATCAAAACAAAATCCTTTGCAGTACATGATGAGCAAGACATATCACAATACATGTATCACAAAGTGGATCATGCTATTGATAAAATTTGATCTAGAGTTCATAAGCCAAAAGTCCATCAAGGGACAAGTCATAGTAGATCAATTAGCAGAGGTACCTCTTCAGGATAACAAGCCTCTCACCATAGAGTTTCCTGATGATGTGGTCTTTGCATTATCATATTTTCCAGAGCTCGAAGAACCTAAGAAATAAAAATACATGTCATTGTTCTTCGACGGTTCAAAGTGTGAACAAGGAGGCAAAGAAGGGATTGTATTTATCACACCGTAGGGTGCTCCATTACCCTTATCATTCAAACTAGACTTCCCATGCACAAACAATAATACAAAATATGAAGCATTGATCTTGGGACTCCAAACAACAACAGCAATGGGTATTAAAATATTGAATATCTTTGGTGACTCCTTGCTCATAGTAAACCAGGTCAAAGGACTCTTCCAATGTAGGTGCCCACTCCTGAAGACTTGCAAGGACCTTGTTGACAATTACTTAGCCTGTCTAGAATGGTACGACATCGAGGCAATCCTTCATACGTCGAATAGATTTGCAAACACTATGGCATATTTGGGATCCTTAATCCCTCATAATTCATCTACTGATTTTACAACCATTCATGTGAAAGTGCTTTCGCACTCAGCAATATGTCATGAAGCTTTTAACAATCAAGAATCACTCAATATGATAAACATTGAACCAAATCAGGATTGGTCCTTCACAACCAGAGGTTTCTTGTAAATAGCACCTTGGGGGTCGTTGATCTCCCAAGGACCCATAGAGTGTGGTGCAACCATATACCATAGACTTATTTCTCAATCCGTGTTCACTACCTCAAAAATATAGGAAGAGTAAGTTGTCTATTCTATAAATGTTGTAGCCTATCAGGATTGGCTTTCCCAACTGTGGGACTTCCTGAAGCTCAGAATAATACCTCAAGGTTTGTCGCATATAAAAAGGTGAACATTTAAATAGAGAGCAACAAGATACATTTTGCTAGGAGAAATCCTCTACAGACGAGGATATGATGGAGTATTGCTCTGTTGTCTTGAGCCCCAGGAAACATCTTGGGTAGTTTCACAAGATCACGACGAAACATGTGGAGGCAATTTCAGTGGCATGGCCATCGTTAAGCACATATTGAGAATGGGTTACTATTGGCCCACAATGGAAAAGGACTGCTGTGAGTATGTCAGGAAATGTAGTAAGTTCCAGCATCATGCAAATCTAACGCACTTACCATTGCAAGCTTTGCAGCCCATCCAAGAAGCATGACCATTTTCACAATGGGGACTAGACTTGATTGGGAAGATCTCATCCATGTCCTCAGGCTGACACACATTCATCATAATGGCCACATAATACTTTAATAAATGGGTAGAAGTGATCCCCTTAACATCAACAATTGGACCAAGGATTGTGGAGTTTATACTCCACAATATCATAAGTCATTTTGGGGTCCCTTCTAAGGTAATATCGAATAATGGGCCATCTTTTAAGAACAAAAATGTGCATGCTTTAATGAAAAAATACCATATTCAACACATTTTTTCAACGCCTTATTATCCGCAAGCAAATGAGCAAGCAAAAGCCTCAAACAAAAAAATAGTCTCCATTTTGAGGAAGATTGCAAGAAAATCATAAGGATTGGTACATGCAATTACCTGTTGCACTATGGGTATACAAGACTAGTATACGAACGCCCACTAGGGCAACACCATTTTCACTAGTATATGGTACTAAAGCCATCATGCCTCTAGAGTTGGAAATCTCAACTCTACGCATAGCACTAAAAGACTTCATAGATGATGAATTTGCACGGTAAGGCCACTTTGATCAATTGATGCTTCTTGATGAACGCCAATTCAATGCTTTAGAGCATCTTCGTGTTTACCAAGATTTCCTTGTGCAAGCTTACTCCACAATATCATAAGTCATTTTGGGCTTCCTTCTAAGGTAATATCGAATAATGGGCCATCTTTTAAGAACAAAAATATGCGTGCTTTAATGAAAAAATACCATATTCAACACAGTTTTTCAAAGCCTTATTATCCGTAAGAAAATGGACAAGCATAAGCCTCAAACAAAATAATAGTCTCCATTTTGAGGAAGATAGTGCAAGAAAATCACAAGGATTGGTACATGCAATTACCTCTTGCACTATGGGCATACAGGACTAGTATATAGACGCCCATTGGGGCAACACCGTTTTCACTAGTATATGGCACTGAAGCCATCATGCCTCTAGAGTTGGAAATCTCGACTCTACGCATAGCACTAAAAGACTTCATAGATGATGAAGTTGCATGGTAAGGCCACCTTGATCAATTGATGCTTCTTGATGAACATCGAGTCAATGCTTTAGAGCATCTTCGTGTTTACCAAGATCGCCTTGTGCAAGCTTACAATAGTAAAGTCCACCTAAGGGAATTCAAGGTTGGAGATCTAGTGCTCAAATAAAACCAACAAAATTCAAATCTACCACCGCATCTGCGAGATAAGTTTGCGGTAAACTGGATAGGTCCATACATGATTTCATAGAGAGTTGGGTTTGGAGCATATCTCCTTATATCATTAGATGGTGTTGAAGAGCTTGAACCTCTCAATATCATTCACTTAAAGGCATTTTACACATAAAAACACAAAAATATTCAAATATTTCATAAAACATCAAAAACATTCAAATATTTCATAAAACATCAAAAACATTCAAATATTTCATAAAACATCAAAAACATTCAAATATGTCAAAAATAAAAAACATTCAAATATGTCAAAAATAAAAAACATTCAAAAATGTCAAAAACACAAACAAATCATAAAAGCATAAAATATCAAAAATACAATCAAATAAAAGGCTCCAAGGGTAATTCATACCACTTGGTCAAACAATCAAATCAAAGGCTCCAAGGGTAATTCATACCACTTGGTCAAACATCAATTCAAAAGTCTCCAAGGGTAATTCATACTGCTTGTCAAAATTCAAAAGGCTCCAAGGGTAATTCATATCGCTTGGTCAAAACCAAAATCATCAAAGGCTCCAAGGGTAATTCATACCGCTTGGTCAAACATCAATTCAAAAGGCTCCAAGGGTAATTCATACCACTTGGTCAAAATTCAAAATGCTCCAAGGGTAATTCATGTCGCTTGGTCAAAAATCAAATCAAAGGCTCCAAGGGTAATTCATACCGCTTGGTCAAAAATCAAATCAAAAAGGCTCCAAGGGTAATTCATGTCGCTTGGTCAAAAATCAAATCAAAGGCTCCAAGGGTAATTCAAGTCGCTTGGTCAAAAATCAAATCAAAGGCTCCAAGGGTAATTCAATCCACTTGGTCAAAAATCAAATCAAAGGCTCCAAGGGTAATTCATACTGCTTGGTCAAAAATCAAATCAAAGGCTCCAAGGGTAATTCAAGCCGCTTGGTCAAAAATCAAATCAAAATCTCCAAGGGTAATTCATACCGCTTGGTCAAACAATCAAATCAAAGGCTCCAAGGGTAATTCATACCGCTTGGTCAAACAATCAAATCAAAGGCTCCAAGGGTAATCCATGCCGCTTGGTCAAAAATCAATACAAAAAGATCCAAGAGTAATTCACAGCGCTTGGTCAAAACCAAAATCATCAAAGGCTCCAAGGGTAATTCATACCGCTTGGTCAAATAATAAAATCAAAGACTCCAAGGGTAATTCACACCACTTGGTAAAATATCAATTCAAAAGGCTCCAAGGATAATTCACGCCGCTTGGTCAAAAATCAAATAAAAAAGGCTCCAAGGGTAATTCACGTCGCTTGGTCAAAAATAAAATAAAAAATGCTCCAAGGGTAATTCAAACCACTTGGTCAAAATTAATAACAAAATCCCCAAAGGCATAATAAGCCCTTTGGTCAAATTAATCAAAAATACAAAAACAACATAAAATCAAAAATACAAAAACAATTGCACTTTACATTTTGCATCCACATCATTGCATTGCATGTTCACATACATTACAAGATATGTCATGAGAGTCTTAAAAGTGATACCACAGTTTGTCGCACAAGTCATTCATATCCATACCTCCATCCACATGTGTGTAATTATGTTTTTCAACACAACCATTATTTGTTGCTATACATAATATACTAAGGCTTTTCGGTTAGTCAACCAAATCTAGTAATCTTATCAACTTTTGAGGAAAACAACTTTGATTAGTAGAAGGAAAGGCCTAGCTGTGATAAAGCCTTGGATATTCAAGATCCCATCACTAATTGAAACACTAAAATCCTAACTGGTACAAGGAAAATATGAAAGCTGCAAAGTGGTCTAGGTTACCTTAAGTGAAAAGGATTATCCTTGCTTATCCCCCTGTGCAACCAGTTTAAAGGTGCTGAGAATTGGCAAAAGGACAAGCTTTACCTTATCAAAATCCCTTGCTTAAATCAAAATAAGCAAAATTCCAAAGCAAAGTACATATTCAAAAGGCCAAGCATACAGTCCAGATTTCAAAATAAAAATCCGATACACAAATCATATATTCAAAATACAAAAAAAAGCAAGCTCAAGGACAAATCAAACAAAAATAAACAATTATTTTGATCACTCAGTATGAGAAAAATAAATAGTGATTATCATCACTACAAAAAAAAATCCCCGCTCAAAGAAAAAATCAAATAAAAAATAAACAGTGATTTTCATCACTACATATGAGCAAAAATCCAAAGCCAAAATGAAGCCAAAAATAAGGGAATAAAGCTTGAATCCCTGGAATTCTTAGCATTGTACAAAACTGGAAGGATAAATCCTTACGCATGATGATATGTCTATTAAAATTGCTTCATATATTTGTGTAGACCAATGTTTGAATGTGGATGAGCTAGCTTAGGTAACCAAATATTGCCTAGTAGTATAGTCCAACTAAGTCCAACATAAGGATGAGAAGAACACTTGAGGATCCCTGATCTTAGCAATGGGTTGAAAGAATCTCGCCTGACATCGGAGGAAATGCTTTAGTTCTAACTCAAAATATACAATCACATGCACACACCAAGATCATGAAAAACCAAGTCCATGGTAAAGTCTAAGTGGTAAGTAATCTAAAAATTATTGGAAGGAACATGATTTTACAATGCATGGTAGGAATCGTTTGTTAAAGAACAATGGATATTTAGAACGATGTGATGCCAGGATGGTTCTAGTGATTCAACCAAACTTGGTGACGGAAGATGTGGAGTATTTAACCAAGCATGCACTTGTTAGAAAATTTATGGGTATCCGAATTTCTCTTCCCTTTGTGGAGGCTTGGGTTAGGAAGACTTGGAACCCTAACGGTGACATGGAGGTGATGGTGAGTGCGAATAGCTATTTTCTGGTGGTTTTATCTTGTCTTGCAGATCATAACAAAGAATTTGGAGGCGGTCCCTATTTTTGTAACCAATATGGACTCTTTATTAAACCTTGGCATGTGGGTTTCAACCCGTTAGAGGAGAGGTTTTGCGGGTTCCAGAATGGGTTCAGCTCCCGTGGCTCCCTTTGGAATTATGGAGAAACGACATCTTGCATATGATTGCCCTTCTTCTTGGGAATTTTATTGGACCATCACAATAAATTATGGAGAAAAAGGTCATTTATATTACTCGTATCTATGTCAAAATTGATTTAAACAATCCTATTCCAAATTTTGTTGAAATACAGTTTGGATCGTCTACATGGGTTCAACAACTTGACTATGAAGCTATTCCATTTCGTTACCAGATATATCATGAATACGACCACCTACAAAGAAAATATCCTAAGTTTTTCTCGCCCGTGGCTTCAAATCTTGAGCCTTCTCGATCTGCACAAAATCTGGATAAAGAAAAACCCCCGATAAAGGAAGGAGATCATAAGGAAGGCTTTGTTCCTGTAAAACCCCAAAACAAAGGAATAAGAGTAAAAAGAGCCCTTAAGGATAGCCAACCAGATGCTCTGCTTAAATGTTTTGAGATACTGGATGACCTTGATCAGTGCATGGAGTTACCTGAAATATCGCTACCTGATGCAAATATAACAGGGTCGAATCAAATATCTCTTCTTGAGGTGGAACCTAAGGAATCAGATATAGGGGGTTTAAATGAAGAGCATATGGCTTTGGCTCTAAGTACAAATGATATGGTTGGCTCTAAACCTGGAAGGAAAAATATTTTGGAAAGTGGCACATATATAATTGTGCTCTCTCCTACTTAGGCACTAATGCAGTCTTCCTTAGACTGCAAAACTCCTATGATCTTTGGGATTACAACAGAAAATAATTAAAAAAGGTGCTTCAAATAAGAATATGAAGGTGTGTCGAAATAAATACCAGGATAAAATTAAGTTAATGGGGGAGACTTTGGTGGAGTCAGCCTTGGTGAGAACATTGGAATCCCATTTTTCTAACCCCCAAAAATGACTATCCTCCCATGGAATGTAAGGGGGTTGAATAACATCCCCAGATAAAAATTTGTTTGTGATTTGATTCATGTACATTCTTCGGATGTGGTGTTTATTCAAGAGACTAAATTTGCTATTGATAGTATGTTCAATATTACTCCCAAGTTGTGGATAAGGGGTCAATTCTAGTGTATTGGCGCATGTGGATATGTTGGTGGTGTTGCTTGTTTATGGGATACGATTAAGATCTCTCCTCTTACTTGGATTTCTAGTAGATGTTTTATTTCGATGATCGGGTATGATAATGAATCTGGTGAAACCATCCTACTTTCAAATATGTATGCTCCTGTTGATTACAATGGTAAAGTAAATTTGTAGGAGCACATTGGCTTTGTGAGAAGTCTGGCTTCCTAGTACCCATGGATTTTGGCTAGAGATTTCAATTCTATCACTATTCTGGAGGAGAAATGCAGTGGAGTTGATCATCTTGAGATTGTTTCTTTTGTCTTTAGTACTCATATCCGGTCCTTGAACTTGGTTGACATCAAGCTGGATAATGAGATCTTTACCTATCACAATAGAAGATGTAAATAAGAGTCCATCTCAAAGAGACTGGATAGGTTTCTGATCTCTAGTTTTTTTATTGGTAATAACAAAAGCTCTAGTTTTGTGATTCTAGAGGGTAGGGGATTTGATCATTGGTCTATCAAACTCTTTGCTCTTGAGTTTGGGCTAAAGAAGAATCCTTCCTTTAAGTTTCAACTTATGTGGCTTTGGGATCCTAAGATTCATGATTTCATGTGAGGTTGGTGGACCAATGACAAACCTTCTCATGGCACCGCTATGTATTCCTTTATGAAGCGGCTACAATTTGTTAAGCATAGATTGAAGAGGTGGAATAGTATAAATTTTGGAAATCTTTCCTTGGCTAAGTTGGCAGATCTTAAGAAGGTGGAAGCAGCTTCAAGGAAGATTAGAGATCATGGAATCACGAAGGAGCTTCTCTTTGGGGAATCTGAGGCTACAAAAGAACTTGTTGAATGGGACCTGAGGAAAGAAATTTTTTGGAAATAAAAATCTCGTGTGGATTGGCTTCAGGAAGGGGATAGGAAAATGACCTTCTTTTTTAACTCAGTTAAGGCTTGTCATAATGGTAACCTGATTTTCTCTCTTGTGAATTCTCAGGGTGCCATTATCTCTTCTTTTAGGGAGATTTCAAAAGAGATTGGGAGGCATTTTTCCTCTCTCTTCAAGGAGGACTCCCTCTCAGATGATGAGGATGAAAAGCTTATTCTAAATTGTATTCCCTCGATTTTTTCTAGAGAGATGAATGAGCATTTGATAAGCCCAATTTCTCTTGAGGAGTTGGAAAATGTTGTATTCAAGATGAAAAAGGAAAGCCTCGAGCCCAGATGGATTCTCGATTGAGTTTTATCAAGAGTTTTAGGAGTTAATAAAATTTGATCTTTTGGCGATGGTCCATGAGTCCCAAAAGAACAAACAAATGCTAAGGGCCATAAATGCTACCTTTGTGGTGCCTATTTCCAAAAAAGAAGGAGCAAATTCTCTAGATATGTTTAGGCCTATTTCTCTCTGCAATGTTGTGTATAAGATCATTACAAAAATTATTGCTAAGAGGCTAAAGATATGGTTGAGCAAAATCATCTCTGAGGAGCAAGGTGGGTTTGTTGTTGGCAAAAAAATCTTGGATGGGGTTGTTATTACTACAGAAGCTATTCACTCGATGGAAACTTCTGAGGAGAAATCTATGTTCATTAAATTGGACATGACCAAAGATTATGATCGGGTCAAATGGTCCTTTCTTTAGAAAGTTTTGCTACTTTTGGATTTGAGTAGGAATGGATTACATGGGTGATGAGTTGTGTTTCTTCTTCCTAGTTCTCTGTTCTTGTTAATAATGAGTTGTCAGAGTTGTTTGAGGCCTTGATGGGATTGAGCAAGGAGATCCTCTATCCTTATTTGTTTATCATTATGGCAGAAGGGTTGGGAAGACTGCTCAAGTCTCAAGTTAGGCATGGTATCATTTAGGGTTGGAAGTGGGATAGCATTTTGTCGCCTCTTTCCTACCTTTATTTTGTTGATGATACAACTTTGATGGGAGTTGCCACTACCAGGGAAGTTGGAAACATTAGACAGTCTCTTGAAATATATCTTGGTGCTTATGGGCAGTTGATTAATGAGGAAAATTCTTGTATTATCTCCTTCAATACCCCTCCTCTTATTCAAGCCATGATTGCTAGAATTCTAAGATTCCAGGTTAGGACTCCCCCCTTCATTTATCTTGGTATTTTGATTTCACCTCATCCTTTGTATAGATCTTCTTGGTAGTCTATTCTTGATAAGTTTAAAGGGAAGGTGAATCACTAGACCGTCAGATGGCTCTAATTTATGGGTAGAGTGTTGCTTTTAAAATCTGTTGTTCAAGCTTTATCTATTTACAAGTGTTTTGTGCAAAAAACTCCTCGTTTTATCAAGGACATGGATGCTTTGTGAAGATAGTTTTTGTGGTCTAGAAAACTTGCTCAATCTAAATGGAGTTTGGTTAGGTGGAATTTTGTTTGTATGTTGGTTCAAGAGGGAGGCCTTGGGTTGCGATAGGTGACTCTTTCTGGGCAAGCTTTGGCTACGAAACTCTACTAAAAATGGTGTACTTATCAAGATCATATTTGGGCTAAAATCTTATCTTGTAAGTACTTGAGAGGTATTTCTAAGGCTGAAAATACCTAGAGTCAGCTTGGTTGGGAAAGGTTCGGTTATCTGGGATACTCTAAAAAGAGGGGCTAATTTAATTAAGTAGGGTTTATTTTGGATTTGTAATCATGGATCAAATTGCTCTTTTTTTAGAGGATTCTTTGGATGGCCACCCTCCTATATTGACTCAATATCCCAATTTATGTTTCTTAAGCATTTGTTTCTTGTAAGTAGGCTGGTCTCATGTGGAGGACTTTAAAATAATCCAACCTTTTGGTAATATAGAGATGTACAAGTGGAAAGATCCGTAGGAATGGTTCTAGGGGGATTGGTTGAGGACAAAGATGTACTTGCTCTTATTCTTGTGGGAAGGCTTTGCTCTTCATTTATGGGTAAAGATATTTTGTCTTGGAACCCTAATACCAAAGGAACCTACTTCGTAGCCTATGGTTATCAAGTTCTTGATATGCAAAAGTTATGGAGCCTCCCTATCACATGGCGAAAAAAGGTGTGGAACAAATTTGCTTGACCTAAATGTAACTTCTTTCTCTGGTTGGTTGCTTGTAATAAATGCCTCACTTGGGATAAGGTGAGGAAGGGGGATTTTAGGGTCCCTCTTTTTGTGTCTTTTGTGGTAATAATGAGGATGATTCTTCTCATTTATTTTTCCAATGCTCCCTTGCCAAAGACATTTGGCACCATTGGTGGAGTGCCTAGAACCATCCTTGTTTTCATGTGCTCTCTCTGGTGGATTTTTGGAGCAATCTGGGAAAACCTTCGACCAATGCCCCCTTCCTCTAGGTGGCTTGGAATTTGGACCCTTCTTGGATCATCTAGAAGATTTGGCTCGAACAGAACCACCACATATTGTAAGGTAGACATTTTGTTGTTCAACAGATCTAGCAAAGGATCTTGTGTATGGTTTAGGAAACTATCCATAGCAAATGTGATGTGGATCCTCTTTTGGACTCTAGGGAGGAGAAGGTACGATAGGCCCTTGGTCTCTTTGGGGTTGGTGCAGACTCTTCTCGCCCTAGCAGGGTTCCCCAGATCAACAAGAAAGTTCAAAGAGATGGTAGGTGGAGGTCGCCCCTTGGAGGAGTTTTAAAAATTAATATTGATGGGTCATCTAGGGGTAATCCTGGATATGCTAGAATTGGTGGTGTTGGGAGAGACTCTGCTAGCATGGTCAAATTTTTCTTTTCCATTTATAAAGGTTTTCACTCCAACAATTTTATGGAAGCTCTTGTGATTCTTGAGGCCTTGTAGAGGAGTTTTTTCTTGGCTGGCGTAGGAGCATCTACGAGTTTGACTCTCAAATTTGGTTAATATTTTAAACAACAAAAGGTTGGAGGATGTTAATTAGCTGTTGGTCTCTGTGGCCATTTAGATTCTCAGAATTAGTGAAGAGTTCGAATTTATCTCCTTTGTACACATACCAAGGGAATGGAATGGGGTTGTTGATTATTTGGTCAAAAGGGCTTTTGAGCTTTCAAGTCATTGGATTATGGATAATTGGAAGTCTCCCAACTAGGGACTCTCAACGCCTCTAGGAGTTGATCCACAAGGATGTCCAGACTTAATATGGTTTTTTCTTGTTGTTTTCTTCGGGTTTCGACCTTGTTTGGTGGTTTTAGCCTATTTTGTTGTTTATTTGAGTCCTGGTTGAGGGCTTCGTTGTACTATGTAATTTTGTCTTCTTATCAATAAATTTTTACCCCTTTATTTAAAAAAATAATATATTATAAAATGTTCCAGTGGGACAATCCAATTATTTGGGGTTTGGCTTTTCTTTGGGAGGTCCAAGGCTCAAACCACGACGGTTGGTTGTGTGTTGATTCCATATTGATAAGTGTAGCTCCCGTATTTACGAGGAGTCATGGTTGGGAGGAGACTATTCATCCCAATGCATCGGTCATAGGGGTTTATCACACTACTCAATTAATTTTTTTTGGAAGGATGACACAAAAAATCTCTTGACTTTCCTCTAGATAGTGGTATACTCGGATGGGATGGCATTACCGACCACCTAAGAGTAGCTCTCAAGGTTTTTTTCTAACCTAAAAGTTTGTCTCGAGGGACAACGCAACAATTCGGACTTTGGCTTTTCTTCGGGAGGTCCAAGGTTCAAACCATGGCGTGGGTGAGTGTGTGAGAGATGGGTGTGTATGGTTGTGTGTTTGACCCCTATTGATAAGCTCAACTCTCACCCTTATGAGAGGTCATGGTTGGGATAGGGATGTCGAGCATTGAATGTCGGTTGTAGGGGTTTCTCACTAACCTCAATTAAAAAATAGGTTCAAACTGCGACGTGAATGAGTGTGTGAAACGGTGGGTGTGTGTATGGCCGTGTGTTTAACCTTTATTAAGTGTCGGTCATAAAGCTTTTCTCACACTAACCTTATTAAAATATATGTTATAAAACATATAAAATATTGGATAAAATTAATAATATTTTTAATTTTAAAATAGAAAATTTTATTATTAAATGGTATTTAGTTTAATTGATTAAAGTTTTTAATTTTTAAAAAGAAAATTAAAGTTTGAATCTTGACAAGTAATACATGTATAATTGTTAAGCTTATTCTAATATTAGATATAACTATAATGTAACATAGATTGATCCATTTCAATTTCATATAATTAATTATATAAAAAATATTAACAATTTAAAAAATTTAAATTATTTCTATTTTAAATATAAAATTAAAAAAAAAAATTTATTGTTTAAGTATTTTAAACTATTACTCTTTCAACATTTGTTTTAGTATTTTTTAATTTCTTGTATCATATGTTATTTGAAAAATCAATAATTCTATCTTTGACTAACATACACCCTTAACTTATATCATATAATTTTATAATAACCATAATTTAATAAATCTAAACGGAAGTATTTCTAGTTATAAGAGTACCAAGAAGAGGATAATACAAAATGGAAATGAGTTTTCAAATCTTTTGGTGCAAGTACAGACATTGCTAACACCGTACTGATGGAATTTTAAAGCTGTTTGATATAGATAATAAAAAGTTGGAAAATAGGTTTTAACATCTATATGACTAAAGTTTATATAAAACGTTATTCATGTTTATGTGTTTATTCAATCAGAATCAATTGTGTTTTATATAATTTAAATTTGTTTACGAGTTTTATAGAATTTAAATTTGTTTACAAATATTATTATTTGGAAAAAGTATTATTCTTTTAAATTTAAAATTTGAATTTTTATTTAAAATTGAAATTTTTTACTATTAAATTATTAAAATAAATATTTAATAATTTTTTTTTTGAATTTACATGGTGGGAATCGATAGCTGTCACGAATTCGAGTAGGCTGTCCAGCTTTTTATAGCCGCCACAGTATTCTATGTTGTCCGCCCAAAAACCGCCCCTTATGAGGTTTGGATGAACAAATTGATAAATACCTTGAACTTAAAATTTTTAATATTAAACTATTTAATTTATACAATATAAATTTATAAACCTAACCATTTTCAAAGTTAAAAAAATCAAAGATTTACAAAAACTTTTAATATAAGTTTATAAAAAACTTTCATATAACTTTTGACACAAGTATTTAAAAAACTTTCATAGAACTTTTAATACAAGTAATAAAATACCTTTTATAGTAACACGTTATTTTCAAAATTTTAAAAGTTAAAATATAATATAAATATGAGGGATTACACATTTTAAAGGTACGTCTTTTAAAAGAATAAGATAAAGGAGTTTAATAAGGATTTAAAAGATTATTAAATTGTAAATTAAATGGTATTAGTTTAATTAATTATATTTTTAATATTATGTAAGAGATTTTGGTTCAAATCTTGTGAAGTAATCTAGTTAACGTTAACCCTGCGTGAGATGGTGAGATGGGGACCGCACGTTACACAAGGTTCGTATCGTCGTCAGTTTAGCACGTCACTCAAAGGAGTCGGATCAGAGTACTACCTATGATAAGCTGGGTGTGCCTGCAAGTTTTGAACCTAGGTTTCCTCTTGGTAAGTGTCCAAGCTTACCAATCCACCTAGCCCTGTCGACTTCTTCCAACTTTATTCTAATATCACTATATAATGATAATGCAATATAAATAAGGTCCATTTCAATCTCGTATAATCAATTTAAAAAAATATTATTAAATTATTAAACCTAAAACTAATTTAAACTTAATAATATTTCAAAAATTGTAATAAAAAATCTCGGGCACATAACTCCTATCTTTATGAGTCATACTACACTTCAAAACTTATCTAACTTTGAACTAACTTTTTTAATTATAGAACATATTATTATTATTAATATTTAATACATAAGGAAGTTGGTTACATTTGCACTAGTAATTGCTAAGTGTAGGGTAGAGGCTGTTTCCAACGAAACTTATACCACATCCTCACATGAGGGTATATGGAGAAAACAAATCATCACTCACAATTTAGAGATAACAACAAAAAATATTATTTTATATTAAATGAGATTTTTTTTTATTTGGTTAGTGTGATAATTTCCTACCAAGGAATTTAACACACAACCACCACACAACCACCACACACCCATGCTGCTGTTTAAACTTTAAACCTCCAAAAAAAAATAATTATAAAATTAAGATATTAAACTATCAACTTTATATATATAACAAAATAAATATAGTAGTATAAAGGTTTTTATTTAACCAATAAAACATTACAAAATAATTACTTAACAAAGCAACAGTGTGAATCCCAATGGCATTTAACTCGCCTGCAGACAAAATAATTATAAGACATCAGCAGTGGAATTACTATTTCTAGAGTTGGAAATCCCAGATTTAAACTTTTTCGATTTGATTGGTGACTCAGTACAATAATCGGGTTCTACTAAAATTGATTGAAAAGTTTAAGTTTCTGTAGAATAATGAATGGAATATTTGTTATAAATAAATATCAAAGGCTTTCTGAACGGTTATCATCATTGAATATATATAAATATACGAAAGAGCTAACCTTTCTCGAACGCGGATCCCTTGAGCCTTAAGACAAAAACAGAAAGGAAGGCCAATGTGGGTAGGTTGGCAGGAACATTTATCACCTCGGAATGATATCCTACCACCGATACGTCTTTAAAATGGTGGCTCAACTTCATGAAAGCATGGCTAGGTCGGTCTATTCATTTAGTTATTGTGACAGTTAAAGCAAAGAGTCCGTTACATTGGATCGGATTCCAGTACGGTGGGGACATGCGTCACGAGACTCAACCGATGCGTGTGGAGGTCGAAAAGCGTAAGCGTCTCGCAGAGCATCTCTGATTTCCTTTGCTGCATTTAAGGCCATACTAATGCCCGAGATTCCGTGTAGATTCATCCGTTACTAAGACGAGCAGCATTAGCGGAAGAAGAGGAAGGAGGATAGCAGAGGAGGGGAGGGGGTCCAAAAAGGCTTGATTCTACTCAAGGGGCCCTGTTTCTCTTTTGTGGAGGAAGAGAAACAACTGTAGTTTTAAGGGTGGCAATGTCTGGTGGGAATGGAGTGGATGTAGATGTGATTTCTAGATGTTTGCCGGGGGCGAACATATGGATTCAGAGCTGGTTCAATGAGTGTATTTACACGCCATGGGACATGGTGGCCTTTGCTGTTGGTCTCTCTTCTATTTGTTTCTGGGTTGTTGCTCAGGTGCCTCAGTTTATCAGCAATTGTTCTAGGCAGAGTGCGGATGGCCTCTCCCCCTGGTTTCTGGTCCAGTGGCTTGCGGTAAGCATCGCTTCATTTGTTTTTTTTTTTCTTTTCTTTTCTTTTCCACTTTTGAGTTTGGATTGATTTCAACACCCACTTGATTGATTTCAACACCCATTTGGTTAAATTCAAACACACACTTGTTTGTGTAGTACTAAGGTTTGGACGAGGAACATTTTTTGTAGACTTGTTTCACCTTAGCACTAGGTCACACGCTTAAAGAGTGCTGCAATCCATGTTTTGTTTTAGCTTGGATGGTGAGGGGTGTTTGTTCTGCTGGAGTGGAATCCTGAATCTCTGCTGGACTCATCAGCCGCATCACAGCCCCTGCCCATTAAATGTCCAAGCTTTGCATACCACCAAGATTTTTACTTTATTTTTTTGGTGGCTCTGTCTTCCTGCAAGCAGTCCTGAGACTAAAACCTTAGTCATTAACCTTAAAATTCCTAGTATTTACAACTGGACCACAGCCCTCAGGATCTACCCAATTTGTTTTTTATTGTTTGTTTTTACAGGGATTCAATCTGATGGTTTAAGAAAGTGCTTATTGTTAGCATGGAGTTAGAAATGTTCACAGATAGCACTTTGGTCTGTATTGCAAAAACTAGGCCAAAACTAGATGGCTAAGATTGTTGGTAGCCTGGGACATAGCAGCCAGGATCACACTCGGCAAGATCTCAGCAAAGGATTCAAATTAGGTCTTTCAAGCAGCCAAGTTTTATGCTTTGACTAGGAGAGTCTCACCAAAACTCAGAGAGCCTCAAGGCAATCCATAGTTGCACGATTCTGGTGAGTCTAGGAGTGCGAAGTCGTATTTTTAACTCCAAGAGACACTCGTTTACGATCTGGGGCCTGGATGCCTTCTAGGGCCAGCGCACATTACCAGACAACCATCTCATGTAATGTCTTCATAATTGATCTTCAGCTGGTGATGGCCATGGCCCGCATGTTACCCTACCCTTCTCTTATTCATATTCATGAATTCATAGCTCACCCATGGAGGATTTTTGACTTTGGGGTTACACTTTAGTTGCCAAAAGCATAGGCAATCCAGGTGAGTTTGGGGTTATTGTTCCCAGGCCCCTGATGATCTGAGGCTTAGACCTTATTGAAGGAGGAATCGCCCCAACCCTGCACATGATGAAATCCCATGAGGTTCACCTCTGTGTACCTGGCACCGCACATGCAAGATGAAATTTGTGTATAAGCACTAGAGGTTTTTTATGGTCTTTATTCCAGACAACTAGAATCAGGTGTAATTAGTGCATAAATGGAAAGGCCACAAAACAAACACAGAAAGGAGAAAATCCTCATCTTAACTACCTTCATTGGTCCTAATCTTGTATAGACCAAAATGATTCCCTTCTCTTGCAATCTCATCAATCATATATGCAAGAGATTCCTCCCTTAACTGTAAGCATCTGTCTATCAGTTTCAAGTACATCATCAAACCCTAGTTCTGGCCAGTGGGACAAAGGACAGAGCTTCAATAAAAAAATTGTAATTTTGTAGTGATATGTGTATGAATATGATTATTGATTCTTGGAATTGAAGTTTTCTAGTGGCCTTTAAAGAATAAGTCATCAATAAAGGGACAGGTATAATTGCAATTTAAATGAAGGAAATTGATGTTAACAGCTTTATAAAAAAAATATTGTTTAAGCTATGCAAATTTTCAAGATGCAGAATAGAATATATTAATATCAATCTAATTCCTCTGGTGAAGGATGAACTTCAAAATATAAAGCCATGACATATGGCTATGCACTTCATACGAAATCCTGTAACAGGATATAACTGAGTGAGAAGAAACATAGCAGAATGGTAAGCATCGAGGTAAATCTGAATTAAAAAGTGACATTAACATTTTACTATGGAACTGAAGACTAGAGCATAGTTTATGCCAGAGGCTGAGATTTTGGTCAGTGTGGTTCAATTCGTTTAATTGTATTCCTTCTATGGGCTGAAGTGGAGTTTGGTGAGGCCATAAATCTTATAAATCAATTGTCCTATTTTCTCTATTAATGAATCCACGTCTATACCGACGTGTTCAGTACAAATGCAAATTTTCCAATAGGGCATCCGTTTTCTTTTCAGCCCAGTGTATTGTTGGTCTCCAACCTCAGGATGTTTGCCAGTTGCATCATAGTGGACAATCCTTTCAAGGCTTGAATTAAATAGCTCTGTTTCTTTTTCATGAAGATCCCAAACAGGACTTTTAATTTCCCTGCCTTCATGAGGTCAGATGCTACAACAGACACATTGTGTCTGGTTCGAGTGGAGTGTTAATTGGGTTATTCTTGGTCTCCCTTCTTCTCTTTTAAACCTTTGTTTTTCATCTTTGTAACTAATAAAATTTGCCTACAGCCTACAGTATTTCCATCTACTCCTCTTCTTCGTTGTGGCTGCTTTTGAGCTTCACATCTCATAACCTGCTAATATGCCTTTTGGCATAACTGTACTAGGAACTCCTCTTTTGCTACATCTTGGCTGAATGGTGACTCATCTCCTGTTTCGCCTGCTATGGGCCTTGTTTTCAAGGACAAAAACTTGTGTTTCAAAAATTCTAGCTTGGAATAACCTTTTAGAAGGTGTGTAAATAAATCTGCAAAGACTCTCTGAGTCTACAAGTTTTTTTGCAGCCCTTATAGAGTCATCCTGAGTTGCCTGGTTTATAATATTAGTTCCATGATTCCATCATAGCCCACATTGGAGGGTGAATGAGTAGAAGCACACTTCTGCTAGATTACTGAAGTTCATTTTCATCTTGAGTTGAGGTCATTAACTAGACGAAATATTCTTCCAAACTTGGATTTGGCTAGTTACCTCACAGAAAAGCAGATATCTGTCCAGAAGTCAGAACTCCTGTTGGCAAGAAGGTTTGCTACCTTATGGGATTCTTTTTGACATGTTTAATGTATTAGATGAGAAAGCATTGAAGATGAGAATGAACTTATTCAACCTTGTGAAGTTATGTAGGCTCTTGTTTGCACATCTCGTCAAGTTATGTAGTCTCTTATTTGCACATCTCACTCAAAGTGAATTCCTCTATACCCAATTTTTTCTTTCTGTCCTGCATTCAGTACTGTTTTGGACCTTGGAAAGGGACTACAAATTCAACGCTATTCCTGGCTTCAACCCTATGATGTTTTCTTCCAATCATCAAATAGCTTCTCCTCTAATTTTTTTATATTCTCTTTTGAGGTATGGGAGAAGTTCAGTTTTCTTCCAATCATCAAATAGCTTCTCCTCTAATCTAAGAAACAGGTAGAATCTTTGGAAATCTAAAGGTTTGTTCTTTTGATGGAAACAGCTGGATAAAACTCTTTTTATACATAGAAATGAGTTGATAAAGGGTGCTACATAGGTTTTATGCATCTTCTTTACTGTTAATGTTCTTGGGAATTTTAATACTTAACCTGGCAATATGCATTCTTATGTAATTTTTCATTGATTGATTCCAGGGTGATTCATTTAATTTGCTTGGTTGTCTTCTGACTGGTGATCAATTAGCAACAGAAACAATTACAGCAGGTTATTTCATTTTGGCAGATTGTGTTATATTATCTCAGGTAAGCACAAAGGCATTCCCCAAAATTGTTTTTTCCTTCATAATGGGAACATCTAGCCTTAACGTTTATCATCAGGAATGAAAATGCAAGGTTTTGGCTTTTTTTTTTTTTTTTTTTTAAGTAATACTTCTTATACACATCCACCATGGGGATTGAACCTGGGTCACATCACCGATAATGCAAGTGGCAAGGTTTTGGCTTTTCACTATATACAATTCTTGATACTTTGATGGAAAACTCCATATTTGTTGTTTCCATTTTACTCCTTATTGATGTTTTGTCTCATCTTGCAATCAACTCAATTGAATCATAATTGTTACCTTTGCAGTACTTGTATTATGGTTTTAAGGGGCGCAAGCTTGCAGCATATGGGTCAGACTCGGATGAATCTTTGCACAAGCCAACTAATGGGTATTATGAAGCCATTCAAAGTGGTGCAGCCACACAGTTGGGAAAACTACTGGAAGAGTCAGCCATGAAAACAGGTCCATTTAGCTCTTCATAGAATCAAACTTGCTTTGGCTGCTTTGCATTGGAATAAACAGCAATGACAATTCAAAAGAATTAATATTAACAGATGTTTGGCATATTTTTTTTTTCTTTATAATATTTCTGATTGTAACATGTTTTATTCAGTTGTAACCAATGCAGATGCAGAGGTTACCCATCCCCAGCTATTTGTAATGAAACATCAGGCAACTAAACCAGCAGTCACAAATTCTGAAAAAGCAATTGTCTGTGTCAAGCATATGTCAGTAGCAAATTTAGCTGATCCATTTGCTGAAAACAGGGGCAAACTGAGATGTTGCTTCTGTAGTACAAGCAGGGTTGATCATCCACAAATGAATGGAGTGTTTAGTTCAGGGCCTTTTATCCTGCAGAAACATCAACACGATTGCTGTTTTGCAAATGATTTTAGAACAAATTTGCAAAGAGTTATTGGGTGTTATGGCCTAGAATACAATATTCCACTAGTTAAGAAAGTTTCTAGAAAACATGTGCTGAGTTCAGGAAATTATTGTGAGCATGCAGGCTTACATGCAAGAAAGTACCGTGCAAAGTTTGCCTTTTGCTTTACTGGTCTGTTAATCCTGGGGTCCTTTAGTTGGCAGTCCTTTTTGTGTGCCCCTATTTTTGAAGGGAACAGCATCCCAAATGGGAAGGAATTTGTTGTTTTAGGAAGAAGAAGCTTAAAAGAATTAAGAGAAGAGAATCAAGCATTTAAACAGAGACCTTTACAGGCATTAAGCAGGTCTGCATCATTATGGACAAAGGATATTGGATTACTATTTGGGTAGGCATTTTTCCTTGGGTTTCTTATAGTTTTAGCGCTTTAAAATTGTAACAATAGAAATTTCTTCATCCATACCATTAGTGTCTCGTAAGGACTTTAGGAAATATACATTACACTCGTGTAGAGGAAATCAAATTTCAAACAGAACTTCATTGAGAAATTTGTATGTTAAATTTTTCTGGAAATTTGATGTCAGCACAAACTATTAGTTTGGAGTGTTCTTGAAATTTAAGTGATAAGTTTGATGGTTCTGTTGACAGATGGGCCAGTTCAGCTTTATATCTGAGTTCACGAGTATCACAAGTTCTTAAAAACAGTTCAAGAAAATCAACTGAAGGTTTGTCACTGGGAATGATAGGGTGTGCTGTGATGGCAAATCTGACATATGGACTTGCCATCT
Source organism: Wollemia nobilis (assembly GCA_028583015.1). Lineage (NCBI taxonomy): Eukaryota > Viridiplantae > Streptophyta > Pinopsida > Araucariales > Araucariaceae > Wollemia > Wollemia nobilis. The sequence goes on from JAQPPZ010002093.1 coordinate 4,301,088, forward strand.
TGATGCTAATAAAATCATGGTAATCATATCTTGGCCTTTCATACTGCTATATGAGCAGACTTAGGACTATCTCCTTTCTGTTTTATCTGTACATAAGATCAGACCTAGTTGTTTTGTTTGTGGCTCCAAAAATATTCATGAAGCTATGATGGGAAAATGGTTTTCACAAAAGCTGTACAGTTTCTATATTTTTTATTCCTGATGTTTCAGGGGAGATTTGTTTGGTAAGCTACCTTGGATACTCGGAAGTTTAGGGACGGTGGCTTTGGACTTATTCATATTGATACAGGTGAAAATTACAAATACCATTTCAGCCTCAGACTTTCAGTAAAGTTCTGTGCCAATGATTTTATTAGTCCCATAGATTATTCTAGTTTATCTATAAATTTGGCATGAAATTAGAGGATCTGTACATTCATAGTGTCATGTTGCATTTACATTTTCACTGTTAATTTTTTTAAGGCTAGCATAGCATGATATCTGATGCATGATGTTTTCTTGATTTAGGCCTATTATTTTAGCTGTCGTTATGGGAAGATAACAAATGAGAGCGCTCCACTTTTGGCATGAAGATTTCAGAGGATATAGGATGGCATTTTTGTGCTTGTACAATCAAAAGTTCAACCACGGGTTGAATTGAAACTATTTTTTAGAAGAATTTCACATCTCATGAAACTCTTACTCAGATAAGTATTGTATGTATATTAATAGTAACCTGTAAATAGTTTATTTTATCTGAAAATAGAGTTTCATAGATTGAAATTACTACAATCTCAAATATATTAGACTGTAGCTTCTACGGCCAACATATTATTTTGTAAATTATTAGGCCGTTACTATCTTAGAACATTGGAAAGTATTACCCTGTTCATTCTAACCAATTCTTTAATGCTTGATGATCCAATGTCTAATCGCCTTTGAATTTTGTTGAGACTGCCTTCAACAATGTATAGGCTAATTGAATTTTCCCTTGCATTAGCTGTTTTTATACAAGTTTATATTCATCTATATAAAGTTAAAATAGCTTTGGCTTAAATAAGGATGTGCTTTCAAATAACTCAAGCTATTTAAGAAAATAATCAAAATTTTATAATTTATTTATTCCTAGAAACTTTTGTTTTGATTAGTAGAAGTAAATATGTATAAATTCAAAATGAAACTGGGTTCTTTGGATACAATTTTATCAGACTAAAGCTGCATATTTGACATACAACAAACCAACATACATACATCTACATTTGTCCAAAAAGGTACACTGGTGGCAGTTGCTTCAATATTTTGGCACTTCTCGTGTACAATCCTAGCCACTTTAATGTAACGTAGTTTATTAACAAGATGGTGTGCCAAATGAACAAAATTTCTTCGAGAAGCTTGTATTGTATCTATAGAATTGCCTTATGATGACTATTGGAATGATTTATTTTGTTTAGTTTTAGTTGTTAGTTGCAGCATCCACACAGAGATTAGCTGTTCTCCTTGTCTTGCACTTAAGCTGTGTAGTAGCCTGGCTTCATTGCCTTGCAAAGATTTGTTTCTAAAGAAGAGAAGCAGTAAGTGATGTTAGATGGGACAGTAAATCACCTTGTAAGGATGAATTCCTTGTTTTGTTGTAACAGCTTTCAGTTATTCGATTAATAAGCACAATAATTACAACAAAAATAGGCATGCAAGCATCAAGCCTTTGAGATCATAAGACTTAATGCTTAAGAAGTCCCAAAAAAAAGTTTGAAAAGATGGCCACATTGATCCATAAACCAAGCAATAAGAACTCAAGCCACTATTGTAGCATCTATTAAGCAGCAATTGCACTACTTGGAGGGGATTTTGTTTTATCTTTCTCACCCACATATACTCTATGGTTCGCAATTTGGAGGTAAATCCCAGTTTGAGTTGCCTGCATTGTTGGAAAATAATCTTCAGTATCTTGTTGGGAAAAATTGAAAGAAATATTGGAAGAAATAGCTAACTCAACTAGCAATTGAGGAAAGGGCCTGTTTAACTATTTGAGGAGAAGGGATAGGCAAAGTACCACCCTACAGAGCAAGGCTTGCTATAAGAGTGCCCTTAGAAAGAACGTTTATGTTATAAAGCTACACGGCCACTTGTCTTGAGATTGGATGTGTCAAAAGTTTAGAAATTATATTATCTTCGTTATTCAATGAAAATTGGTTACTAATAAGATGTTTTTGAAAGTAGCATAATTTTGTTTATCCCGCGAGGTACAAGATATCAACTTTAGTAAGTTATCAATTTTGGTTAATTTTTGCAGTCCAACGAGTAGTATTTTCTAGTATTTATTTTCTTTAAAAATAAGGTTTTGAAAGGGTTGTCCTCTCCTCTTTTATATGCATTTACTTACATCAAATCATATACTCTATTTGATGTTACCAAAAATTAAACCTTGGTATGGGTACATTATTAGTATCTCCCCATTGAGCCAAAGGTTTCATTGGCTTTAGTGAATTTCAATTAAGATGAAAGACTTTGAATAATAAAAAAAGAATTTTTCTTTTTTCATGAACTTAGTCACATCAAGCCATATAGCCTATTTGATGCCACCAAGATTTTAACCTTGGTGTGAACTACATCATCCGAATGTCCAACCATTGAACCAAAGGCCTCATTGGCTTTAGTGATTTTCAATTAAGATGAAAGGCTTTGGCCCCTAAGGGTTAGGTGAATTGGTAAAGGCTTGACTGGCCAAGTACTTGCCAAGAAGAGACCTAGGTTCAAACCTTGGGGGTATGCTATCAACTTTAGCAAAGGTAGTAGTTCGTGCTGAATCCTTTGAGTGCGCGTTAGATCGACGATGATGGTACAAACCCCGAGCGACTGGTGGTCTCCATCTCATGTTGGGTCAACAACAACGAGATAAATAGGTTGTTAAGAGTAGTCACTGTGGTTTGAACCCTGCGCTTGCCATTTATTAAAAATAGTGGTTGTAACCAACACCTTTATGCAACCCAAAAAAAAGATGAAAGGCTTTGAATAAAAAAAGAAAAGAAAACAAAAAAGAAATTTTAATGCAATGCATCATTAGGTTTGATGCAATGCTAAAAGGTAAGTTTATAAGTTCTTGAGATTTTAGAGCTAACATACCCTATCTTATTACATCATAGTCTTGGCTTTGGCTTTGGTTTTGGTTCTAGCTCTAGCTCGACTTTTGGCTTTGACTTTGGCTCTAGTTCTAGCTCAACTTTTGGCTTTGATTTGACTTTGGCTTTAGGTTTTGATTTTTGTTGGGATCTCTAGATTTTGGAATGGATATAAAATTTTCCTTTTAATGTGGTTAATTTGTTCCAAGGAGTAGTATTTCCTAAGAGCATAGTATTTTTTATTTTTATTTTTTAAAGTAAGGATTTGCAATGGTTGCCCTTTCCCTTTAATATCATCATAGTCACATCAAGCAATATAGTTTATTGGTGTCGTCGAGAATTGAACCTTGGTGTGGCTACAACATCCATATGTCCAACCATTGAACCAAGGTCTCATTGGCTAGTGAATTTCAATTAAGATGAAAGGCTTTGAATAAAAATAAAAGAAATTCCAATGCAATATCCATGTGTCCAACCATTGAACCAAGGTCTCATTGGCTAGTGAATTTCAATTAAGATGAAAGGCTTTGAATAAAAATAAAAGAAATTCCAATGCAATGCAGTTTTGGATTTGATGCAATGCTAAAAGGTAAGTTTAAAAGTTCTTGAGATTTTTGAGCTAGCATACCCCATCTTAATACATCAAAGTCTTGGTTCTAGCTCTTGACTTTGTACTTGGAGGAAAATATTTTCTAGGGTGATGCTGGAATCTTTAGATTTTGTAATGGATATAAATTTTCCCCCTTAATGTAAACTTTGTACTATAATACGGAGGAGTGTCGAGTACCATCAATCATGCACTCCAAAATTTGTTTATTTTTTCCGTTTGGTGCCATCAAGAATTGAACCTTGGTGTGGGCTACATCATTCATATGTCCCACCATTGAACCAATGCCTCGTTGACTTTAGTAAATTTTAATGAAGATGAAAGGCTTTGAATAAAAATAAAAGAAATTTCAATGCATTGCACCATTGGATTTGATGCAATGGTAAAAGGTAAGTTTAAAAGTTCTTGAGATTATGGAGCTAACATACCCTATCTTATTACATCATAGTCTTAGCTCTTGCTCTTGGCTTTGGCTCTTGGCTCTAGCCCTTGAATTTTGACTTGGAGGAAAATATTTTTTAGGGTGATGCTAGAATCTCTAGATTTTGGAATGGATATAAATTTTCCCCCAAAATGTAAACTTTGTATGGTTAATTTTGTTTTTTATGCAAAAGACAAGATATCAATTTTAATAATTTATCAAATTTGGTCCTCGAGCTAACATACCTCACCTTATTACATCATAGTCTTGGTTGTGGCTCTAGCCTTGGTTTTAATGAATTTCAATTAAGATGAAAAGCTTTGAATAAAAATAAAAGAAATGCACCCTTGGATTTGATGCTATGCTAAAAGGTAAGTTTAAAATTTCTTGAGATTTTGGAGCTAACATACCTCACCTTATTACATCATAGTCTTGGTTGTGGCTCTAGATTTGGCTTTGGCTCTTGGCTCTAGCTCTTGAATTGGAGGAAAATATTTTTTTTAGGGTGATGCTGGAATCTCTAGATTTTGGAATGGATGTAAATTTTTCCTCTCAATGTAAACTTTGTACTATAATACTTAGGAGTACCACCAATCATGCACTCCAAAATTTGGTTATTTTTTTTTTTTTTCACAAAGGACAAGATATCAACTTTCATAATTTATCAAATTTGGTTAATTTGTGTAGTCCAAGTAGCATTTCCTAGGAGCATAGTATTTTTTTTTTTTAGTAGGGTTTTGAAAGGGTTGCCCTTTCCCTTTTACATCAACTTAGTCATATCAAGCTATATAGCCTATTTGGTGCCACCGAGATTTGAACCTTGGTGTGGGCTATATCATCCATATGTCCAACCATTGAACCAAGGCCTCATTGGATTTAATGAATTTCAATTAAGATGAAAGGCTTTGAATAAAAGTAAAAGAAATTTCAATGCAATGCACACTTGGATTTGATGCAATGCTAAAAGGTAAGTTTAAAAAGTTCTTGAGATTCTAGAGCTAATATACCCCACCTTATTACATCATAGTCTTTGCTCTTGCTCTTGGCTCTGGCTCTGGCTCTGGCTCTGGCTCTGGCTCTGGCTCTGGATTTGGCTCTTGGCTCTTGGCTCTAGCTTTGGCTCTTGGCTTTTGACTTGGAGGAAAATATTTTTTTAGGGTGATGTTGGAATCTCTATATTTTGGAATGGATATAAATTTTTCCCTTCAATATAAAATTTGTACTGTAATACTTAAGAGTGTCGAGTACCACCAATCATGCACTCCAAATCATACTTTACTTACTCTATACCTAATACTCATGAATTCAGTGGAGATTATAGTCTCAATGATTATCCTCTTGTGAAGAGGGACATGCACATCTATTTTCAAGAATTAAATTGTAATCATTATATTCTTCCTTTTTGTCTTCCCTAGAAGGATCTTTGTCATTTGTTGCCATGTTTCTTGTGTTGTTGGCTTTAATGACTTGTCACTTCTTGTTTTGAATATTATTTGTTATAGTAAGGTCAATTACCTTTTGCTTCCTCTATGTCTTGGCTTTGTTCATCTTCATAAGACATTACTTGTGAAAGATGATGTATTCATGCTTTCTTTGGTTGGCAGTGTGGTGTGTTGTTGAAAGCGTTGTTGAGGTCTTGTACCTGTTATTACTGACTACTTTCCTTTTTTATTTGTAAGAAATTGATCTTCTTCTTGTGTTGTATGAGGGACCTCTACTTTTTGAAGTAGGTTCATAAACTTTTCAAATGTTGGTGTTTGCTCAATGACATTCAAGGTTGTTAAAAATACATTATATTAGGAAGGAAAATACTTTAAAACAATTGGAACAAGTGTGTCATCAAATACCTTTTCTCCCCTGGCTTGTAGTGATGTTTGCAGTTCTATAATTCTCCTCAAGAAAGACTTGAGTTTTCTCCATTCTTCATTTTTTAGCAATGAAGTTGACTGTGGGGAAATAGAATTTAATTATGGTTCCTTGCCTCAAACACTATTTGTAATTTGTCCCATCAGTATTTATCTATGGTTGAATCATGAATGTATGGTTGTACTTCATTAGCTACACCAAACATTATGATCAACTATGCCTTTCTATTTGCCTTGTTAAAGTTTAGCTATTGTTCATCATCTATGTTAGGATGGGTAATGGACCCATCTACAATTTCCCATACTTCTTCAAACATGAGTCAAGTTATGAGTTTGGTTTCCCAAGAAGCATAATTGTTCCCTCACAATAGTTGGGAATTGGGCAATAAGAACTTTGGTGCACCACTAGCCATTTTAAACCTTCAAAAAAGTGGAAAATCTCAATTCTGTTTGATTGGCCTTGAAAAATTATTTCCAATGAGTATATATAAGACTATAATCATAAGTTGATTGATGCTTAGAATTTTGTGAGAAATTAATCTCTCATCGGGAAAAAATATAGGTGGGGCTTCTTTCTCCAATCTAGAATCTTTAGGGAATATTTTGTAATCAAACAAAAAAAAAACCAATAATATATTGGCTTCAATTAGCCTTCCCACTATCAATGTGGGATAATTTTTTTGGCCATTGATGACCCAAGTCTTGGGAGAGAATGTGCTATGTTTTGATTAGGGTTGCTACACCCATATCCTCCAACCACCATATCTCTAAATTGCACTAGACTTATAATGAGAACCATGCCATTTCACTGAAAGTTTTTGTCCTCCATTCCTTGTTTTCCTTCTAGTTCTCAAATTCACAATCAAAATTTCTTAAATAATCCGATGGCCACATTGACTTCAAATTGGATTTTGGAAAAAATAAGAGGAAAATATGATGTGGGAAAGAATATTTTCAAACTAGTAGCAATTGTTGCTTTGACTACTACCTTTCTTGTTCTTGGAAGGCCCATCAAAATTTATGAAAGTTGTGGCTGGATTCCGAAGGATATTCTTGATGAATTTGATAGATTATCTATGAGAAATGTGTTAGAGTATGTTATTTATTTTATCACTTCTATAGGTGGAACAAGAAAGGTATCTTCATCATCGATAGATTAGTCACCCTTGTGAAGACCCTAGCTTGTGGATATCCCATGTCAATCCTTGTTGGGGGGGTAGAAACTAACTAGCACTTTGGTGCTACTTGCAAGGCCTAATGAAGTACGAAACTTCACCCAAATGAGGTCGCTACTTGTATCCACAATGAGAAGGACCCGCTCCAATGGCATCTTGATTTCTAGGTCGATGAAGTATTACCCCATGTCAATGGACACCCTAGAGAATATGCGCACCCCTTTTCTTGATGCTAAAAACTCAAAATAGGTTATTGTGTATGCACTTGGTCTTCATTGAACCTTAAATAATAATGTGTCCCTATTTTCAGGGATTTTTTGTCCTCTACTACATTTGATTTCAGGTATCCATAGGCATTTCGTGAATGACGATTGACACTAAATTTAACAAAGGAAAACGGTGCATGGAATGTGTGATGTCGTTATGCCAATATTTGTGATGCCATCTCCTATGATGATATTACTATTCTTACTTACTCTGTGGTCAAATAACTTATGGCTAAGGGAAATAAAAAGATCCTTATCACAGGTCTCCATTGTCATATTACTACTTTTCTACCTTGGTGCTTCTCTTGGGCTAGATTTGCTTACCGATGTCTGGACTGGATGTTTGATCACTTTCAATTGAGCATGCTTTCTTGATTGCAATTTATATGAGCTAAAAAATTGTCTTTAGTTGATTTTTGGTAGGATTTATTATTGTGAGATTACTACTCCTGCTTTGGTCTTTAGTAGGATTCTTCATCTCAAGACCTATTTTAGCAGATGTTGGTATTTTAGCAAGATTCATTATCTTGATATCGCCACTCCTAATTTGGTATTTGAAAATATTTGTTATCTTGAGACCTCTTTTAGCATGTGTTGGTCTTTTGGCAAGATTCTTTATCCTGATACCTTTCTTAGCAGGAGTTTGGTATTTGATAAGATTGTTTACCCTAAGACCATTTTTAACAGGGAGCTCTATGGGCTTCTCACTATCGAAGCTTGAGGAAGAAATTAGTTCTCTTCATAACTTGGACATTAAAACCTACTTTGATACTACTAATACTTGGATGCTTTGATGATATTGCATTATGGATGATAGATATTTAAATACAAATCTTTGACCAATATAGGCACAACAAATAAAAACTAATCCTACAACTACCTTTAACCACTATAGATGCATAGTCCTTGTAATGGGTGGTTATACCAATCTCATTATCATGTGGACTATGATAGAATAATTCCTAACATACTCATAGGTCAAGGCCCTTCATTATAGGCATCGTAATCTTAGCTCATCTTGCATTTAATCTTCTTGTTCTACTCTCAAAACTGAAAGCACTATTAGATTATAGGTCAGTGGCACTACTACTCTATGGTTTACATAGAGTGAAAGCATTGCAACATAGAGTGAAAGCATTGCTAGTGAGTAAAAATATTGGCACTAAGAAAAAACACTAATGGCACTATCATGACCTAGTGGTGCTTTTGCTACCTAAAATTTATTTCATGTGTTCTATCATTTTTATCATCTCTATCTATCTAAATAGGGCCTGATTGCTATTCAAGGAAATTTAACATCATCTACTAGCTCAGATAGGTCCCTCTATTATTAACTTTGTATTTCTGTATTTGTTTTCTTTGTTAACAACAATATCATAAGCAAGCAATAGCATTGGCGGTGCTTCTATGGATTAGGAATGCTTTTGCCATTATGGAAAAACAAGTTCTTCTAACCCTAATATATATCATTTAAGCATTTAGGATTTAGATTTTGTTTATTGCCTATGTAAACCAAGTTTTGTCTTCTATTTATTAGTAAAATAAATAACAAGGGAAAGAAATAACTAGTTAGTCTTAATCATATAGGGGATCCACTTAATTTTTAAATGTTAGCATTTAACCATAATTGCATATACCTACATCTTAGGATTTGTTTGTTGCATTTTCTTATGCCCTTGTCTCTATAAAAAATCATTATTTCCATCCCCTTCAAAATCAAAAGAACATTTAGTTTAGGCATTGATTATCATATTTGTATGTGCATTACGGCTAGATTAAGGTTAAGCTTAGACAAATAAATATCTTAGGAGAAACATAGGTGTTCTTCAACTAATCCAAAAAAACTAGACTTTAAGCTCACAAATTGCCCTTATTCTTGTTGTGACATAACTGAAAGCATATGAGCATCATAAAGAGGTTCTTCGTGATCCCTTTCCCCTTTCCTCTTGACACAATTTAATTATGAAATTCATAAGTGAATGACAAGATGGGCTAGAAGGGCAATACCCAACCATCAAACACTCAACAAACCATGAGTTGGTGTCTATAATGCGATGCAATAACTTGCCAATTTCTTACAACATCATGAGTACAAAGCATATTGTGGGTTTCAAAGAGTGTAGCTTTGAATTCTCATGGCTAAAAGATGAATACAATGAGGGCCCTAGGTCCCTATTTATAGTAAGAGTTTACCCTTGGGTTACCTAGGGTGAAAAACAATTACTCCTAGTAAAAGTAAAGAGTTGGGGCTAACTTTAGCAAAATTTTGCACCTCCAAATATTGTATGCCTTTAAACATGCCTCTAATAGGCTAAGAAGGCTCCAAATATGCCTAGTGCACCACAAAATAACAAAAAATGTTATTTTTTGGGTAACTTTCCTCAAAATTTGTGTGGATTTTCACCTTGGCACCCAACTAAGGGATTTTCTCATCATGTTGAGTGATTCACTTGTTGTGTCAAGCAAATCACTTGCCTTAACAAGTGGAGAAAATCAGTGCCTTTGACGAGTGAATCCCTTTTTTGAGCCAATTGGTCCATTTTACAAGTGAATCATTCCATTTTGAAAGCAAATCATTCCATTTTGAAAGCAAATCATTCCTTTGAGACAATTGGTACCTTTTGTAAGTGAATCACTCCATTTTGTGAGTGAATCACTCATTTGAGCCAGTTGGTACATTTTGGAGACAACCAAATTTTATCAATTTTTGCAAGTTTTGCGATTTTGGAATGTTATTCCTAGGTTTGCAACATCTATTTTCAACGGATAATTCCTTGGAATTAGAAGGTAGTATATGAGATTATATAATTTCATAGGGTGCTAGAGGAGAAATCAAAATATATGAGATTGGAGCAACTCCAAGATATGTGGTCGTATGACCCAAACAAGTACTTTAGGAAAAAATTGAAGTATAAGGGTTGAATGCCTTCTTTGTATATGAGAAGAGGTTTTGCATAGAGAAGGCAAACCCTAGTATCGAATTAATCCTATTCACCTTGGGAAGTACATGGGGATATGAATATGAGGTATAGTGTTCATACAATAAGCCTTAGAGTAGCAATCCTACACCAAGGTAAAGGATATCTTTGACCCAAATTTCAAAATGAGTCACCAAACACTAGAATATTTAGAGAAGTTAGGTTACTGTGATAAAAAAATCCTTATATGACAAAGATGAGGTATGAAAGAAGGACGATAAAGATATCAATATGTGATGGATCCTTTAATGAATAAATATACCATTTTGGTTAGGATGCACCCCAAGAGTGTGAAGAGGGCAAGGACATTAGGAGAAATATTGGAAACCCCAACAAACCCATTAAGTTCATATCGTGTGTCTAAACTTGAGATTGCCATATTCACTAATCCAACCATCCTAGAAATTTTCAACTTTATGGATAAGAGATAGCAAGAGGGAGGTAACAAAAAGTAAAAGGAGGCACCTATGTATCCATGTTTAAAAATATGGTGGTAATGCAACAACAACCATAGTAGACACCTCAAATCAAGGAGGGTAATACCCCAAGAAAGATCTCCTCTTGGGTTGGAATGACTAGAACAATGGTCACCATTAATTTCACTTTCACTTCCCTTCCACTCTCCATCACTCATTTATCCACTTCCACTTCTATTTATACTTCTTTCTCTTCTCCACACTTTCTTTTGTTACACTTCCCTCACCATCCACAAGTGTGGCTTGTAGTTCTAATATAGTTGCCTTACCTCCTAGTACCAATTTCACTCTTACCTCTACTATGATCACCTTATTTTCCATCACCCTCTGTTTAAGTTTCCATGATACAATCATTTGTGTCATACTCATTAACCCCTTCACCACTAGTCTCCCTACTAGTGCAGTCACTGACACAACTAGCATAAGAAACAACCTCCTCCACATTCATTCCCATATCTACATAACTTGCCTTACCCACATTGTCATCTCACTCACATTTCCCCCCATTATAAGCTAGAATACTCTTATTGTAGGCAATGAAGTCACTCATGCCAACCTTCATGATTAAATTTGTAACACAACTCCAAAAGCTACCATGATCGCAAGACCTAGTTAGAATTTTGTATGGAATGTTGCTAATGGGAATGAGAAAATAGACATCCAAAAGGTATTTTATTTCCTTCAAGAGGAAGAGAGGAGGGTTAAAAAAGAATATAAGCAATTGAGAGATAAATCCTCCTAGGCTCCAATTTTATTGTAGTCACAATTGGCATATAGGGGGACCAAAATCCTCATCATTGAAGCAAAAAATAATGAACCCTCAAAGATTGCTACATCCCCTTCTGACTTCATTGCTAAGGTAGTTGAATCAGAGTTGATCTAAACAAATCCATATCAAATTACTTGAACTCGTGAACAATTACATAGTGTCCATACAATTTGACCAACTTGTAGTGAGGGATGAAGCATTAAAGATAAAAAATGACGAGTTTGAGATAGAAGTGGCCAAGTTGAAGGCTAAGAATGAACAACTCTAATGAGACAATGAGTTCTTAAAAAAATATACCACTAAGAAATATTACCCAAGGAAAGGTAAAGGACCTCAACTCCAAATTTGAAAAGGCTAAAAATAAAAGATAATAGCTAGAGGATATCTCATAATACCTTGTACAAGGACAATACCAATAAAGAAAGAAGAATAAACAAGAAAAATCCCAACTAGAAGACCAATTAAAACAACTCCAACAAGTAAGGGATTAGAATATTGATGACCTCTAGAAGGAAATAAGGGTAGTAAAAGAGGGAGAAACAACTATAGGTCCAGGTAAAGCCTTCAAGGTCTAAGGAACGAAGTCCTTCTAGTATAGAATTAAGGTCAAGGTGGTGAATTCCAAAAAGTACTTCAAAGTTGTAGCCTATATAGAAACCAACCTGAATCAAGTGTTTGAAACCATCAAGCAAACTGAAGAGTAATTAGCTATAAAGAAGAGGTTATAGGAGGCACTCAAACTTATAGCTATGATGTTGTCACATGCATAGTAGTTAGGGATAGATTTAAAGGATATGGCTAATAAATTAAATAAGATACCTAATGCTTAAAGAAACTTATATGGATAAAAGGATACATTAACCTCTCTAGGATCCCCATTGTAAGAAATGATAAAGGAAGTGCAAGAACTTATCATTGCTAGATATATTCAACCCTCAAAGAAAACTCCTTGATGATGCCATCATTGATGCAATGTTTAGAGAGGAGAAGGGCTAGGATTAATATAAAGGTACAAATAAGCAATACAAAAGTGACATCAACAACACCACAACAGAAGCCGACCAACACATAGACATGACGTAGAGAATAGAGAAATGCTTTTATTAAAATAACAACCTTGAAATTACAAAAATTTGAAGATGCTATTATAGATTCAAGGGGTAGATATGTCAATGCCACTTTGTGTTTGAACACCACAAGACTCAAAATCACACAAAGAGATAAAATAACAAACTCCAAGCTACCAAGTGGTGGTACGAAGCTCACATCCCACCCCTAACTACTAATCGAATCGAGCATTTATAGGCTCTGATAAATTTGACCGTTACAATATGGTTGTTACAATATGGTCGTTACAATATGACCATTACAACATGACCGTTACAATATGGTCATTACAATATGATCGTTGCAGAGAGAAGACCGTTGCAAGGGAACAATTACAAAAAAATAACTAATTGAAAGAAAATATAACTGTTAGGAATTTAAGAGGAAGAGGGTTAGAATGTGATGCTCTTACATCAGACTCCCATGCTTTAAAATTTCATGAGCTCTTGCTCATAATATGTTCAATTGTTTTTAAGCTTGATTTGCACGTTTGCTACCTATACCTCAACCAAAAGGATGTGTGTATGACATTGCCATCATGCATAAAAATTTTGAGCATCTTTTTCACCATTCAAGTGGATCCTTAAGCAAGTTATATTTCACACTTGTGGTAGTCCATGAAATATTGAGTGTTTATTTCACCACTCGCACAGATCCTTAGGCAAGTTCTGTTTCGCATTTGTAATCTATGTACACGTTCTGTTTCACATGTGCAACACACTTGGGGTAATTAAAAAAACACCGAGTGTTTGTTTCACCACTTGCGATCCTTAGGCAAATTCTATTTCACACTTGCTGTAATCTACATACACATTCTGTTTCACACGTGCAACACAATTGTGATAATCCATAAAATATTGAGTGTCTTTTTCACCACTCACATAGATCCTTAGGCAAGTTCTATTTCATACTTGCTATAATCTACGTACACATTCTATTTCACATGTGCAGCACACAGTAATCCATGAAACATCGAGTGTTTGTTTCATCACTCGTGTAGATACTTAGGCAAGTTCTATTTCATACTTGTTGTAATCCACGTACACATTTTGTTTCACACATGCAACCCACTCAATCGATAAGCAAATGTGCACATAATCCTACAAGAAACATTCCAAGCTCTGATACCACTTGATGTCAATAGTGCCACAGTAGAAGCCAACCAACATACACAGACACGATGCAAATAAGAAAAAAATGCTTTTATTAAAATAATAGCCTTGAAATTACAAACATTTGAAGATGTTAGTATAGATTCAAATGGCATATATGTCAAATACCGCTCTTTGTTTGAACACCACAAGACTCAAAAATCACACGAGATAAAATAACAAACTCCAAGCCACCAAGTGGTGGTACAGAGCTCACAACCAAGCATTTATAGGCTCTGATAAATTTGATCGTTACAATATGATCGTTATAATATGGTTGTTACAATATGACCGTTAACATGACCATTACAATATAACAGTTGTAGAGAGAAGACCGTTGTAGGGGAACAATTACAAAAAAACTAACCGAAATAAAATATGACCGTTAGGAATTTAAGAGGAAGAGGGTTAGAATGCAATGCTCCTGCATCAAAAAGGTTGGATTCACTTTATGCCAAGCCATAAGAGTTGATAGGAAAGTAGGACAGATTATCAAATAACTCATATGAGGACTTCGTAGGAAAAACAAAAGACCTTGCCACCATCCCACTACCAAGGGATGAATACTGGTAGAAGCTATTGGGGATGTTGCCATAAAGGCAAATAGGATAATCATAATTTTGAAATTTTATAGTAGGGATCTCAATTTTGAAGACACCATGCCCAAGTACAGAGGCAAAATCTAAGATATCTTGGAAATCAAGTTTGTACCTTATGAAGTCATTAGAAATATAGTGACAAGCCACTACCTTGAAATTTGCAATTTTAGGTCACAAAATAATGAAATCAGTCCATCAATGCCTTCCAAAACCTCTCAAGTTTTGCTAAGTAAGAGATAAGTGTCAACTCATTATTGATTTATTCTAGGAGTAATTCACTAGTAGGGTGAAGTGATTGGCTTGTAGAAGCGAAGCGCTAGGGAATGCTGACAAATTGCTAGCAAATTGAAGTGATTCACTCACCTCCTAAAGCAAATTGCTTGAAAACTAGTGGAGTAAAATAACAAGTGCGAATACTATGGAAGATATTTAGAAAGTGATATTTTGACATGTAATGGTACATAACTCATATTAGACCTTCTAATCATTTTACATGCATATTTAGAGGGATGTAATATTTGGAGGCACATTATTTTGTTAGAGATACCCCTAAATTTTTAATTTTACTAGGAGTAATAGTTTTTCACCCCATGTAACTCAAGGGTAAACTCTTGTTATAAATAGAAGCCATGGGTTCCATTATAAACATCATTTTTTTTCCATGAGAAATTTAGAGCTACACTCTATGAAACCCTCATTGTACTCTTGTAACTAATTAAATTGGTGGGAACTTGTTATCTTCTGCTCTCCATCAATGGTACTGTCCTCTAAGATTGTAGAATGCATGATGATTAAGGTATAGTAATTTTGGACATCTTGTTATTCCTCTTATAATTTCATCTCAAATGAATGAGAACATTAATGTTATTTAGATTCCTTATTTGTTGATTGATCATGCACTTTTCTTGCTATGATTTAGCCATATTTACTTTAAACCTCTTGTACCCTAGAATTTAAGAATTTACTTTTTTTTTTAATACATAAGGGAATCAATAACACAATGGTTGCTGCCACTGTAAACCCTAGCCCGCTAGATTAGACAAATTCAACGAGATCCTTGACCCTCCATGTCATCAAATTGGGGCAAATTTAACAATTTATATTTCATGGATCTTAATTTTTTTACTTTAATTTCATATACTTAGATTAGATTAGAATAGATTAGGATTTAACAAGGATAGTGGGGAGATGACCTAAATTTAGAAGTTGAAAGAGGCCATAAACCCTTCCATCAAACTATATTTGAAACTGCAATTGTGAGTGCTTAAAAATCAATATTTTCCATAATTCAATAGGTAGAGAAACATCAATAATACTCCTAAAGGAAGAAATAAATCCATAAAATCTTCTAATATGAGAGAGTTGCTCCATGAGCAAAGATGATTATAAAAATAATTAATATGGGTGACTATTACAATTACAATATCCCCTTTTTTATATACTCATCATTTTTATGATATTTGAGCGAGGCCATAAACCTAAGACTAAAAGACTCATAAACACTTATTTAATTGATTTTATAAAAATAATATGCTTAGAAGACAACTTTAAAAAAGTGTTTCAATACATGGATAAACACCGTTTACCATACATTAATTAAAAGTCGATAAGCCTAATAGCAAACACCCCAAACAAGTATTGATGCAGATAATATATTGACAACACCCCAAACAAAACTTGCACTGGTCTTGATTAAAGCCGATAAGCCTAATAGAAAACACCCCAAACAGTATTGATGTAGATAATATATGGACAACACCCCAAACAATACTGATGCAAATAATATATGGACAACACCCCAAACAAAACATTGTTGAGTCGACCCCATTGATCTTTGAACTTGCACTGGTTAGTTCGACCCGTGATTTGCCCACTCTTGGTTGGCTTCATTGACAATGTTTGAGGGCAGATTGTTATCCCATACAGACAAGGAATTTTGACTGATTTCCATGTTTGCTAAGAGGTCAGCGGATCTGTTTGCCTCCTTGTACACATGTCTGCATATCATGCTGCCCTATCTTCTGATCATTTTTCTGGCTTCCTTGATGGCATTCATAACCTTCCACGAAGTATTGGAGCTATTGTTGATATAATTTATTATTTTTAGAGAACCTCCTTCTATTTTGTAGTTTCCTTTGCACTTTTGGATAATGCTGAGACATCTCCACAAGGCATGGGCTTCTGCTATGTGATTAGTTTGAATGCCTAGGTTCTCTGTAAAGGCGACCACAATCTTGCTGCTGCTATCTCTGACCAGTCCTCCTGCCCATAACATTCTCAGGTTTCCTTTATAAGCTCCATCAAAATTGGGCTTGAGCCATCCTGCCAGGGGGGATTTCCATGAAGAGGTGTGCCTTGGGTGGGGATGAGTGACACGAGGATTATCTTCCCTGGGGATATTAATATTGTTGAACAAAAAAAGCTCCAATTCCACATCAGGGGGTTTTGTGCAAGGTATGAGCTGGGAGTTCTCTGTGGCAAAGCTGATGATTTTACTAGCAATCGAGGTAGGGTCCTTGGGAGTTTTAGAGAACACCTTGCTGTTTCTTTCTAGCCATACTTGCCATAAGAAATGGTGAGTGCAAATTTTCCACAAGGATTTCAACCGAGGATTTTTGAAAGGATTGGGCCACTGAGTGAAAAGCTCTATCAGGGAGTTGGGTTGGACCCAATTGATGTGGAAACTGGACAATAAATTACTCATCAAAACATAAGAGAAATCACATTTAGTGAAAATATGGTTGACATATTCCCAAGCTTTATAGCATAGGTGGCATCTATTGGGTACCATCATCCCCCTATTTATGAGATTATCAGTGGTTAGAATCTTGTTTTGAATTGTCAACCAGGAAAACACTGCCACGTTAGGGATGAGGTGCTTGATCCATATTTGGCTAGGAGAGAAGGGAGCTTGTTGTGGATTGAGGATAAGTTGGTAGGCATATTTGACAGAAAAACATCCACTGTTCATTTCTTTCCAAATTAGAAAGTCTTCTCTTCCATCTGTCGGAATCACTGTAGTATTTAGCATAAGAGCCAAAGCCCTCGCTGCCCTGGTTATGTGCTATCATTTGAGTTAATGTTGAGGTCTTTCCAAATTTTAGACCTAATGATATTTTGGATGAAGTCTACTAATTTTTTGCCTTTGGTGCCATCCAAGATAGGTTTTAGGATAGCTATCTCATCATCTTCAACTAGGGGTTGATCACTGATCCACGTATCTATCCAAAAGTTTATGCCAGTATTTGTTCCCAGCTGCCACCTTGAACCTTTCTGGAGAACTTATCTGGCCTGAATAATTGACCTCCAAAAAGTTGATCCCTCTTTGGGGATATCTTCATCAGTGAATTATTTGTGCTGAAGGTATTTCCTCTATATTATTGATACCCATTATACATTGAAACTTGTGTGGATTTTCCAGGCTTGCTTAACCAACATAGCAGTGTTCATATGCTTGATTCTTCTAAGTACCAAACCCCCTTGGTTTTTTGGTCGACAAACCTTTTCTTATCCAACCAAATGAATCTTTTGCTTCTCCTTTGTGCCTCTCCACAGGAATATTTTTTGTATTTGTTTGATTTGGGCGTAAACTGAAGCAGGAGCTTTGAAAACTAAGAGGAAATAGGTTGGGATGCTTTGGAGGCATGCTGCTGTAAGAGTGATTTTACCTGCTTGGGTTAGAAAATCCCCTTTCCATCTAGCTAACTTTTGTAAAAGAGAGGAAGCCCTAGATAGTGAGTAGGGAACTCACCAATGCTATATTGAAGAATACACCCAATTTTAATCTACCTAGAAAGGACGGTATTAATGAAGAAGCTTTTACTTTTATTATAGTTGATTTCTTTCCCAACCACTTTCTCATATAAATCAAGGATTTTTTTGATCATCTTGGCCTCCACTACTGAAGCATAGGAAAATAAACTTAAATATTTATTATAGAAAAATATTTCTATGCTTCCATAGAAATATTTTTTCTATAATAAATATTTAAGTTTATTTTCCTTTATAGCTTTTAGTTGGTTATATGAAATTGAAAACTATCTCACCCATATTACATTATTATTATAATTATTATTATTATTTATTTGGTTAGTGAGAGAAACCCTTATGATCCACACATTTTGGGTGGTTGGGCATTCCCATCCCATCCATGACCCCTCGTGAGATCAAGAGCTAAAATTATCAATAGAGGATTAATACACAACTACACACACAATGATTTGAACCTTGGATTAAACCTTGAACCTCATGGAGAAGAGCAAAACCTCGAACTGTTGCATTGTCCCCTAGGACCACACCCATATTACATTATGACCACAATGATATTATAACAAATTGGCAATTATGCATTTATCATGACAAGATTTGGGCTTGGGTTTCCTCGAAAGTAGATGAATTTAACCAATTGAGCTCATGTCATTTGATATTTATTTTCCTTTGTTTTCCTATACATGACTTCCTTGGTCTTCATTTATATATTTCTATTTCATCTTCAAACATAGAATATTGAATAAATTTGGAGTATCTTTAGGTTATGTGAATGTTGAATTATAACAAAATAAAAATATTTAAGTTGTTATAATAGAAATAATTCAAATGATAGGAAATTTATTTATTTTTAAAATAATATTTCTAATGGTAATAGATATTTCGAAAGAATTTATGAGAAAATTTATTTGTTTAATAGAATTTTTTATTAATTTATGCCTTTTATATAATTATTATGTGCGCTCATGAACAATATGTTTTTGGTTAATAGTTTTCATGTCATGAAATCTTGTTATATTATGATGTGAATTTCATCAAATGCATATTATATTTATAAAAATAATATAGTATGATTGGAGAAAAGGCAACTTTGAAAGTCCTATAGGTGCTCGAATGGTAATGAAGCAATGTTATCTCACATTAAGAAACTCCAATGGAGCTATGAAACCTAGTGGTTTTGGAGCAATACATTTGAGAGAACATACAAAATAACAACAAGACTTATATAAATCAGAACATGATTGGATTATTGTAATATATGTAATCTAGCCATATTGGCCAAGGCCAATAGTGATGAAGTGCATATGAGTGTCCTTGTGTAAGCTTATGAACACCATTTATGTAAAGGCTATGAGTAGTTTTGATGTATTCACCTTTAGTAATATAAGTTAAACCACCTATATGGTCAACCTCAAGTATGGATTTAATACATTTAATGTATTATAATTTAACCTTCAAGTCAGATTATGTCGACTTGAGGTTAAAATTTAATTAAGGATTAGGTATCACTATAATTACCCCCAATATTTGATCCATTTGTATCAATTTTATAATATTCAATCATGGGGTTTCTATAGGCACCCACCTCTTATTCTTATTTTGGCTATATTTATTTGCGTTTCACTTGCCTCTCCCATTATTATTATTTCATATATATGCTTCTATATTTTATGGTCTTATACTCTTTTACATGTGATTGTGGTGAATATATGCTTCAAAAGAACTCTAGACATTATTACAAAATCTAACATGGTGAGAGAGCCAAAATGGACTAGTTTCATTGAATTACATAGAAGATATTTTTTGTATGTAGTGATTTGAAGAGCAAACAAAAAGAGTCATTTTTAGAGGGAAAGGCCAAATTCAAATTTTTGAAAAAAATTGTATGCCATTTAAAAAAATTAATTTGAGCACCAAAATTGCTTTGCATGCTACATTGATCTAAAACTTTGAATTTTGATTTAAGGAAGATTAAGAAAGAGTGTTGCTAATAAAAATTATATATATATAGAAAATAAAGTACAATGCAAACAATCTATGAAAAGAGATGTAAGGCTATAACATTGTAATTATTACTTATATTTTTATAGTTATGCGTGCATCTCTCTATATACAATATTTATGGTGTGTTGAAAATTTGCCATAGTAGATGTGGAAGTTCACCCACATGGAAATGTGTTGGTTCATCTTCCATGAGCTAGAGGATCACCCATATAGAAATGTGGTGATTCACATGCAAGAGTTACAAAGTGCATTTTAATCAAAGATTACATACATACGATTTATACTTTTGTGCTTTGTCTTCAACTAATATTGCGAAATGGCTAGAGATGCATTTGACTATGAAAATCTAAATACAAAAAATTACTTATTTTAATAAACTTTTTATTTTACATTTTTGAGAGTCTTTAGAGTGTTTTTTAATTTTTCATTAAGTTCATGGAAACTATATCTATGATATAATGACCTACTTAAAATTGTTCTTACTCTATTCTTTCCAAGGCTTCTTGAATGGAGTCCCAATCACAAAGTTATGACCCTAGTAGCGTGGTTAGGATCAAAAAATAGATTTTTGGGCATAAAGCCATGCCCCAATAATGTTACATGCCTAGATAATGCATTCCTTTGTGCAAATAATTACTCCCAAACTCTAGTTATGTCATATAACAATAATATAGAGTTAAAAATGGTGGTCATTAGCTTCAATGTATTGAGATCAAATCCTAGCAATTATACTTTTCTATACTATGCAATGTTTTTGCATTGTTTGGGAAGGAAGAAACCACCTATGAGGTCATTCCCATGAATTCTCATTTTTGGCAAAGATGCATTATGTAGTACACCACATTTTAGAACCCTTAAAGTTCACAAGTTCAAAGACTATTGACCAACATCGATATTTTACTCCCTATTTGGTCTTCATGCCTATTTATAAAGAAGTAGCAAGAAGCCCTAACTCCAACCACATGTAGATAATGGTTGATAATTTTATTTGTAGCACTAAAAATTCAAATTCAATTTGCTTTGATATTCTTTTTAAAAAGTGCATTTCCAAAGGATGTGAGCTTACAAGTGACATGGGCAAGGGTATATTTTTCCAAAACAATTTATAGGTATCACCAACTCTTATTTATGCTTGTGGTTATTGCATATCTAATAGGTCATTAGAATATAAATTGGTCACTTCACTTGTACCTAAGAGGCCCAGGGTTTAAACCTTCTCGAGTAAAGTATTTTTTGGTGTTTAGCATTAAAGGAAGTATTTCTTAGTTTATTTTGTGACATGCTATCTTTATCTCCAAGACACCCATTGGGGAATTTTATTGTATTAGCGAAGTTAGGGGTCCAATATATAGCAATGCCCTTTTTGTTTTAACATGAGGTAAATATTTTTGTATTATTTTTTAAGTATGTCTCTTCTTATCCATATCGTTAGCTCCAACATGTCCTTTGGCATAATGGTTGGTAAACTTTATTGTGTACATCAAGTCTCATGTTCAAATTATAGGATGAAATTTTTGTTTCATGTTTATTGTAAAATATTCCCATTTTTTCTATATTATAAATGATACTATGATGCTTTGTCTCCAAAACACCCTTTGACATGATGATTGAAAAACTTTGTTCTAAGCAAGAGGACAAATGTTTGAATCATGTCATACCTTTTTCATTTTAAACCCGTGGCAAATATAGTATAAATGGTGGATGCATCATGTTTCTTTCTATGGATTTGTGGGGGTGCTTGTCTAGGCTAGTAAGCCTACAATGCTCTCCACATACAAGGTCATTAGTTTAAATCCCATTATCCTCTTTGTTTCCCTTTTATGACATGGATTGACGATGTGGACTCAAAACCTATTTTTACTTATATATGAGGGTTCAACGAACCATTTGAAGCCATGTATCAATCTCATATGCACCTATACAACATAGTTGGTATAAGCATCAATTAGAGAGATAGTGACACTTGTATAGCATAGGTGGCACATGACAAGTCCAAATTGGTACATTTTTCCCTTAGGGCTAAATTTATTTATTTTCAACACTAGCAAGGCCAAAATTTTATAGGCCATCATGTTTGTATACTAAAGTATTTTGGGCCCATTGTTTTTAGATCACACTATTTTTCAAACTATATGCTTTGATGACATTAGATGGACTTGTTATAGTATTGTAGATGATTTGTTTTATCTATAAGAGGAGTATGGTTTATATGGTTAGTGTAAGGTATGCCTTGTTTCTTCAAGTCCCTTTCTAACCATGGGGGATGATTATTTGGAAACTTGTCTATTGCTTGATGTTCAAATATCATATTTTGAGATTGGAGGACAAATTATAGTCACCATATTGTATGTTGAAGATCTCATGCGAATTTAAACATATTTGATCAAAAAGATAGAGTCATAACTTTATGTTCAAGGAAGGGTTGATCTAGTTCATGTACCTTTGACAAGAGAAGATATCAAGATTTATGATTAAGATTTATTGGTCTATTCAAATATTCCTAATGAAGGGAGATGTTACCACCTTTGGACCCTAAGCTCAATTTATGGGGGGTTGTTGGAATATTAGTAATACGATATTATTGGTAAAGGTTGATAGAGATGAAGTGCTTATGGGCATGTGCAATATAGGTATACAAGACATCCTTATGTAATCCTATAGTCATAATTTATGTGAGCCTAATTTTTTTTTGATCTATTCACCCTTAGCAATATTGGTTAAACCACCTATATGGTTAGACTCAATTAAGGGTCTAATAAATTTAATATATTGCAATTTAACCTTTAGGTAAGGTTATGTTAGTTTGAGGTTAACATTTAATTGGAAATTAGGTATCACTATAAACACCCCTCAATGAATTAGGTATTACATTTTTGTTATATGTAATTTTAGGGGTGCTAACCTCTTGGTTATAGGATTTGAATATATATAAAAGGGTTATCTACGATAACATAGCTAACATAAAATATCTATATTGATCTAGAGTAAAATAGAAATGTTTAGAAATTAGGCTCATCAAGATTAGTTTTGATGGTGCTTCTAAAGAAAATCTAAAAAATGTTAGAATAGATGGTATTTTTTCAAAATAACGAAGGTAAAATTCTCACCACTTAAAATAATATGGAACTTTAAGTAACAACTAAAATTTCTTACAAAGATCAAGGTTGCCATTAAAAATGGATGGAGATATAGTTCAATTAGGGTAGATTCACAAACTTATAATAATGTTGTCAAAAAATAATTATGGTGATTAGATTAAAAATAATATTATTTTTATGTCCATCAACTAATAGTGGAGGCAATATTTTCAAAATGTTACTATGTCTATAGAGAAAAAAACGTGGTAGTAGATAATGAAGACAATAGTGATGTTAATATTTGTCTTGAAAAAACTCAAGTTTTATAAGGAAGCTAGCCATAAGATATTTTATCTCTTAATAAAAATGATAACAAGGAGTTGATTTTAGAAATATTGTAATCTGAGGAAGATGAAGAATATATTTGATATAAAGGAAAGCTAGATATGGCCTAATTGACCTAACAACAAGTGTCATATTTTGCTATTTTTTTAGGAATGATCCCCAATAGAAGACACATATAGCTTATTAAAAATAAATTAATATTTAGTTTTTAATTATATATCATGAGTTCAAGTAGTTAAAATTTTAGAATTTCAAGGTAGAGATCCAGGTTCAAATCTTGTCAAGTGATATATGCAAAATTATGAGATATCATAATGTGATTTTGTTGACTGATTAATTGTCCAAATCTTGATGTGCCTCATAAATTCATCAATAATACTAGAAGAAGGGAGATCATATCCCATTTAACATCTAGATTTAGGATGCCCCCCATTATCCTTGCTAATCTAATTTAGTTTACAAAAAATAAATGTAGAAATTAAAATGTTTGAAAGCAATGGTGTAAGAGATTAAAACAAATTGCAAGAAATTAAATATTTTCATAGTCATATCAAGGAGGGTGTGATAAATTAATGTAACAATAGCATGCTTCTGTGCATATAAAATAAAAGTGTCAAGGAATGGTAATAAGGTAAAAGTGATTCCTTCCACAATTCAAAAGAACAATACCACAATTGGAAAGCAAAAGGTCCTACACAATATCTTTATTGTTTCCAAAATTAGATCAATTATAGTTGGGTCTAATAGAGTGTAGTTTTGATATCCTTAAGGATAAAATGTTTATAATGGATGTCATGAATCATATTTCTAGAAACAATTCACCTATGAGTTACCTAGGGTGAGAAATTTCTCCTCCTAATTATTCCACTAATTAGGGGGTATCTTTAGAAAAATGATACACCCCCAAATATTACATGCCTCTAAATCCATATATAAATTTGTTAAAATCATTCTAAATGGTCATGGAATCACAAAAATATATAAAGTTATTTTCCTAAATATCTTCCTTGGCATCTATGCATCTTTGTCTTGCTTGACCTACTAGTGAAAAAATTCACTCTGAAAAGGAAAGTGATTCACTCCTACTCAATCCTATGTGAGACAATAACATATTTGGAATGGGTCACACCTCTTGATTTCAATTTGAAAAGTGAGTGCTTTCAAGGCCTTGTCTATTCATTTTCTTAGTTTTATGATCCTCCCACGTATAGTTGGGATACTATATTTTTGGTAACTTTATGGGGCACCAAGATTAATTGATGAGAGATTCCAGTTACTATCTCTATCCTTGGATTCAGAGTTTACAAAATTGGGACCCTTCACAACAAATATACAAAATTGTTTGATATCCTTTGTTAGTATTACATTTTTTTCAATAAAACCTTTCATATGTCATCTCTTGGTAGCTCCAAGTATATAATAATTTTAAACCTTGGTCACAAGGTCCTCATATGGGTTCTTAGAGAGTCAATTCTAATGCTCTACCAAACTCTTCATCCTTTTAACTAGTGACTATTGTATATTCCTTTGATCTTGCAAGATATCAATTTTAGTGCTGGTCTTCTCCTCAAATATGTTTTATAGTTGTTCTTCATTAAGGAGATTTTCTGTTCATCAAACACATCTAGAAATCTAGCATCCACCAAATCTTGGATTTAGGCTATCATATATCTAAATGAAAATTTTGGAAGCCACACATATATCCTTTCATACTTGTAGCCATTACTCGGTGTTAGGAATCACCTTGAATTGCTTGAAAATTTTCTTCTATTATCTCACTCCTGATTGTTGAGCCTATGATACCATCATTTGCCACTTTTTTGATTACCTCTTTATATATCCCTTTCATATCTAACTTATCCTATGCTTACTAAATAATTTTAGAATTATGATCTAATATGGTTTCCACTCTAGTAATGAATTCAACGTAGCCCTTCAAATTTAGCACCTTAATCATGATGTCCCATAGGGACTTCACTTGTTCAATATCTAAGATGCACTCTCTCTATCCTATTGGTATTTTTTCAATTCTTCATCTTCCTTTTTTATCCAGGCAATATTTTGATCCTTTTTTTATAATGTAGCTTGAACCTGCTCTATTTGCATCTCCAATTCTCTTTTTTCTTGTTCAAATTATTTCCTAAGCTTATTTTTCTCCTGTGCAAGTTGTACCAAGAGGCCCTCCAACATTTTTTCTTTATTTCTCACTTTTGATGAGTTTATTCTATAGTTCTACTTGTTTTTTTAGTTGTTCTCCCCCAACCACATCTTTACTTAGGGCTTCTAATTCTTACCATAGTTGTTTCTTTTATTTTAGTAGTTGGTATATTATTTGGACACTTTCTTGAGCTTTATTCCTAGTGGATTAATTATCTATCATCACTTTAGCATACTTTATTACTACCCAAATCTATAGTTAACCCATGAATTATAACATCTAGAATGGATTGGTTATAAGTCAAGTCTAGCTTGGAAATTTTGGAGATAAAGTCAACCAAGGTTGTGTAGGGCTTGGAAGGGTCATTTCTGAGTGCATCTCTACTAATGACCTTTTTTTATACCCATAATTATTTATGACCATAGGGACACTAGTAACATAAATATTTGCTTCTTCCTTTGGAGGAATTCGTCTCCAAAACTCTCTTTCTCATACTTAGTCCAATAAAACACTTCTTGGTGTCTTGAACCCATGGCATATTAGTGAGTTTTCATATGAATGTATTACTAGGAACTATGGTACTCTATTATTCCCAGGTCGTAAAAATAGATTTAGTCATAAAGATGAATATTGATGATATTATAATCCCTCCTAAAGATCACGGGGTTAAGACACTTGGTGAATGAGATGGTCGAGATGGCATGTATGGTGGAGAAAATTATGTGGAGATGGAGTCAAAGGTGGATGCATACACATCATAAATTTATGTGATCCTAGTAGAGATAGGTGACATAGGTGGAGATGAATATGGAATGCTAGCGTATAAAACCAATGGATTAACTATGATAACTTTGAAAATGGGTAATGGAAATGATGTGATAGGTGTAGTGGAGATGCTAGAGATTTGACTATAGGTAGGAGATAATATGCCTTTTGGAGAAATAATACTTACACTTATAGAAGGAAAAGAGAGTGCAACAAAATAAGGTGTGGAATGGAAAAAGAAGGAAAGGAGAATCCCATTTGATTTTCTTATCTTAATGCTTGTTCACACCTCTAATAAAGGGATGTGGAACATTGTGTGTCTGTATGTTTTGTAGATTCAAATTAGAAAAACACCTAGGATTCTTAGGATCTAAGATGATTCTTTAATATTATATTATTGTAATCCTACACTAAGATGCAAGAGAATAAGTATATGCAAACAAACAATAAATATTCTATATGATATTGAGCTTTTATTGGAATTACAAGAAATTAAACTTTCCTTTTGAGTTAAGTAAGGGTTCAATATAAATGCACATACAAGCTAGCCTAAATGCAAAACTATGTGTTCTTCATATTTAATGCCTAGAACATGAAATACAAGTATATATATTAACATAATTTAGGTTCCTTAATTTTATCTTTATTATGTGTGAAAAATCAATAAATAGAGACCTATCTAGGTAGCAAATAACAAATAGATAGTATTTAGAAACATAAAATATGACTACAAGAGCAAGCATACCTATACTAGTGGTTGAAATAAAATTGCTACTACAACCAATGATAACATACTAGATAAAATCATCCCTACAACCAATGATATTGTTTATACCTACAAAAATATAAAACTTAGAGGATAGAATTAGTTTTTGGGGGCCTACCAAGCTAAGAAGAGCAATGAGCTTTCTTGCTTGACTAGTTAGGCCCCTTGACTCTTAGTTAAAAGGAAAATTTGAAAATAAATGAAATAGGACAACATGAACAACAAAATATCTGCTCGGGTACCAGTGATTCCATTTCCTATAAATGTGCCAATAGAATAGAGTATACTCTTTTATAGACTATGTAGGATAGAGAATCATATGTGACAAAATTGTTGCCAAAAGGAGCAATTTTGTTCTTAAGAAGTTTACAATGTGACAAAAAACAAAATTAGACATTGAAAATGATCCTCTATTAGTAGTGATTTTGTAATAGTAACCTTTGAGTAAAGATAAAATTAAAAGGAATTTATTTGTAACAGAATTTATAGAAATTCACTAATGATAAAATTATTTCTTAAGGTAAAAGTTTTATTGCTTAGTAAAAGAGAGTTTAAAATGCAAAATCTATTGTAGAAAATGATTATAGAAGTTTGTTGAAGATGATATTACTAACAAAATTTGTAGAAATAGTGATTTCATCTCTACAAAATAAATGGGTTGTCAAGAGGTCTAATTGAGGTTGGTATGGTTTGAGGTGGTAGTATCTCATCTCCTAAAATATGGTAAAGGCCCAAGGTTTTTGTAAAATAAGATAGAATACAACATACAATAAAGGTTAATATTTCTCATTAAGAGAGGTATGAAATGGAAACTAAACAAGCAAAGCAAAAGACAATAGATCATTAGATAAGCAATAATGAACAATGAAATAAAGTTAGTGATAACAAAACTACATCCAAAATCAAGCATATGAGAAAGGGAGGATATCACTAAATAAATTGATATTTCCTCCTTGCTACCTTCTTTTGAATGACAAGAAAGCTTAAATCCTCCTTGGATGCAAAATGAGAGCATTAGAGAACAATTGAGAGCAATTGAGAGAGTAATTTGATAGAGTTTTAGTGCATTGGAAGTGTGTTGTGTAGAGCCTCCTCAAGGGTCTAATTTATAGATTTTTTAAGGCCTTGAGAAGATAGAGGAGCATTCATGGTGATAATATTTAGAAGGTAATTTTTTTGAATTCATGCCTAGGGAGGATAAGATGGTAAATCACCAAAAGTATAAGCATTAGGGTTTGGAGTTGTCATGGATCCAAGGTGGGATTATTTCATAAAAGCTGAGAAACTCAAGGAGTTGGAGAATCCAACACTAGAAGCTTTTGACTTCAAGAAAGAAAATCACTACTTGAAGAAATGACAACCACCAAAACATTCATCCAATGATTATAGATTTTTTACTGTTGGAGGTCAAACTGGGTAGAAAAGAATTAAGGGAAAAGGTAGTTCAAAAAAATTGTTACATATACTAATAATTTTATCATTTTATGGAAAATCATTCAGGTTTTGGGTCAATAGTATTAAATGACCAATTAGGTAGCATAATGTGTGATTATAATTTTTATGTGCCAATGGGTGTCTATATTTACCCCTTTTTTGATGCATTTTTTACATAATAAATACATCAAAAAATAGCCCCCATGTTTGGAGGGAAAGAACTTCCTAATGATTGTTAAGCTAAGGCAAAGGTATGGTGTAAAAATAATTTGCTTATGAGCAACTTGAAAAATCACCCTTTTTGGGTAGCATTAATTGCATAAGTTGCACTCATGCCCCTAGCCTAGGGTGCCCATCGAGTTTTAGATTTTTTTAGAGCATCTCAACTATATCATATCTAAGGGAATAGACATTAGGCAATGTGATCCCTTAAATTTCCAACCACTACCATTATGCTTCTTCAGTATTTAATTTCTCTACTATTATTGTTAGAAGACATGTGAAAGTGGACTATGCATAATTTAGGATAAACAAGAAATAAAGAGAATGCATACCTTACTAATTTAAAGTGTGACTTTGTTTCCTTTTGGAAAATTTGGTAGGATTATTTCTAATGCAATTTATGGCTATGAATGTACAAAAATAGGTACAAATTTTATAAGGCATGCAAGAATATATACAAACTCTTCTTTCTTTTTTATTAATAGAAAAGACTACCATTTTTGGTTTTCAACCATATTTTACCTTGATTGCATCCTAGAAGTATTTTCACAACCAAGTAATTATTTCCAAGTTGTGTATACATAACTTGACCTATTAGTGCACATGAATGGGTTTTCATTACTGGGATTCTTCATTTTTCAATGGACACCAAATTTTAATTGATAACTTGGTTGGAAGAAGAGGTTTCCCAAACACATACATATTTGATTGTTACTAAAATTGAGCCACAAATTCTTCTTTAGTAATTGGATTCTCATATAATTTTAACCTATGTCCATTTAGCATCATGCACCTTCTCAATCCATCAATAGGTTGTAAATGAACTACACCATTTTCAAAAACTTATTCTATATGATATGCACCTAACCAACATGTGCAAAGTTTACCCTTAAAATCATGTCAACAAGAGTTAAATAGAAGTTACCAATCACTTGGTTGAAACTTATTATTTTTAATATGTTGATCATGTCGTTTCTATTGCTACTATTGAATGAACTTTATCTTATGGAAATCTTCACGTGTATAAAAATCCAATTGATTCAATTGTATCACTCTCTCTTACTGTACATGTGTTAGGTCAATCCCCACCTCTAAAGCTATACATAATATTTGAAGCTCAAATTTGATAGGAAATATGAGTTTCTTACCAAATACAAGTTCATATGGGTTGAAACCTATTATGGAATTCCATGTGGTATTGTATGTCCATACTACTTCATTAAGTATTTTAGCCCAATCTTGTCGGTGCATATCTATTATTTTTGTCAAAATGTTCTCCAATTCATGATTGGTAATCTCCACCTATCCATTGGATTAGGGATGATAGGGAAATTGTTTTTGATGCTTGACTTGGTACTCCATAAATGCTTTGATTAGCTTGGATGTGAATTATGGTCCTTGATCTAAACCAATTTCTCGAGGAGCTCCATAGAGTTGAAAAATCTATTCATATAAAAAATCTATAAATTTTTCTTCATGAACATGGGTTAGAGCACAAACTTTTACCCATTTTATCACATAGTCAACACAAACTAAAATGTGTACTTTTCCATTGGACTTTAGATCGATAGGTCCCAAAAAATTGATTCTCCACTTCTCAAATGGTTTAAGTACCCCTTTTTTTTGTAGAAGAATTTTATCTAAGGCAATTGGTCATCCCATCCTTTGGTATTGATCACACTATTGAATATATTTGCATACATCCTGGTGAAGGGTGGGCTAGTAGTAACTAGCCCCAAGTACTTTATAAATAGTCATTTTTATAAAATAGTGTCCTTTAGAGGTCTCATCATGGTATGCTTAAAGTATACACATTTGTGTAAAACAAAATTAAACTCTCTTCTAAACAAAAGTTCATTAGTCCATTTTTAGATAAGATTTTCTAAATTAAATGAGACTTTTGTTTATTTGAGAACTTAGGAGGTATTTTATATATTTCTAAAAAATTAGCAATGTTAGCAAAGCATGAAGAATGTATGGATATTGCAAAAATATTTTTGTCTATAAATGTGTCTTCCACTGGTTCGCTATCATCTATATGCACTAATCTAGACAAATGGTTAGCAACAACATTTTATTTTCTAGGTTTATCAAAAATAGTGGTATCAAACTCTTGAAGCAATAACAACCACCTAATAAGTCTACCACTAACTATTTCTTCGTTCATCAAATATTTAATAGTAGAATGATCAGTATGAACAAAAATTTGGTAGTTTTTAATGGAATGACAAGACTTATTAATTGCAAAAATTACTTCCAAGAGCTATTTTTTATTGGTTGTGTGGATTTTCTTAGTCCGTGTTAAATTCTTACTAAAATAATAAATTGCATATAACTTTCCTTCTTCTTCTTAGCCTAAAACTGCTCCCAATGCAATGTTGGATACATTGCTATGGATGTGGAATGAGAGTGACTGGTTAGGGACTTGAAGGATAGGTGTATAATAAGTTTTCTTTGACTAGATCTAATGATATCTAACAATAATTTATCCAATTAAATTCTGCACCTTTCATTTATAGTGTGAAAAGGGGAGCCACAATTTTACTAAAATCCTAAATAAAATGATGGTAAAAACTTGCATGGCCTAAAAAGCTATGAATATTTGTTTGTATTTTTGGCATTGGGAGTTGTTTGATTATTTCAATGTTCTTAATATCTTCCTTTGAGATATGATGCCCCAAGATGATACCTTCATCCATCATCATAAGGTATTTTTCATGGCTTAGAGATATATTATGTGCTTCACACCTAGTTAGTACCTTATCTAAGTTTTGTATAGCCTCATCAAAGGAATTCCTATAGATAGTAAAATCATCCATATAAACTTCCATTCATTCATTAGAAAAATCAACAAAAATTCTAGTACTGCTATTTAAAAAATAGCAGGGGCATTACAAAGGCCAAAGGGTAACACATGTTATGCAAATATTCCCCAAGGATATGTGAAGGTTGTCTTTTATTGGTCCTCAAGTGCAACCAAAATTTGGTTATAGCTACGAAATCCATATAGGAATGAAAAGTATTTTTTTCCAATGAGTGTGTCTAAGAATTGATTGATAAAAGGCAATGAAAAATGATCCTTGCATGTGGTTTTAATGAGGGCACAATAGTCAATACAAAAACATTGCATAATTGTTTTTAGGTACTATAACAAATGGAGAAACCCATTGGCTATCAAAAATTGGGTGTATAAATCCTATAGCCAATAATTTCTCAATATCACCCTTGACAGTGTCTTTTAGTGCAGGATTTATTCTCCTTTGTCATACTGGTTTGGCAATGTCAGTATAGACATAATATATGAAAACTTTAGGATGGATTATGTTCATATCAATGCATTGGTATGTTTTCTCAAAATATTAAATAATTTAACCTCTTCATGGTAATGGAGCCATATTGATATTCAATATTTTTTAGGTCATATCTCAAATTATTTTGTACTTGGATGTAGTGAATTAAGTGCAACAAATGTGCTTAAGAGTGAGTTCAATGAACAATGACGAGGTAGTAAAGAATGAAATATTCTAGTGTTTTTGTCAAAAAGAGATTCTTATAGGAATGATGCTATTCAATGGATATTGGTTAGATGTGAGAAGGTGTCTTTGCCAATTATGTATCATGCTAAATGGGTTTTATTGAAATGGTATGATTGAAAATATTTTAGATTTTTCACTTTTGTCTTCCTACAAGAGTTGAACCATAATTGGTTCATTTTCGGGATAAAATATTGATGATGTTTCTACCAAGATAGTTTTGTATTCAAAGAATATTCCTTCCAAAAGCTTAATTTCCTCAATCTGTTATTTCATAGTGATGGTTATGAGGGATGGGATTTTTCCTCCATTCAACTCGTCTACCCATATATGTCTAGAAAAGATCATCAAGGGTTGGGCTAGTGGTTACAGTGAGTCTCTCTTGGTGTCTATTCCATTAGAGATGGTCATATCACAAGATCGATAATTGATAAATATTGTTTTCATTGTAAGGCAAGGTCTTCCTAATATTAGAGGATATCCTCTAATTGAGATGCGGGGTTGTAGCACCAATAATTCTATAGGATGTTCTCACGAAGAAATTGCTACAAGAATATATTCTATTATCCCTTTGGGTCTTGGAGTAGATCACTTTGCCATCTCTAATATAGTGGTAGTTGGTATAAGATCGATGAGATGCAACCTATCCATTGTATCTTTCATCAACACATTAATGGTTACCCCAATATCTATCAATTCATTTGTTATATTTGTGGTACCAACATACACAATGACGATAGGACTACCAGGGTCACTATACTTTGGTGGTATAAGATTTCGATATAAAAGGTTAGCTAATTTACTATCTACATGGATAGTTTGAGGATCAAGTTTTCTTTTTTACCCTAGCTTATTTACACATAAATATTTGATAGTATTTTTGAATAATGGTATCTCTTTGATAACTTGTAGTAGAGGGATTGAGACATTAAGTCATTTGAGTTCCTATACAAGATCATGTTTGATTGTTTTATCTTCTTTTGTAGTTAAACATTCTGGATATGGTGGTCCAAAAGAATCTTAAAGAACTTGTGGAGGGTTTGGTTTTTTATAGTGATGTCCTTGTGGTAATTCTTATTCATTGTCTAGTTCCATGATTATCGGTTTGATTGGACCATGGAGTGTCTTTCCTGATCATAATTTGATGTTTTCATAATCAATCATGTTAAGCGTGACTTTTTGTATTGTCTCAGTAGCATAGGTAGGGGTTACCTGCATATTATTATTTGGATTAGCCATAGATTTTTCTAGTAATAGAGGTTGTTTAATGTGTTATGTTTGACTCCCTTATGAATAAGGAGTTGGTGCAAGTTACAATGCTTGTTGATTTTGAAATATTTGTTGTCCATGGTATGGCTGATTTTGTTGTAGATGAGGCCCCCATTGTTGTGTTGGTTGAGGCCCCCATTATTGTTGTGGTATTTGAGACCCCCAAGAAACATTTAACCATTCTTGTGGATAGAAGTGTTGGGCGATTGGTGGATGGTATGACATTGTCCAAGGTAAATTCCAAGGGTTATTCATCCAATTCATATGTGATGATTGGTGGATGGTATGACATTGTCCAAGGTAAATTCCAAGGGTTATTCATCCAATTCATATGTGATTATGGTGTAGGTTGATAGGTTTTGTAGTTGTTCCTTTGTCCTACAAAGTCAAGTTCTTTGGTAGCTTGTTGATTCATGCAGATGGTATTTTTAGTTTCTAGTAAAAAATGACATTGGTTAGTAGAATGCTCCTTTTCACATATGCTACATATGATATTATTATTGAGAGGGCATTCATGGAGGACATGTTTCCTCTTACACTTAGGAAATATATTGCTATGGGTTCATTAGTCTGATTCCTAGCTTACATTCCATCCAATGTAGTATCAAGGTGCACTAAGATGTCTATTTTAAAATTTATTAGCTCTTCATTATTTTCCCTATGTTGCCACTATTTTTTGACTTCCATTTATATGATCATTTGCTAACTCTAATGTAGGAAGAGTTTCTGCAAAGCTCGGCAATGTCTGAGAAATCAAGTTTATGAATATCATACCTCCCCATGAGATTTAAAGAATCCAATTATTCCTCTTAAAAATATGATTTTACTCAATCCTTGATCTTTTCCTTATCCACATATCTTAAGGCCAAAGAAGAATCTATCGATATAGTATTCCAAGTTTTCTTCATCTTGTTATTTCATTTGGAACAACTCTTCCTTATAGTCCTTAATCTTATATATTCTTGGTACTTATCCAAAAATATTTTTTTCATTTTGGCCCATGTATGTATTGAATCCAAGTTTAACCCCATGAACCACCTCTAATGAGTGTCGTTAATGCTCTAAATTTAATTAATTTATCAAATCCAGGATGACATCCTAATGCTGTATGCGATAGAGGTCATTGGAATTACAACTTAGGAATCATGGCTTTAGGCTATCTAATAAAAGTAGGGAATCATAATGTTTTTGCGAAAAAAACTACACTAAATAGCACATTTTGCATAAATAAAAGCTAACTAATTTTTAGAAGTTAAACATGCTAAAAATGAAAGATACTAAACTATATTGCTAGAATGGAAATTACAAAAAACAAAGTACTAAAATTGAAATGACAAAATGTAAAATATTGGAAAATAAAGCTACTAAATTAAAAGATATTGAAATATAATTCAAAGTAGAAAATAGAAATGTAATGCTGAAACTGAAATGATGTGATAGAAATAAAAAATAAAAGAACTAATTAAAACCAATTAGCTGTGACAACAAAAAAACATGCACATGCTAAAAACAAGGGAAAATTAGGGGAAAACAGAGCATTTAATACTACTAAAATTAATGACAAAAAACATAAACTTCCAATATAAATTCCCTCCGTCAGCCCTAAGAGTGGGCCCTTGCTCTGAGGTCTAGTAGGTGTAAAATTAGAAGGTTCTAAACTAACTCATGAGATCAAAAAATCATGCAAGAGACTAAAAATAACTAAATCTAACATTAGTATACTATATAATTTGTTCAACTAGTACAACAGTTGTTGACTAATTCATACAATTCGATATTCCTACTTTTCTAATTTCCTAATAACTTTTCAAAGGAGGGAAGAAAAAGAGTATTTATAATTAAATAAACTTGTTCCACCTACATTTGAGGGTGAAAATGGGAAACACTCCACTATCTCCTTGATTACAATAATTTTTACAGTTAATAATTGACCTATCTAGAATTAGGATAGAAAGCTAGTCTGAATAGATTATTTTATCTTTACACCTCCAATTGATGTGGAAATTATTAAAATAGTCTTGACGAATATTCCTACAAAATATCAACCTACCAGCTTGCATTTTCTTCTTGGAAATTAGTCAACAATCAATTTTGCTTTTGTTGCAAAAAATACTATAGTGCTTTGAAACGTGTGGTTGGTTATCCAATATTTGCAAATTCTTTGGTATTTGATTGATTGGTTGATTTTAAACATGTGGATATGTTCTTCTCTATCCCTTATGTGTTGACAAGGCAATTTGACCCTCGATTTGGAGTGCTACACCTACCACTTAGGAGCTTGTAGCTTGCTACCTATATGTTTCGGAGTAAAACCTCTAGGTTTTGCTACAGTAGGATTTTAGTGTCCAAATTTTGTGTAGGTTACATATTTGGATGCCACATCACCTCAAAAGCACATATTAAGGGTGAGAAAATTATTCAAAAACATGGCAAGTTATATTTTCAAGTTTATAACTAAGACCTCCATCCATAATGCCCTTTTACTATGCTTTATTCATGCCTAATAATCACTAAAATTATGCAAAATTACCATAGAAATGTAGAAAAATTATTTGTTAGGAACCTGCTATTAAAAATAAACACACTCACATAAATACTAAAAATTATATTAATGCTCAAAATATAACTATGGAAATATAAATGCAAATAGAAAAATCTCACGAATAGCATTGAATCACAAGCCTCTTCAAGGGGAAACCTCATTCAATACTTTCATTCAATTATGCAAAAAGATACATAAAATACCACCCCTCATAGTTTTAAAGAATTCCTCTAGCACCTAACTCCTAAGGTTGGCTTACATGCAAAATACCACATGGGTTAGAATATCCTACCTACAAGTAGTTACATTCTTGAAAATTAGTTACATAAAAGGGTGTCACTTGGTTAGGTGCTTCTAGATTCAATTACAAAATATATCTAGCATGGATATTCCCCATGTTCCATAAATATTATTACATCATGGTGTTAGTATGGGGTCCTAACATAACCTTATCCTTCAAAAATCTTTGTTCTCAAAGCTGAAGGTGAGGAAACTGCTACTGAAGTTGTTGAAGAGGTTCCAATGTTGTATATTTTGGTTGTAAGCCATGCCATTGGACCAAGACATATGTGATACCACATCAATGAAGGTTGTGTTTTTGGTAGTCTAAAATTCATTTAGGTTCAAGGATGATAGAACCTTACTCATCCATCTTCAAAAGTTTAGATTGCATGTGGACCTTGTTGCCAACAACTTTCTTAAGAGATGAGACATGAAAAATTGGATGAAGCTTGGAACTAGTTAGAAGGGCTAATTTACATGTTGTTGACCCGATCCTCTGCAAAACCTGATAAGGACCATAGAACTTGATGATTATTTTTTAATAACCACGTAGCTAGCTAGATGACTATTTGTAAAATTGTAGGTAAAGAAAGACCATGTTGCCAATGGCAAAACTACATTAAGTGTGGTGTTGATTAGCTTGCTATTTCATACAGTTCTGAGCCACATCCAAATTGATCTTGATTTGGTGAAGAATGGAATCATGCTGGTGAAGAGTGGAATCTATAGCTTAAACCTTAGAAACACCTAGAATGTAAGAAGTTAGGTTTTTTGGAACCCAACCATAGAATATTTCAAATGGAGCCACCTTAGTGGTAGTGTGATATGTGGTGTTATACCACCATTCAACCAAAAGAAGCCATGTATCCCAATGTGTAGGATGTTCAAAAGTGAAGCAGTGAAGGTATGTTTCTTAGCATTTATTGATAATTTTAATTTGACCATAATTTTGAGGATGATAAACCAAACTCATCTTGAGATGTGTTCCCTAAAACTTGAATAATTCTTAACAAAATCAATTGGTGAAGGTAGAATCCCTATAAGACATAATGGTTTGAGGTATACAATGACAAAATATAGAGTCAAGGAAGATTTGGATAACAACTAAGGTAGTGTATGGGTGGGAGAGGAAACATAATTGAGCATACTTTGAAAGACGATCCACTATTTGTAGAATAACCAATTTTCCACTTGATTTTGGTAACCCTTCAATGAAGTCCATCAAGATATTTGTCAAAACCTTCTTAGGAATCAACAAAGGTTGAAGAGTACCCAAAGAATTGATAGTTTCACCTTTCATATGCTAGAAATGATCACATCCGGCCACAAAAGTATGAATACCTTTTTTTATTCCATGCCAAAAAATGTATGCTTGACATTGGTATAGGTTTTGAGAAAACCCAAATGACCTACTATGGGAGAAGTATGATTTTCTTGAAGGAGAAGGTCCTTTATGGGTGACTGAGAGGGTATAACCAAATGATCATGAAACCATAAATATTGACCATCCCATGTATAGCCAAGGCATGAGTGAGGATCTACTTGAAGTGTGTAGATGACAATTTGCAATGAATAATTTTGAACCAAATACTTCGTAAATTTGATGTATCCATTATGGAAGTGGAGTGGAGATAGCCTAGAGCATGTATTTATATTCATGGAGTTAGGAAAAAGTATCGGCCACCACATTCTCTTTACCCTTCTTATAGGAGATGTCATAGTCATAGCCCAACAATTTGAAAGCCCATTTTTTCTATTTAGGAGTGGACACCCTTTTTTCTAAAAAATACTTGAGACTCTGATGATCGATTTTGATGGAAAAATGTTAGCCAATGATATATGGGTGCTAATGAGTGACCATATGTAATATGGCAAGCATCTCTTTCTCATTAGTAGATTTACCTAAATTTTTATTAAAGAGTGCTTTCCTATTA
Organism: Wollemia nobilis; assembly: GCA_028583015.1. NCBI lineage: Eukaryota > Viridiplantae > Streptophyta > Pinopsida > Araucariales > Araucariaceae > Wollemia > Wollemia nobilis. The sequence goes on from JAQPPZ010002093.1 coordinate 4,339,696, forward strand.
AAATCCAAGGGCCTACCTTCTTGCATTAAAATTTCTCCAATGCCAATGCTTGATGCATCACTTCCAATGACAAATGATTTAGAAAAATATGGCATTGCCAATACAGGAGTAGTGGTCATTCTATATTTCAAATCAACAAAAGCCTTTTCGGCTAGATCTGACCACATAAATGAATTCTTTCACAACATGGTAGTCAAGGGGGTTGCTATCTTACCATATTTTTTCACAATTTTCCTGTAATATCCTGTGAGGCCCAAAAAATCATGAAGGCCCTTTAGGGTATGACGTTTAGGCCAATATTGGATTATCTAAATTTTTTTGGGATCCACTTGAATGCCATCCTTAGAAACAATGTGACCCAAGTATTCAACCTATTGTTGGCCAAAGGAACATTTGGACATCTTGGCATAAAGCTGATGGTCAAATAAAAGTTTGAATGTTTGATCTAAGTGTTGAAGATGGTCCTCCCATGAATGGCTACAAATAAATATGTATACTAGAATGAATTTTCAAAGGACAAAAAATGGAATTCATTAAAATTTGAAAGGTATAAGGTGCATTGGTTAACCCAAAGGGCATAAAAAGGAACTCATAATGCCTTTCATGAGTACAAAAATCTATTTTTGGAATATCCTTATCTTTGATGTGAATTTGATGATATCTAGATCACAAATCTAACTTGGAAAAATATTGGGCCCCATGCAATTCATTAAGTAGTTCATCAATCATAGGAATTGGGAATTTACCCTTAATAGTGATTTTATTGAGGTCTCGATTATCCACACACAAGTTATAAGTTCCATCCTTTTTCCTTACTAATAACATTGAGGAAGAATCGGGACTAATGTTGGAATAAATAATACTTATAGCACAAAGCTCTTGTATGACTTTCTCAATTTCTAAATTTTGAGCATGAGCATACCTGTATGGATGAATATTATGAGGAATACTACCAAGAAAAAGTTGTATGGCATGATCATGGAGCAATGAGGAGCTAGCCCCTTGGGTTCCTAAAAAACTGAAGCATATTTTTATAATAATCCCTGTAATTGTAGTGAATAACTTTGTTCTATTTCCTCAAGATTGGTAATAGCAAAAATTTGTGCCACCGCTCCATGGGAGGATTTTTTAACAATTTTTAATCTTATGAGTAGACATAAATTATGCTGCACTAGCTTTCATGCCATGTAAAGTATATTCCTTCCCCTCTTGACTAAATTTCATCCATAATTTTATGAAATCCCACAAAACTAGTCCTAACATTCACAACCATTGCGCTCCCAAAACTATATCACACCCCCTAAAGGGTAATGCAAACATGTCTATCTTGATATTATAGTCCCCAACATGAAGTTTGATATTATGCCATTTTCCTTGGTATGGAAGGGTGCCTCCATTATCAATAATGACCTCAAAGGAATTACATGTAATAATGTAACAATTTATCTATTTGGCTACACGGGGATCAAAAACATTATAGGTATTGCTTGAGTTAATAATAATAATGACCCGTTGTCCTTTAAAGTGGCCTATCACTTTCATGGTTTGGGGCATGAAAAATCCTGCTAAGGTGTACACTGAGAATTCTAGCGGGAAGTCCTCTGAATTTGCTACTTTTTGTGATGATTTTTCCTCTAGAGTATCCTCCTCATCTTCTAACGATTATGTGATAGATGTTTCATCTAGATCGAGCAAAAATAATTTTGTTGGACACACTTATTCCCTTGAGAAAACTTTTCATCATAATTGAAACATGGCCCTTGTGCCCTATGACTCTCCATCACTTCATGAGTCAATTTTTTTATGGTGGGAGATTTAGTGGTAGGGCTTGTCATCAACTTGGATGGAAAAGACAATTGAGATTTGTGAAATTTAGATGTGCATCCTAGAGTCTTAAATTTATCTTCTACCAATTTAGCCATTTATATTTCCTATGGTAATGATTGGGGTCTCAATAGTTTTATCTCATGTCATCCTTCAACCCACTCACAAAACAAATTTGAAAAGAGTCAGTTGTTAGACCAGTAGTGCAATTGGTCAAATTGATTTTGGGACTCTCTAATAGTGGATGTTTATCTAAGTTTGAAAAGGGCTCCTATAAAATATTCAAACTCACTAGGACCACAGTGAGTGAGTAAGTATTGTTCAAATTCTTGCCAAACAATGTTAGGCTCAACATTTCTAAGCTATAAAAACCTATGGATTTAAAATTGAAGGAAGCAATTGTCAACCACGAATAATGTGGAACATTATGAAGAGTGAAATACCGTTTTGCCTTACAAATCCATTACTTAGGATCTTTTTTATCAAAATTTTGAAAGTCTAGCTTTGGCAACTTAAATCCATTGTTATTGAGGACATGACATTGGTGATTGCTTGTACCAGTATCTTGTTGGTCCTGATGACCCACAAAATTAGAAGAGATATGACTATCTCACTCAACCTTCAATTCCTTGTGTGCACTAGTGATTGCACTCACATCTTGAAAACTTTTGATTTATCCCTTTATGTCTTCTACGTTAGAGTTAACTGATGCTCATAGTTTATTGCCCATATCATCCACTTTATGTTGAATTTTTTGCTCTAATTCTTGTTGTTTTCGAGTTCCACCAACCATGTTCAAAGATTTATGTTGTTTGTAAAACTTACTAAAAATAAAAATGTGGTTTCAGGGGTTACTATTTTTAGTAAAGAGTCCCAATTTGTTTTTGGGTGTTATATATCAAAATAATCAACTCAAAGACCTAGAGGAGGTGCTAAAATCTATGTCAAAATCCTCTACTATGGTTTGTTCTCTACTCCAATATGATATGATAATTGTGGAAGACCTAAAAAATTAGAATGGGGAATGTCGATAAACGATCCATGATGATTAGGAGGCTCTCAAGGACACCGTTTAGTTGTGTTTTCCTATGTTATTATAGGTTATTTTTGCTTGGATCTCTGGAGTCTTTTGGATCCTATTTGGGTGGTTGTTTTTCTTTTCTCTATTTCTCTGGGTGGTGCCTCTTGGAGACGTCTTCCCTTAGCTCTATGGTTGTGTTTTATCTCGTGGATACTCATTTTTGGTTTCTTTGGGCTATTATTTTTTGTTTAGTCTTGTGGAGACTATATTTTTTTGGAATCCACTAATGTAAAAGGTTTGGGTTCCATTTCAAAACCCTTCCTTTGACTAATAAAAAAATGATCAGCTCAAAAAGATGATCACAATGAGCTATATTCCAAAAAAATGACTTTGGATACCCTAGTTACTATTTTTAGTAAGGACCCAAAAAAGGGGTTGGGTGCTATATATCAAAATGATTAACTCAAAAATACAATCACAATGAGCTATATTCCACAACATCGATTTTGGGCACCCCAAATGTTTTTTATATTGTTATTTTTTCAAGTCTACTAGTGTGGTTGGTGTTTTCTCCAGAGTCTTTTTTCAAAAGTTAGGTTTCGAGTTGGTCACCTCGCCCTTTGCCCTATATATTCTAACCACTAACTAGTCTTGAAACTGTACTATCACATGTATAGTCCAAATTTATCATAAATATTCTCTATATGACTATCATAGGTAACTATCCTGACATTGATAACCTGATGACCTTGTATTAAATATTATTGATTATCATAAATATTCCCTATATGTTTGAATTTTGATTATCATAGGTAACTGTTCTGACCTTACAACTTGAAAACCCTATACTGACTATTACTGATAAATTTTGGATTGTAACTAATAATGACTTCCCTTGTCCCAATTTTTGACTTTGTTGGTATTCTGTTTGCTTATTATATCCTTTTGTACTATTTATTTTTGACTGTTTGCATGCAAGAACTCTAGAATAGGGATGTCTTCCCTATATGCTCAATTTTTGTGACAAGGGTATGGTAATAGGTTTGAAACTCATAGAACATGATGTTTACTATAGGATAATGTTTTGATAGAACTAAGGTATGCTAGGCAAATGTGTATGTAATACCCATAGGCCATCTGTTATACCATAGTGATGAATGATATTGCTTGGATCAATATTTCAAACCACTACTCAAGGAGGATTCCACACATACCCTTGAGCACACTATTTGCCTCTCTAAAAGTATGATAGGGTAATATTTTAGGATGTTGTGTCAAGTTTACTATAGATAATACAAGGCCAAAAAATATTCCTAGGGCTACAGGTTTGTTTAATCCTAGATGATCTTCCTAAATACCTAAAGATACATGAGAGCTTGATTCTATATATGGGTATTGTCTGAGGCCTGGGTATTGGAGCCTGATTGCCCCTCACTTCACTAGACAATTTATGGGCTATCTAGCTTAGCCAATAAGGATAACTCCTTTGTGATATTTTAAAACCCCTAGCATAGGGTTTTTAATCAAAACAAATATTATAGAAAACATAAAGGATTGTATTTTTCTAATAAGAAAAAACTAGCAAAAGAAAAAAATTTAAACACAAAAATCTTATACCTAACATTCAAAATGGAAAAAACCATTGTAGTCGTGGTAGAACATGGACCTAGAAAGCACTCTGATACTACTTGTTAGGAACCTATTAATAAAAATATACACACTCATACAAAATACTAAAGATGAAATTATTGCTCAAAAGATAACTATGGAAATATAAATGCACATAGAAGAATTTCACAAACAACACTGAATCGTATGCCTCTTCGAGGGGGAAACCTCATTTAATAGTTTCATTCAATTATGAAAAAGATATATACAATACTACCCCTTGTAGTTTTAAAAAAATTCCTCTAGCACCTAAATCCCAAGGTTGCCTTACATGCAAAATGTCACCCAGGCTAGAATCTCCCACCTACAAGCGGTTACATTCTTGAAAAATAGTTACATAAAATGGTGCCACTTCGATAGGTACTTCTAGATCGAAACTATTACAAAACGTTACAAAATATATTAACATGGGTGCTCCACCATTCCATAAATATTATTACATCATGGTGTTAGGATGGGGTCCTAACATTATCTTAATAGCTAAATATATTTTTTTACAATTTTACCATATTAACATCAACATTATCATGCATAACAATCAAAATAATTGGTGTTAAACTATAGTATTTAAATAGATTGAGCAGTTTTATGTGATATATCATTAAAATTTTGAGATATTTCATTGTATCCTAATGCATGCCCTCATGCATTTTGGTGGGCCATAACAAAATTCAAGTCTAGCTCTCTTTGCAAACTATTCCAAAATTTGTGAGTTGATGAGTGATAACATGTGTGTCATTTTATTTCCTCCAACTAGGTTTGAAATTGCTGATTCGACTATGGATCAATGTCAAAGTAATAAAGAATAGGTGTAAGTATGGTGGGTGACCAAAATCAGAGGCCTATTCACTCGTGTTTCATTGCTAATATCACTTCCAATAGTGCCATTGTCATTTTACGAGACCACATCAAATTAGTTGGTGAGATGGGCTCCATTTTTCTCAAATAAATAGACAACTCATCTTATTTGTGCTTGCATTCCAACCTTACATTATCAAAGTTAACCTTATAATTTTCTTGAAAACTAGCTATACATTCTTTGAGATTTTTAAGATAGGTTGTTCTGATATTTATGTTAGAAATAGCTTATATTACATTATTTGGGTCATGTAAATGTACCTTCCTTGGTACATACTTAGGACATTAGATTACTTTAGGGGGAATTTATCTAGTTACTTCATGCAATGTAATAAATGCACAAGTGTCAATGTGCAAGTTGTAAATGTGCAAGGTGTCCCTTGTACAACTAGGTAGAGTGTTGGCCAAGGAACTTATCTTCCTATATAAAGGGCCATAGATAGATAGAGGAGAGCATAGTAGTGTAGGTTAAGCATAGTAGTGTAGGATAGACATAGTAGTGTAGAGTGTGTGAGCTATAAGCTCAGAGCTCATTCATTGAGCAAGTAGCTTGTATCATGGAGTGTTCATTTCCTCCATAGCTACTATTGTACTCATTTTTATCATTTCTATTTATAGCATATTTTAGTCATCTCATATATTTACTTTCTTTCTTATTATTCTGCATCTTGTGAATGTTATCTCCCATTGCATGTTGTATCAAAATCTAACAGTGGTATCAGATCTATGGTAGATCAAGCTACAATAGATCAATAGGAAAATCACCATTATCATTGACCCTGAGTTTTTTATCAACCTGATGCACCATTGGACCAGTCACTATCAAAATTTCTCAAAAGAGTCTAGGTGATAGAATTAGGGAGAGCCACAAGTGAGGACTGAATGAAATCTCAGTTTCAAAAATACTGAGATTGCATATGGCTAGAGTCTTTCCACAGAGTTGCAAAAAAATCATGAAGACTAGGACTCAACATTTGATCCACTAGTTTGATGAATCAACTAGTGAAGCTCATCTAAGAGATCTGGAAATATTTACCTAAAGTTTATTTTATTGCAGGGAATTAATTCTTAGATGATTGGGACACCTCCTACAACAAAAATCTAGGAGACCTCAACTTCATTACCCAAAGGTCAAAGTGCCTTCATAGTGTAGATATTAGTTATTGCAGAGAGGAGAATACTTTAGAAGAAACTTATGGAAAAGAATCATGGTGAAGTCAGGAGATAGGAGATCTCCATTGCTAGATTGAAGAACTTCACAAAAAGAAAAAGGCCATAGAAGCCCAGATTCAAAAGAAAAGGCCATAGAAGCCTAGAAAAGGCCATAGGAGCCTTGATCCATAAGAAAAGGCCATAGAAGCCTTGAAAAGGCCATAGAAGCCTTGATATTGAAGAAAAGGCCATAGAAGCCTTGATATTAAAGAAAAGGCCACAAAAGCCTTGATACTAAAATAGGCCACAAAAGCCTTTATCCTGAAGAAGACTCTAGAAGAGAGTACCTAATTCAGAAGTAGATTTTAGTACTAATATTTTTGTTATAGGTAAAGGAGATCTAGTAAGTCGGGAAATCTTCCTACAAGAAATTTAGGAAGAGTATCCTCTTTAGAATCAATCCAACACCTGAAGAAAAAGAGATCAAGAGGAGATCTCATTGAAGAACTTCCAGACAAGGAAGAAGAAGGACTAGGAGAGTCCTGCTCGAATCTAGAAGTAGCAAAATTAGAGATCCAGGAGAAGGTCTCACCACCAACACTTCAGAAGCAGAAGGTTGAAGATAAGGTCTCAAGGAATACCAAAAGAAGTTGTAAGATCAAAGACCTTGGTGAGGTCTTGATGAGCATCCAATAAAAGGCTAGGAGAGCCTTGCTAAAGAAATCATCAAAGAAGAACTCATTAGAGAAATCCACTACCAAGGAGAAGCCCTTGATAGTGAAGGACTTGGGACAATTGTCACCATCTAAAAACAAGCCCAAGAGGAGGAGAATTTGGCAAGGAGTGCCAAATTTGAGCAGAATAAGAATCCAGTGAAGACCTCAAGATATTAAAAATCTTGAGAAGAAGATCCTACTTGAAGTCAGAATTTGACAAACTAGAATATTTAAGATTACCTCTCACAGAAAGAAGGCATTACTTGCTAAGAATATGTAGCAAGTTGGAGGAGACTACAAGAGGAGGACGAGCCACCAAATCCTAGTTCTTGAAAATAAGTTCGAGACTATAGTTTGGTGAAGAAGAAGCTGATCAGACATCAATAAAGTAGCAAGATCTACAACCTCTATGTAAACTACATCCTCAAAAAGGTATGCAACAATTGGTGCAAAAATATTTATTATTAATAGATTCATTGGAGCACCTTATCTGGATTAAAGTTGCAACCTAAATTACAGTCTTCAAAAGTGCAAAATAAAAAGGTTCCTTTTAGAGGTTCATTTGCACACTAGGAGTTGATTAGATTCCAAATATTAATTATCTATCAACTACCTATTATCTACTTTGGAAAGCGAAAAGAAGACTAAATCCTACAATACTAATTGTAGTGAATTTGTAGAATATTTGAAGGTTCATTTCAAATTATTCTTGATTAGTTGTAGTGAATTGATTAAGTGCATTTTCTTGAGAGTAGATTGGAGTGATAAGGTGTAATTTTTTAGTGCATTAAAAAGTGAAATTTGTTAGATTCATTTGCACTATTATTACTCTCAAAAGAAATTAGTTTTGTGCATTGAAAAAAGGCTACAAAATCTAGTTTGCATCAAGTGTCTAAAGACACTCTTAAAGCACAAAAACCTGCAACTCTTAGTGGCCAATAGAAGCCACCAAAATTGGTTAGTACAAGAAAAGGAAAGATAACCAAAAATAAGCTTCAAATATTGAGACTTGGTGAGTCTCAAATCCAAAGCACTTAGGGGTTAGTGCAACTGAAACAAAGCTTTTATTTTACAGTGTTTACAAAGCTTGGATTCACCATCAAATATCCAAGCAAAGAGGGTAAGGATTCTACTCAAAAGGACATCCTCAAAACCCTCATTTGTGCATTCAAAAATCTACTACAAAATCAGACTACAAAATACTGAAAAGGGAGTGCAAAAAGGGTGCAAAAGAAAGTGTATTATTCATAAGGTATTGCACTACATTGTCCATAGAAAGGAAGAAGATAGAAGGTGTCATTAAAGGCACAAAGGTCATAGGGAATCCAACCAAGAAGGATGTATGAAAAGCACTCCATATCCATGGCACAAGGAGCCATCAAAAAGGCTCATTCCTCACATATCTTGGATGGACGAACCTGCACAACACAAGCACACAGTAGAAGATCAATATCCTATAGTTACGTAGAAGAATAAATCATCCTACAAGAAAAGGCATCACTATTACCTCATCCAAACGTGCACGAATAATGCTAAAATTTGCACATCAAAGAGAACCAAAAGTGAGGAGAAAAGGTGCTAATTGCAAAGGTCTAAAACTTGGTGAAGAAAATCCACCAAAGGTAGCATCTTCCATGCCATTCAGAGCTCCAATACCACCTCAAGGATCGAATGTGAGAGAAAATAGTTTTCTTGCACTTCAAGGAATGTAGCAAGCAAAGGAAGAGGCATAAAGGAGTTACATTCTCCTTGGAGGTGTTACAATGATAGATGCCATGCAAAAACTTTGAGTGCCACTTGGCACAATCTCTCAATAATGCTTAACATCCAAGAAACCTTACAAGGAAGGTTACAAGCACCTACTCAAATTTGAAGTGTTACAACAATATTTTGGTACCCATAGACCACGTGGAAGAGGAGTTACATTTCTCCATTGGCGTTATCATTCGAACATCACAAGAAGGAAGAAGATGTTTTAGATGTTACACTTGCAATAGATGTCCAAGAAAGTGTTGAAGTGATACTTGTCACTAGGTTGACTACCTATTAAAGGCTCCTTGGACTAGTAATTTCAACACAACATTTGAACATAGCATTTTGAACGAAGCATTTACATCTGAGATGTGGGAGCCATCATAGCGTGGAAGCAAGGTATAGAGCATTCAATGCTCTGGTCCAAACACAATCAAAGCAGCTATAGTCAACAAGTGCAACCATTACACTGAAATTAGCACCGATTATTGCTTGGTATGAGGTAAGGATTATTCCTATATTTATATGCTTTCATCTCTAGGGAGTTATAAGGTTGAATTTAGAGGAATATAATTATTGAAAGCAATACCTCAAAGGGAATTATTTATCAAGCTAATATAATATTTGCAATATTGAACTTAGGAGTAATAAGGTTTTCTACTAGCAATTAACCTTAATACTTGCAAATATTATTGTGATCTAATTTTTCCAAAATTAGGGAGTTATAAGGGTTACTACATCAAACTAATTAAATTGGAAATTAGATACACTTGGATTAAAAACCTAAAGGGATATTTAAAGAGAGTTTTATCAAAGCATTTTTAAAGGTTGGAAATTTATAATATTATTGTCTCAAATCTTCTCAAATCGAGACAAAATATCCAACATTAAAACCTCTTTAAATTTGGGAAAAGTGCTTAGTTCAATAGGAGCAATAAGGATAATAGAAGTTGATTTTGGTATTTATAAAAATTTACAAAATCAACCAAAATTGAACTATAATTTACAAAAGCACTTTATATCTTATCCAAAACATACTAGGGAGTCATAAGGGATTCTACAAAACCTAAGAATTGGTATTAGGGAACTTAAATGGCTTCAAATAAATTCTTCCTAGCAAAATCACAACTACTCAAGGGTCCTAATTATTTCTCCTGGAAGAATAAAGTGAAAGCTATTTTGGTATATGAAAAACTTTGGGATATTGTCAAAGGGAAAGCTCAAATACCTACTACAGATGATATTGAAATCCTAAAGTTTGTAGAAAATGATTCAAAGGCTCTAATGATAATAACCTTTGCTATCACTGATGAGATACAACCCTATATCAGTTCAGCAAAATCATCTTCAGATGCATGGACAAGCCTAGAGAAATTTTTTGAAGGAAAGAATAAGGCAACTATTCTCCATCTTCAAAGTCAACTTCATTCATTAAAGATGAACAATGGAGAAAGCATAGAACTGTTCCTAAGGAAAGTAGCAGATATCAAAGAGAAATTATTTACCTTAGGAGAAATAGTTAAAGATGAACTTCTTACTCAAGTAACCATGAGAGCACTTCCAGACAGCTATAAACATTTGGTAACATCTTTACAAGTTCTAAGTAAAGATACTTCTTTTGATGACTTAGTCAATATTCTATAGGAATATGAAGTGGAAAATATAGTTAAAGATGAGATGTCTAACACTGCATTGGCGTCTAAAGATAATCCATAGGGAAACATTGCTTCTTCATCAAAAGGATGAAAACCATGGTACAACAGGTATTGTTAGATATGCAAGAGAAAATGCCATAGTACCAACTATTGTAGGTTCAATCCCAAAAATTAGAATCAAGAAAATCAGATGAACAATGGGAACCAATTTCAGCCACGACAATATCAAAATCCTCATCAACAACAATTTTAGCGTCCAACCAATTATCCCCAATTGGAGTATCAAAAAGGAAATAAAAAAGGACATCTAGCTTAGAGGATAGAAGAACTTGAAGAACTAGGAGAACTGATATATGATTATGAAATCAAATCTCTTTCAACAAGAATGACAGGTTTTGAAGACACTAACAACTTGCTTGAACAGGTTACAGAAATTAGAGAAGAAGAATCAGAATTCCAGAGTCAAGAGAAAGATCCACATTGAAGACTAAAGTCTTCAATACCCAAATATTGTAATACAAGAGGGTGTTAGAAATAGCTTATATTACATTATTTGGGTCATGTAAATGTACCTTCCTTGGTACATACTTAGGACATTAGATTACTTTAGGGGGAAGTTATCTAGTTACTTCATGCAATGTAATAAATGCACAAGTGTCAATATGCAAGTTGTAAATGTGCAAGGTGTCCCTTGTACAACTAGGTAGAGTGTTGGCCAAGGAACTTATCTTCCTATATAAAGGGCCATAGATAGATAGAGGAGAGCATAGTAGTGTAGGATAAACATATTAGTGTAGGATAGATGATGAGGCCTAAAAATACCTCATTTTTACACTATGTTTGACATATAAAACTGCCATATTATTAAGTTAAATACCAAATAATTGATTAGAATATATATTTGTTAAGTGTTTGCATGATTTTATGTTAGGAGCATTATATCTCTGTTTTTGACTATTTTCAGCATTTTGTGAATGCTTTTGCTTGATTAAGTAGCAAATAAAAATATGCATTTCAAATAGCCAAATGTGGTATGCTAATATCCATTAACTTCACAATGGTTTATGAATGTTTTACTACCATTCAACTTGTTTGAAGTCCAAATTGAAGCCAAATTACTAGGACTATTCTAAATCTAGAAATTTGCAGAAAACAACCATATAAAAATCAGCAAGTTGTCACTTTATAGGAGCACCTTGAATTTTTCAAGCAAAGCATGAAGAAATTGATGGAATAAGTTTATAAGGACTACAAAAGACATCTGACCTATTTAGAAGCATTCCCACATGGTCTAAATAGGCAACAACATGGTATAACAGAGCAGGGATAATTGTGCAACACTATTGCACTATTTCATCATGGTTACTTGGTGAACAAAGTGTATAAATTTGGTAGCAACTTGATGTGCTTATTCATATTGATATTTGAATTATTTTTACATGTTATAATTTTTTGAAATTGTAAAAAATGCCAACATTTTACAACTGTGCAACAAATCTAGAAAATACAACAATTTACCATGTAAATTCCAGCCAGCTACCAATGAATAGCAAGACATGGAATTCACACATGGAGAAAGATAAAAGATATTGCAATCAGTTCCTAAGAGATAACCCACCTGAGAAAAGCAGTTGATATAACCTAAAGACCACACAATTAGTCAATCCAAAGAGCTTTGGATTGAGAAAACATCTTTGGATTGACAGAATGCAGTTTCTTCGGATTGAGCAGACATCTTCAGATTGATAGAATGCAGTTTCTTTAGATTGAGCCAGTTATCTTTGGATTGACAACATAAAGTACTTTTTGAATTTTTGGCTATTTTTTGACGGTGGAAAAAGGGAAAAAATGTTGATAAGGTTAAGGGAAAATATCCCCCAACTATCTTTGTCATCCTTGTCGTAAAAAATCCACCATTCATGGGAAAAGATCAATTGATCATCTTCTAGGATAAAACCAGGAAATGTTGTAGCATAATAGGATTTGATATGCATGATAGGAATAGTATATTTTATATTTGTAAATAGATCTTATGCATCTATAAAATTATAGCTCCCTTCTTGGTTGAGCTAGGTAGGAATTAGAATAGAGGAGAGTAGTAGCAGAGGAAACAATACTGTACATTAATTATCTGTAACAGTTTTCAGCATCTTTTGACAAAAATAAAAGTGTAGTATTTTTGTCAATTTCTATTTTGAGTGTTAATTAGTTAAGGAGTGTTTTTACAGCTCCTTCTATATCAGAAGTATGGACCCAATTTCAGATCTAGAAGGAGTATTTTTATGGCAGGTTGTAATTTGTAATTTTGCTGCAGTAGAATTAATAGATTGCTTGTCAGATTTCATTTTCTTGTTTTAATTTTGTATTATGTTATTTATGTTTTCTTCATTATGTTTTTGTACAGCTAATGTGTGTGTGTCAGCTGACAAATTAGATTAAATATTTATTTCCATGTTCCCTTTGCTTTTCATGTTCTTTGCTTTTATGTTTCAACTACTTTCAATTTCAATAGATTTCATTTTGCTATCAATTCCTATAGCAAAAGATTGATGACCTTTTGTGGTAGGATATTGACAGGTGTTTTTAGCATAGGTTTTATTTCAACATCATTTCAATTTAGCAATTTTACTTCTATTATTTCAATTTTGCAAAAGTAGATTAGATTTTAATTCAGCCATTTCCAATTCTTAAAATTGTAGTTAATTGTTAAATTATGCAATTTAGATTTAGTTTTCAATTCCTGTAATTTATTTCAGTTTCTATTCTGCAAACTAGGTTTAGTGTGATACCAAAAGGCTAAACCAAAATCTGTTTCACCAACAAAATGCTTGAAATATGAATTCTTGAATTGCACTCTGCCCTAACCTTCTATTGTAAATAGCCTCGAACACCACCCCATATTGATAAATCATTGAGATTAAATGATGATACTCGACGACACTCATCAATAGACATATTAGTGTAGAGTGTGTGAGCTATATTCTCAAAGATCATTCATTGAGAAGTAGTTTGTATCATGGAGTGTTCATTTCCTCCATAGCTACTATTGTACTCATTTCCATCATTTCTATTTATAGTATATTTCAGTCATCTTGCAGATTTACTTTATTTCTTATTATTATGCATCTTGTGAATGATATCTCCCATTGCATGTTGTATCAAAAGCTAACAATTTATATTTCCTATCAAAGAAAAGTGATACCTAATTAGTGATTTGAATTAGGTTGGTCATTCCTGAGTAGAAGTACAAACCCTATTTATGTTGCTTTATACTACAATAATTATTGCTACCATAGTATCTAATTGTTTAGAGTGGAGGTGAATGCTCTGATTTATACATCTTTAGTATAGATATGTGGCAAGAACTGAACATCCTCAACCAACACAAACTTGTGCAAATAAAATTTACATAACAAGTTTCTCTACTCTTCTAGACTTTGTAAAAATGTGTCAATAAAAATTTGATGAGAAGACATTTCATAAGGGAGTTCAAAGCAAATTATTATTAATTTCCACCTATAGTATCACTATTTTAGGAAGAGGTTGTAAATTTTGGCAAGTCCCTTACATTGCACTACTTGTTCTATGATGTGATACAAGTCCCTTACTTTATCTTTTAGGACTATTATTTATTTAGTTTATCTTCTATTTTATGCTTCTAAAGTATGCAATACTACAAGGTGCTCTTTCGAATAATAAAATCAAGCCATCCATGTTTCCACTACTGCATGGTGATTAACCAGTGAAATCATGTCCTATTGAGGTACAATAGCTGGTGAGGCAACATGCATCAGAGGAAACTCATTCTATACTTCCACTCTTGTAGCCTAAGTTATATTCATAGTTTCTTCAATTACCTGTTTGATTTCCTCTTCTACTAGTGTTTTATATTGACTTACCTCAACCTATATTTTTGAAGTTGTGTATTGGTGTCTCTTGCTCTAGAGCTATCCTTTGTATACCTTGTTCTTTTAGAGCTTCCTCCTATGTTGGATGTTCCAGAGCCTGATCCTGTGCTTGTTTATGTATAGTCTACTATTTATCATTCTCTAGAGTATCTTCTCTTTGTCTGGATCATTCTCTCATATCCAGGGCCTTTCCCTTCCTTTCAAAAAAAACCTCTTCATTTTCCATCACCCTTTCCTCTATAGAAATAATATCTACAATAGGAGTAGGTAGGATTAGCTCTTGTTCTACAGTAGTAATTTTATTTTTACCAAAGTGAGGTGAAGTTGTTTCCTATTCACTCATTTTTTAGTATTTTTCTACAATATTAAGCATAATCTCTACTAATTTCTCACTTGGGATGGATTCAAGATATGCACTTCCTTTTTATCCTATTTTATCCTTCAATTAATATAGATCTTACAAAATTTGGTCGATATACCTATCCTGTTATTTATTTTTCTCTTCTACCTCTTCTCTCAATTTTTGTTGTGTCTTAATGATAACCTTGGTGGCTTTCACATGGTATTCTAGCTCCAGTTATGGAACATTTTTCTATTTCGATGACTTTGAGGAATAAGTGTCCATGGTCATTTTAGGTGGAGAATCTACTTGTATTGGTTCCCCTATTTCTATTTGCTGATCTTCATCATCTACAAGAACTAGTTTTTACCTCCATTTTAAGGGCTTAGGAGGTGTGGATTAATTCTCCTAAGAAACTGCATTATATTTTTGTCTTAAGATTCTCCTAAGAGGAGGTGGTTTTGATGAATTCTACTGCTCTTGCTACTTTTTTGTTTTCTCTCCTTCTTGTTCACTGGAGATGACTTCAATAAACCTGGTCACCTATCCAATTGATCTTATCTATTTTTTGGGTTACTTTACCTCCTTTCCTTGTGTGCTACTTGGGCCCATAGTTTCCTCAACCTTCCTCTTAGTAGTAGATATTGTTCTACCTACCTAAATTTTTTTCTCTAGCTTATATTTTTTCCTCTATGAAAGAAGAATCTTCTTGACCAAAAAACCTCCTCTATGGAAGACAATTATTCCTAAGTAGAATACTCCCCTATTGTGTCTAACTCAAAGGGTTCCTTTTGGATAGAGATATCTGACTAAGTAGACACCTCTATATTTATTGTCTTAAAAATGACTATCCTAGTATTTTTCTGCTTGATAGGGTCTATTTCACTCTTCCTTTTTCTACTCCCCTCTAGTCTTGTTTCAGTAGGTGTTGGTCTTCTAGTTGAGGAAGGTCCTCCTATAGTTTTTGGTTTTTCATTTTTATTTTTAGAGGTGGCCCTATTCCTAGAATTTTCAATAGGGGTATTTTCTATATTGCTAGTCCCTTCTCTCTTTTTCTAAGCACTTTTAGAGGTAGGCTATTCTATCCATGGATCAAATAACCTATTAAAAGTCTAGGGGTTTCCTCTAAAATTATGCTTACATAAAACTTTTATTAGGCCATGTTGCCTAACATATCCCTGCTGCCTCTAAAACTATTTGGTCATATCATGCAGATCTTGGTGCAGGTATAAGGGTAAGTTTATCCTAAGCTCAGGTTTATTGGCACCATGTCTCAGGTGGGTCAATAATTTAATGTGGTGCCTTGATAATACAACAAATTGACCTTCATAGGTTAGATACCAGATTACCTAGGTGGCAACCTCATCCCATGGCTCTTTCAAACTTGTTCTTTTTACACCTTTATAGATTTGGTTGCTAACATGCATTTGTGGTTTTGGGTCCCCATCTTCCTTGAAGGTATTTACTAACTTTGGTAAAGTTACCTTAAATGCTTTTACTAATTCAATTCCTTCACAAGGAAGTTTAGAAATATAACTAAGAATCATAGGATTTACCTCAATTTGCATGCAATTAATGGTTGCTCTATTATTCTAAAGAGTACAAAAAAACTGCTTTTCTAGTCCATCCAAATGTCCGTTAAACTTTCGTAGAAACCGCATCCACCTTGCTTGCTAGAAAATTTCAAGGAATTTTGGGTGACATTGTAGCTCATAAATGCTATCTGGTTTGACCTTCCATTTATATCCACCCATTTTAATTCACTTTGTGGTTTATTCCTAGGTTCTATTCTATTATGCAACCTTAATACTCTCTGCTTTCTCTACAATTTTTTTTCTCTTTTTGTACTCTTGTTCCCTTCTACATTACACTTTTTTTCTTTGTATTTATTTTTGGGTTACAGTGTAAGGAATTTTGGTTCACATGTTTGATGATTATGAGGTGATTACTATGCCATCATGCCTGAGCAATGCCATATACTCTGAAATATGGAAACATTTTACTTAAAAGCGTGCATGCAAATTTTGTGTACCTCCCATGCATCGACTGGGACACATGGTGGATGGTGAATTGGCTATGATAGAATTTAAACTAGGCATGTATAATGACAATGGTTGGAACCCACGATGGAAAATTCCCACACACCTTGCTAACAAAATGATTTCCCACATATTTAAATATGGACAATCAATTTTCTAATCAATGGTCTAGATCTTATTGATTCATCCTTCATTTCTTGGAAAGTGTAGTACCATCACCCACTTTCCTTGCTACCATGTTTGCATTGAAATCATGTGGTCACATGTCTTTGAGGGGCATTATCTTAGTGCAAAATTTTGATAATGCACTTCGGATCATGATGTCATGACAGGGTTTGGATGGCTACCACCTGGCATAACATTGGGCATCCAATTTTTTTTTATTTGGAATTTTGTGTGCATGAAAGTTTTTTTTTGAAAATTATCCTTGTGTACATGAAAATTTGAATTGACTGATCTTGTGATCATGCAACTTGTTATGCTAGAGCACATAGAGAAACTGTTCTATCCACTTTTCGATCTACTAGAGGTGAATTTTTTATGACTGAAGATAGGCTGGGATATCCTTTTAGGGGTGCTTAGTGGGGTGTTTTAATTTTTCTAATTTTATACATAGTTATACCAAGTATTTAATTATTACTTATGTAATGTTAAGGCTAACTAATAGTAAAACTAAAGAAATACATACCTTACTATCTTAAAGGGTTTTCATGCATTCTTTGGATCACTTTTTCTGATTGTATAAGCTTTTTAAAACCTAAAAATGACATAGATGCAATAATTATAATTTATACAATGGTGAATATTGAAAAGGTAAACAAGCAAAAAACCAATTTTCATGTAAGCCTCATCTCAATAACACCTAAGAGAGGTTTTCACTATATAATTATTTATTTATTTTATCAAAAGAGGCCGCCATTTCTGGTTTTCAACCTACTTTTATCTTGATTGCATCCATAAAATATTTTCACAATCAATATTTTTTCGATTCAAATATGTGATCATTCAAAATCTGTGTCAGAAGAGGAAGCCTCTTCTATCAAATGTAAGTCAGATTATGAAAAATGTTGAGCAAATTCCACCTTGGTCAATGGCTTATGGTACAATCATAAATGATGTCCATTGACCACCAATTTCCTCCTTGAATCATCAATAGGAGAAATTCGAACAACTCCATTCTCAAACACTTCTTCAATTTGATACGGACCTAGCCACTAAGTTTGTAGCTTGCCAAGAAAATCAACATAGCGAGAATCAAACAACAATGCCCAATCTCTTAGTTCATACTTGTTGCTCTTAATGTGACTATCATGCCACATATTTCATTATTGTTGGATGATATCTATTTGGTGAAGTGCCTCCAATCAAAGTTCATCCAATGCATTCAATTGCAAAACTCTCTCTAGTTGTACCTGCGACAACTCAATGCCAACTTCCAAAGATGTACGAAGTGTTAGTAATTCAAATTCAATTGGAAAAAGAGGTTTCTTACCATAGACCAGTTCATAAGGTGTAAATCCTATGGTGGATTTCCATGTAGTGTTGTATGCCCAAATAGCCTCTGGTAACCTATTCATCCAATATTTCCTATGAGAAGCCACTATTTTTGTTAGAATATTTTCTAGTTCTCTATTTGTGACTTCTACTTGACCATTTTCTTGGGGGTGATAGGGTGATGACTTCTTATGTTTAATTTCATACATTTCAATAAATGCTTCTATAACCTTAGATGCAAATTAGGATCCATGATCTATAACAATAGATCATGGAGCACCAAATATTTAAAAAATGGTTATATAGAAAATCAACTACCTTCTCTTCTCAAGCATATTTAAAAGCATATACTTCAGCCCACTTGGTTACATAATCAATGCACACAAGAATGTGTTGCTTTCCTTGAGAAGGTGGGTCAATGGGTCCAATAAAATCTAACCCCCATCTCTCAAATGGTTCTAAAACCACTTGAGGTTGTAGAGGTATTTCATTTGTTGTAGTTGGTTTACCCATTCATTGACATGAATCATAATGTTGTACATACTTCTTCACATCCCTATGAAGTGATGGCCAATAATAACCTATTCCCAAAAATTTTCTAATGGTGCATTTTACTAAATAGTGTCCTCCTGTTGGTTCATCATGACATGCATGAAGAATGTCATACACCTCATCTTGTCGAATACATCGATATAATATATAATTAGGTCCACATTTGAATAGTAGACCATTGATCCACTTGAATGATGAACTTTGTTTCACTAATCATCATTTTTCTCTCAGAGTGAAATGAGAGGGAACTTTTCCTATTGCTAGATAGTTGGAAATATCAACAAACCATGGTGATTGTACTAAAATTGCAAATAACCTTTCATCAGGAAAAGAGTCCTCTACTAGTTCATCCTCACCTATGATGTTTAGTCTTGATAAGAAATCAGCTACTACATTAGCTTTGCTAGGTTTGTCTACTATAGTGATGTCAAATTCTTGTAGTAGTAGCAACCATCGTATTATTCATCCACTAACCAATGGTTTGTTCATGAGGTATTTAATTGCAACATGATCAGTATGAACAAATACTTGATATCCAGTGATGTAGTGATAAAATTTATTAATGGCATATACTACTACTAAGAATTATTTTTTAGTAGTAGTATAATTATTTTTAGCTCCTGTCAAGTTTTTACTAATGTAGTAGATGGCATAATGTTCTCCATTTTCTACTTGGCCTAAATCTACTCCGATTGTAGTGTTAGATGCATCAATTTGAATGTGAAATGGAAGTTTCCAATTTGGACCTCGTAACATAGGTGGAGTAGTCAATTTTTCTTTTAAGGTGTCAAATGCAATTTGACACTTTTTTATCCAATTGAATTTAGAATCTTTAGTCAACAAAGTAAACATGGGGCTTGCAATTGTACTAAAGTTCTTAATGAAATGATGATAGAAACCAATATGACCCAAGAAACTCCTAACATCTATTTGAGTTTGGGGTGCAAGAAAGTTTTTGATAATCTCTATCTTCTTAGGATCTACTTGTATTCCTCTAGATGAGATATGATGTCCAAGAACAATGCCTTCATCCATCATCATAAAATATTTTTCAGGGTTTAGGGATAGATTGTAAGTTTCACAATATGTTAAAACTTTGTCAATATTTTCTAGGGTTTCATCAAAAGTTTTACCACATACTATGAAATCATCCATGTAGATTTCAACACAATCATTGGTCAAGTCAGAGAAAATAGCAAGGACAACTCATTGGAAAGTTGTTGGGGCATTGCAAAGTCCAAAAGGTAAAACTCTATAAGCAAAAGTTCCCCATGGGCAAGTGAAAGTTGTTTTCTCCTGATATTTAGGTGCTACCTAAATCTAGTTATATCCACTAAATCCATCGAGAAAACAAAAATACTTCTTCCTAGTGAGTGTATCTAACACTTGATCTATGAATGGTAATGGAAAATGGTCTTTATGTGTAGCTTTGTTTAGTTCTTGATAATCAACACACACTCACATTTTTTCATTTTTCTTTGGAACAATAACCAATGGAGAAACCCATAGACTATCAAAAATAGGGTAGATGAATCCTACTTCTAGCAATTTCTCAATTTCATCTTTAACGATATCACATAAAGCAAGATTCAATCTTCTTTGTGGTTGTCTTACAGGTTTAACATCCTCTATATAAATATAATGAGTGCATATATCTAGATGAATTCCTATCATATCCTTATATTCCCATGCAAAAGCATTGGGATGTTGGCTCAATACATTAAACAATTTTGCCTCTTGGTCATTTGTCAACCAACTATTGATATTCAAAAATTTTTTTGGTTGTATTTCAATTTGCTTTGTACCAAGTTGTATGGAATTGATTCCTTCAAAATTGCTTATCAATGAATTGAGTGGACAATGATGTGGCAAAAGAGAATGGAAAATTTGAGTATCTTTATCAAAAGCAATTCCTGATGGGATTAAATTTGATATAGGGTAATGAAAAGATGAGAGAAGATGATGATGCCATCCATGTGGTAAATTAAAGGAATTATCTTGTATTGAAATGGATGGTAAATATTCAGGTTCTTGTTCTTCATCATTCCATAGTAATCGATTAATAGTAATTGGTTCATCTTCAAGTCCTGAATCATACAAATTGTTGATCAGAATAGTCTCTTCTTCAAAAATAACCCTTTCAGATGGATCCAACTCTTCTGCATGATCCTTTACAACTATGGTGGCTAAAGTTGAAATGTTCTCTTCATTTTCCTCATCTGATTCAGGAAACCATAAGTTACCAAAAAAATTGATTGAAGGTTTTGTAGGAGGATATAGAGAGATTTTCTTTGAGTCAATTCCATTAGAAATGGTCATATCTCCTGATCTACAATCAATAAAAGTGGTTGTCATAGCAAGCCAAGGCCTTCCTAGAATTATTGGGTAACCATTCATAGTATTTTAGGGTTGTAATACCAAAAATTCAACTAGATATTCCCATGATGAAACCATCATAGGAATATTTTCTATGATTCCTTCTAGTTTAGCAACTAACCTATCAACCATTTCTAATATTGTAGACATAGGATTTAGGTTATTTAGTTGTAAATTTTGCATTGTATCCTTCATCATAACATTAATAGCTACCCCTAGGTCAATCAAAACATTAGATATCTGCATTGATCCTATGGTTACTATGACTACTAGACTTCCTAGATCACCATACTTAGGTGGGATAAGTTTTCCTACAAGTAGGTCTACTAATTTTCCATCCACTTGTATGGTTTTAGGAAATATTTTCTTCTTTCTTCCTTGTTTCTTAATACACATCTCCTAAACAGTCTTATTAATCATTGGTACATCTTTAATAGCTTGTAGCAAAGGAATCATAATATTTAAATGTTTTAATTCCTTTACCAAATCTGATTCTGAAGATGTTTTTGATATTTTAAATCATTCAAGATATGGTAATTTTTTATGAAGAAGGTAAATTATCTTGAGGGAGGTTTTATTTTTCTTTCCCTTTTTCAAGATCTCATTGTTGGGGTTTTAGTGTAGATGGGTCCTCTTGTTTGTTCTCATTAACTTCCATTTCTACAATAATAGGTGGAGTGGGTTCAAGAAGTGTTTTTCTTTATCACAATTGAATGTTATCATAGTCAATGATATTTATCATGGTTGTATCTTCTGATTTAGCCATATAGACAGGGGTTGCCTATCTAGTATTATTAGGATTGGCCATAGGTTGAGCCAAAAGTGGAGGTTGTTTTACTTGTTGTTATTGTTGTTGTTGTCTTCCCTGAGGGTAATTTTGAGAAGGACTAGGCAATAAATTTTGTGGTTGGTTTTGATACCTACGTTGCCCTTGGTATGGTTGATGTTGTTGTCCCCATTATTGTCCTTGCATTTGTGGGTGCATCCATGGTGGATTTTGTTGATTCTATTGTTGATTCATCCATATAGGTTGAGACCATTCTTGAGATGATGCCCATGGTGGTTGACTCCAAGGTTGTTGAGGTGGCTCTAAATTAGACCATGGCATAGACCAAGGGTTATTTCTCTAATTTGTGGAAAATCGAGAAGCATTTTGATATGGGTATTGAGGAAAATTACCCCCTTGTATTTGTCCTACAAAGTTGAGTTCTTCCATAGGTTGAGACTATTTCTCCAAGATACTTTTAAGTCCTGGTAACAAATGACATTGGTCTGTAGGGTGTCCTTTTTCACAAATGCTACATATAGCAGATATGGAAGTCTTGTTCAAAGGACATTCATGAAGAGCATGTTTATTTCTACATCTTGGACAATAGATGGCTAAAGGTTTAGTAGATTTGGTCTTTGCATTCAATTCACCTAATGTTGTGTTAAGATGCACTAGAATATTAGTTTTGAGGTTGGCAAACTCTTCCATTAATTCTTTCAAGTCATTTCCATTGTTACCAATTTTTCATCTTCTATGTCTTGTATGGGAATAATTCTTATAGAGTTCCATGATTTCTTCAAATTCAAGTGTACTTACATCTCCTTTTCCCATAAGATCCAATACTTCTCTTGATTCATCTTGTAATCCTCTCAAGAATATGGTTTTACTAAGTTTTGGTTCTACACCTCCACATCTCTTATGAACAAAGGCAAATCTATCTAGGTAGTCTTCCAAAGTTTCATCTTCCTCTTGTTTTATCCTAAATAATTCATCCTTCCAATTCTTTACTCAATAATATTCTTGGTATTTCTCCAAAAATACTCTTTCCATTTCATCCTAGGTTTGGATTGAATCAGGTGCTAAACTCATGAACCATCATAGGGCAGAGTCTTTTAGCATGGAAGGAAATAATTTGAGTTTTTGATTGTCATTCATATAGTCATAAGTTTGGAAAACAACCTTAAACTCAAATAGAAATTGATTAGGATCCTTAGATGTAACTCCCCTAAAATTTGGTAATATAGATAGTGAAATGGTTTTCATAGGAGATTTTTGAGTAGGATTTAATCGAATAGGATATTGGAAAAGTTTTGGTAGGGGTGTTGGTGTCACCTGGATTAAGAACATGACTACCCCTATCTATATTTCCTTGTAAATTTACCATTATATGTTCCCAACACCAAGTATAAATCCTTTTGAATTGGTCTGATCGTATAGATTTATCAAGGGTAGGTGGTGATGAACTAACAATTTTTCTTCTTGCAATTCTCTCTCAAGGGATTCTACACTTCCTGAAGATGATTGTGAGCCTAATTCAACATTTTTAAGAATCTCAAATTCAGGTAATTCAGGTATAGGTTCAACCCCTTATCATGGATATCATCTTCCTATGGTTGGTGGGAATTTTGATCTAATAAATCTACCTCTTTTATCTCTTAACCTATTCATACTTCCTAATGTCCTAATATTTGAGATGCAATCCCAAGCAATGCAATTATTTTCATGTAAAGTTATCAATTTATCAAGACAACAATTAAAATTGAATGACTTATTTGTTCTCTAACAACACCAATTTTTTCCTTGACAATGATGCCAAAAAGTGATGAGTGTCATTAATGCTCTCACTTTAATTAATTTGTCAAATCTAGGGTGGCATCCTAAGGCTGTATGCGATAGAGGTCATTGGAATTGTGGCTTAGGAATCAGGGCACTAGGCTATCTAATAAAAACAAGGAATCACAATGTCTTTGCAAAAACTACACTAAATAGCACATTTTGCATCAAGAAAAGCTAACTAATTTGTAGAAATTGAACATGCTAAAAATGAAAGATACTAAACTACATTTCTAGAATTGAAATTGTAGAAAATAAAGTACTAAAATTGAAATGATAAAATGTAAAATGTTGGAAAATAAAGTTGCTAAATTAAAAGATACTAAAATAGAATTCAAAGCTAGAAAATAGAAATGCAATGCTAAAACTAAAATGCTATGACAAAAATGAAAAATACAAGAACTAATTAAGACCATCTAGATGTGACAACAATAGAACACACACATGCTAAAAATAGGGAAAAACAAGGGAAAATAGAGCATTTAATACTACTAAAATTAATGATAAAAAATAGTGAGAATACCTAAAATTATAGCATAAATTCCTTCCATCGACCTCGAGAGTGGACCCTTGATTTTATGTCTAGTAGAATATGTAAAATTAGAAGTTCCTAAACTAACTCATGAGATCAAAAAAACATGCAAGAGATTGAAAATAACTAATAAAAAATTCTTGCACTTTATTGATTGTTCAACTGGTATAATAACTGCTAATTAATTCATACAATTCTATTTTTTAATTTTCTACTAAATTTTCAAAGGGGTTAAAAAAAGGATTATCTATAATTATATCAAATTTTTCTACCTACATTTGGAGGTAAAAATGGGAAACAATCCAATGTCCTATTGATTACAACAATTTTTGTAGTCAACAATTGACCTATCTAGAATTAGGACAAAAAGTTAGTCTAGATATATTCTCTTATCTTTATACCTCCAATTGATGTGGAAAGTCTTAGAATAGTCTTGAGGAATATTCATGCCAAATTCCAACCTGAAAACTTGCATTTTCCTCCTTGAAATTAATCAACAACCAATTATGTTTTTGCTGCAGGAAATCCTGCAATGCTCTGGAACATGCGACTGGTTATCCAATCTATGCAAATTCTTTGGTATTTTATTGATTGGTTGATTTTTGGCATGTGTTTATGTTAATATATATCCCTTATGTGTTTACAAGGCAATTTTACCCATAATTTGGAGTGCTACACCTTCCACTTAGGATCTTGCAACTTGCTACTTGGATGTTTCGAAGTAGAACCTACAGGTTTTATTACATCAAGCCTACAATGCCCAAATTTTGTGTAGGTTTCATATTTGGATACCACATCATCTCAAAAGCACATAATAATAGGGTAAAACTCATTCAAAAACATGGCAAGTTATATTTTTAAGTTTATAACTAAGACCTCCATCCATAATGTCCTTTTACTATACTTTATTCATGCCTAATAATCACTGAAATCATGCAAAATTACCATAGAAATGCAGAAAAACTTATCCTAACAACAAAATATTATTTCTACAATTTTACCATATTAACATCAACATTAACATGAATAACAATCAAAATACTTGGCATTAAACTATAGTATTTAGACAAAATGGGCAGTTTTATGTGACATATCATTGAAATAATGAGACATTTTGTTGTCTCATCAACCTCAAGGATGAATCTTTTAATGTGGTCAAAAAGAGTTTAATTTTTGGATTTTCCTTTGTATAGTCATATATTTGACACAACACCTTAAACTCAAATAATAATTGGTTAGGATTTTTGGATGTGACTCCCCTAAATATTGGTAGTGTTGAGGGTGAAACATTTTTTTTATATTAGATTTTTTATTAGAGTTGAATTTGATAGGGTATGAAAAATTCCTATTTATGTTACTCCTCTCAGTATTATGGTTCTCATCTGCATTATTTTTTTTCTACCATGTTAGAATCCTCCCAATAGATGTTATAATTTTTTTTGAGTTGTCTTGGGACTATGAATAAGTCAAGAATTTGTGGAAAGCTACTAGATTGTTCTAAATAATTTTCAAGAGATCTTAAAAATCCTTATACTGATAAAGGTGGTCAACTAGAGCTTCCTCTCTCTTTACTTGAGTGGTCTAATACACTTATCCTAGATGGTTCATTTTTTGGCACAACCTTTGAGTTTACTGGTAAGTATAATGACCTCCAACCTATGGTAGGACAAGGGGTTGGATTAATAAATTACCCATGGTATCTCTAGGTCTATGCATTCAAAAGAAGGATATTTTCAAATGAAGTACAATATTCATAAGGAATTTTTTTTGAAATATAATTTGCATCCTATAACACCTAGAAATAATAAACAACAAACAATCCTTTATCAGCATGAGAGAGTGGGACCTTGTTGCTTGTCTGATAAAGGGTGAAGTAACTTAGATTAAAAACTAGTAATTCATACAAATATGTAAGTTAGTTAAGCATATTGTTCATTTTAGATTGAATAATCAAAATATTACTATAGCAGTCACTTACTCTTGGCTCGTCTACATCCATATTTCCTATTTTCAACCTCTTAATGTGTTAGAAATAGAGTCTATTACATCATTTGGATCATGTAAATGTACCTTTACCTTGGTACACACTTAGAAAATTATATTACTTTAGGGGGAAGTTATCTAGTTACTTCAAGCAATTTAATAATTACACAAGTATCAAAGTGCAATTTGTACATGTGCAAGTTATCCCTTGCACATCTAGGTAGGGTGTTAGCCAAGGAAACTATTTCCTATATAAAGGGCCATAGGTATAGATCAATAATAAGATCATAGTGAGATAGATCATAAAGAGAGTCATATAGAGTCAGAGTGATATGATGTAGCACTATGATGTAATTTGGTGGGGTGTAATCTGCTCAATACCCATTCTTGAGTAGTAGCTCTATTCATGGAGTGTTCATTTCCTCCAGAGATTTTTTGTAAACACCACCATCATTTTTATATATGTATTATTTTTAGTCATCTTACAGATTTGATTTATGTCATTTTATTCTGTATCTTGTGTGTCATCTCTCATTACATGCTACATCAAAAGCTAACAATGGTATTAGAGCTATAGTAGATCAATAGAAAAACTACCATTATCATTGAATCTAAGTTTTTTGTCAACCTGATGCACCACTGGACCAATCATTGACAAAAATACTCATAAGAGTCTAGGTGGTAGAATTAAGGAGAGCCACAATATTATATTATGAAATACTGAGAGTGCATATGGCTGGAGTATTTCCACAGAGTTTCAAGGGAAAACTTGTGAAGACTAGAACTCGACATTTGATCCACTAGTTTGATGGGCCAACTAGTGAAGTTCATATAAGAGACCTAGAAAAATTGACCTAGAGTTTTTTTATTGCAGATAAATTGATTCTTATATTATTGGGACACTTCCTACAATAGAAAGCTAGGAGATTTCAACTTCATTGCCAAAAATTCAAAGTGCTTTCCTAGTGCAGAGGTTAGTTACTGCAAGAGAAGAATACTACAGAAGAAACTTCTAGAGTAGAATTATGGTGAAGTTGGGAGATATGAGATCTCCATTGTAAAGAAATTGACGAAGAATTTGGTTCCTTCTCATTAATTTGCAATATAAAGTTTACAATGTGGTTACCGAGTTGGTTCAACCAACTCGGTGGTTGCATAACAAAATTGGAGAGCGCCTATGAGTGCTACTTTTGGTTATGCCAATAAATGCCAATAAATGGAATATAACAATATAAAAATTTATTCTAACATCCCCCCTTATTACATTATTGGAAAATTCCAATTGTATCTCAAAATTTTTCATATTTGATATGTCCAAGTGCTTTGGTAAAGATATCTGCAACTTGCGCATTAGTAGGAATGTAATGAAGTTGTATATCATGCTTTGGAACTTCATCTTGAATAAAATGACATCTAGTATCAACATGTTTGGTACGTTCATGAAAAATTGGATTTTTGACAAGTTTCAAAACACCTTGGTTGTCGCAAAACAAATGAAGAGGAAAATTCTTTGGAAGGCCCATGTTTGTAAGAATGCGACTTAACCACATTATCTCGCAGACTGCTTCACTGGCTGCACGATATTCTGCTTCTGTAGAAGATAAAGCAACCACATGCTATTTCTTACTGTGCCATGAGATAGGTCCAGATCCTAGATGAAAAACATATCCGGAGGTGGATTTACGATCATCAAGGGATCCAGCATAATCCGAGTCTGTGTATCCTAGTAAGAAAAAATTATTATTCTGTCTATATTCCAGACCATAATTTGTAGTACCATGAACATAATGAAGAACTCTTTTTGCTGCTTTCCAGTGACTCATCTTAGGCTCTTGCATGAACCTTGAAAGATATCCCATAGAAAAACTGAGATCTGGTCTGGTATTTGTCAAATATAGGAGACTCCCAATCAATTGGCGATAGAGAGTACCATCTACCTGAGGTGACTCATCATATCGAGATAAATTAAGTCCTTGCTCCATTGGAGTTGCTTTTGACTTATAGTTAGTCATCCGATATTTTTTGACTAAAGTCTTGGCATATTTTTTTGTGTTACTCTAATATGAAACTTTTGTTGAGTAACTTCTAAACCAAGACAATAGTGCAAAAGTCCTAGGTCTGTCATATCAAATGATTGCTTCAAGTCATTTTTCACTAAGTCAATCATTTTTTCTGAGCTTCCTGTAATGATCAGATCGTCAACATAAAGTACAAGAATCACTATATCAGAACCATTTTTCTTAATATAGAGATTTGCATATGAAGGACTTCTTATGAAACCATGCTGCACAAGGTGACTGTCTATCTTGATATACCAAGCTCGAGGAGCTTGTTTGAGCCCATACAAGGATTTGATCAACTTACATACTTTTTGTTCTTGCCCCTCAACCACAAATCCTTCTGGTTGAGTCATGTATACTTCTTCTTGTAAGTCACCATTCAAGAAGGCACTTTTAACATCCATCTGATGCAATTTCCACCCAAACTAAGCTCCCATGGCACAAAGTACTTGAATGGTAGTCATTTTTGTAGTAGGGGCAAAAGTCTCTTCATAATCTATGCCTTCTTTCTGAGCATAACCCTTTGCAACAAGCCGGGCTTTATGCTTATCAATAGATCCATCTACATTATGCTTCACTTTGAATATCCATTTGCAGCCTATGGGTTTCTTTCCTGTTGGCAGATTGACTAATTTCCAAGTATTATTTTTAAGAAGAGATTTATGTTCTACATCCATAGCCTCTTTCCACTATGGTTGATCAAGTGCAGATTGAATCGTTGTGGGTTCATTTGTATTCAATGTAGACATATAAAGTTTTTCTCCATCCTCATCTTCTTCCCTGTCATATTTGGTACCCACTAACAAATCATCAAAGTGTTGACAAAGTTCGTCAACCTCTGAAGTAGATTCTTTTGCTCTCATCTGTTGAGTCATACTACGAGTACATGGACTATCAAGAGATAGATCTGGAAGGGATTTCAACTTAGCATCTCTCAAAGTGCTAGTATACCTTTTTGGAACTTTTTGTTTTTTCTGTGGAAGTTGAACCTCCTTCTTAGGCTCTTCTTCATCTATGTATATAGTTGTGGATGTGTCTTTTGATGTGAGAGCTTCATCAAATACAACATCTCTACTTACATGTGTCTTCTTGGTCTTAGGATCAATCAATCGATAACCTTTTGAGTACTCATCATAGCCAAGAAAGATACACTGCAGGGTTTTTTCATCCAGATTCCTCCTTTTTTGTTTTGGAATGTGCATGAATGCTTTAGATCCAAACACCTTCAGATGAGAAATGGAAGGTTTCTTACCACTCCATGCTCCTTGTGGAGTATTTCCTTGTAGAGCTCTAGTGGGTGCTCTATTTAGGAGGTATGAAGTTGTGTTTACTACTTTTGCCCAATATTGATCCTCAAGATGTGCTCCTTTTAGCATACATCGAACCATTTCCATAATGGAACGATTTATTCTCTCTACAACTCCATTCTGTTGAGGTGTATAGGCTGTAGTCAATTGTATTTTGATCCCATGTTCTTTAAGAAACTCTAAAAACTCTCTAGAGGTGTATTCCCCCCTTGATCTAAGCAGAGGGTTTTTATCAAACATCCCGACTCCTTCTCAACAAGTTTCTTGAATTGTTGGAAGTAGAGAAACGCTTCTGATTTCAACTGAATAAAGAAAACCCACATATTTCATGAGTAATCATCAATGAATAGTTGAAAATACTTTTTCCCACCATATCTAGGTGGCATAGGACCACACAAATCGGTATGTACCAGCTCTAAAGGTTTTGTAGCTCGAGAGGAGCTTGCTTCAAAAGGCACTCGATGTTGCTTCCCTGCTAAGCAATCTAAGCAAACTGGTAAGATAGATGAGATTGGTGGAAGACCTTTCACCATCCCATATTTGTATAATTCAAGAAAATATCTAGAACTGAGGTGCCCATAATGTCGATGCCAGAGAGAGGTGGCCTCCTTTGTAGTTGCAGCCAAAGCAACATGCCGAGTTGAAAGGGCATCGAGAATGAACAAACCATGTTTGTAGGATCCAGTTGCAACATGTTTACCATTATGTGTGATAAAACATATCTTCTTGACTTTGACCACTCTAAAAACGACATCCATGTTTTTATCTAACATTTGTGTGACTGAAAGCAGATTATTGGCTAAGCCTGGAACATAGAGAACCTTCTCAATTTGATAGTTACCATCAGCAAGGGACATAGAAACATCCCTTTCTCCATTTAATTGATATACTTGATTGTCAGCAATTGTAACTGGCTTAACCTCTTTCTCCACAAAAGTATCAAACCATGATTTGTCCCCAGTCATGTGTTTACTAGCTCCTGAATCAATATACCATACAACATCTATTGGGAAGACGAAGTATGAGTCATGAGCACCTTGTGTGCTCTTTCAGAGTCAGAATCTGAATCGGACCCAAGAGGATCTGAGTCGAAGTTGGAGTCAGCATAAGCAACATGGCCTTTAGAATGCTTATGCTTATTGTATTTCTGCTTGTTCTTGCCCTTCTTCTGAGAGCCTTTATCATTTGGTTGCTTGTTTTTGAACCAACACCTGTTGGTGTCATGGTTATTCATATCACAAATTTTGCAATATTTTGCATCTTTTTGCTGATTTTGCTTCCCTTTTCCTTTGGAAGAAGCACTCCCTTTTTGAAACTGGCCTTGTTTTTTACCACTTTGTTGTGTGGAAAGAGCATTATTTGGCACATCATATTTTTGGATCTGAGTTGCCTCCTTAGTCTGAAGCAAGTTTACCAGTTCCACAAATGATACTTGTCTACCAGAAACATTGAGGGAAGTGATCAACATCTTATAGGAATTTGGTAATACTCTCAATATGACAGAGTTCAAGACATCATCATCCATTGGTTTTCCCATAGCATTCAATTTTGCTTTCAAGTCAGCCACTCTGCAAAGGAATATATCAACTGTTTCCCTAGAATTCATACTGAGATTATATAGTTGAGTTTGAATATGGAGAATAGTGGATTGATTCTTGCCTTCATATACTGTGATCAGGGCATCCCAGGCTATCTTACTAGTTTTTGCATCACAAATATGAGGCTGCACCTCATCTGTAGTAGCAAGCAAGATAAATACAAGACTCTTCTTGTATTTTTTATCCCAATCATCTTGATTTGTTCCTGTTGTTGAAGGAAGTTTTTCAGTGCCAGTCACTACATCCCATAAATCTTCCAACTGAAGTATGGCTTTCATCTTTGTCTTCCATGGAACAAAGTTAGGACCTTTCAACTATTGAGAATCTGAATGATACTTATGAATTGTGGCCATTATGAAGGTTCCTTATATCACCAAGAGGTCTCCCTTTCTTTATACCTGCCAAATCTTTATACTGTAACTATTCAATATACACCCACCCTTACGTGAGGGAAACTATAGGTATATATGAACAGTATACTACTCAATATGTACTCGCCCTTACGTGAGGGAGACTATAAGTACACATGAGAAGCACAATATATTGAACATAGGCGATACTGAAAGGGCATCGTGTTGTTAATGACACCTACCATAGAAAGTTTTATTCCGCATGCGTGGGGCATAACTTCCCCTAAACACTTTGGAAAAAACTTTCGTCAGGATTTACGCCTAACAACAATCATGATGTGGGTATGAAATGAAAAAACAAAAACTGGTTTGCCTTATTTCTCCCCGACAATTTATAGAGAACAAGCTTAGACGTCATTGTTGCAGCTATATTAGGCGGCGAATATAGTAGTCCAAAGCACGACAACATTACCTATAAGTGTGGACCAGAGGTATCTCAAATACCGAACATTGTTGTGCAATAAATTGCACAAATAGGGTATAAATTTGGGGTCTTATATTTTGTTTAATTCATGATTGTGAATGCAAGAAAATAGAATATTTAAATGCAAAGGAAACAATCATAAATGCCCACAAATTTTTAACACCTATTACAAATCTAGAAACTATTCTGCCACATAGTTTGATTTCCCCCCTTTATTTGATAAATTTGCAAATGAAACAGAGATCTCCCCCTGTCGAATTGCAAATAAGACAAGGATTGGGAAAAAAATACCAAAATTTTGAGCTTGGCAAGGTGTCAAATGACCAATGGCAGTGTCAAGGGCATCAAAAAAATGAATCCATCGTAAAATAACGCTACGCAGGGCGTCAAAAAACCATACCAGTCGTCAAAACTGTGCAGGGCATCAACGAACCACACCCACCATAAAAAAAAATGGGCAGGGCATCAAAAAACCACATCCATCATCAAAACTGTGTAGGGCGCAACAAACCTCCCTGTAGGGACTCGAAACCGAAACTTGTTGTAGACTAGGAACTGCCCTGACCACGTGAGCCAGAAGGCCCGATGGGAACAAGCACACAATAGGCAATAGTTAAAGCCTCACGGTGGGAGAAAAAAAGAAAAAAAATATTATCCCACATGGCCTATGCGACCACTTTGGGGGGGTTTAAAGAAACTAAAAGCACCTATTACTTTCGGTTGCCTTCAGGCAACCACCCCCAGCATGTTCTTTTGCCTCCTGTCCCGTCTCCCTGAACTGCCATCCTGCCTGTGTCCTGTCCACTGATTCGGTGTCCTTGATCTACGTTCTATCTGTTGAGTCGGTGTCGATGTCCTTGATTTGCATCTTGTTTGCTGAGTCGATGTCCTTGGTATGCGTCCTATCTGTAGTATGCATCCTCGGTCTGTTGTCTGCGTCCTGTCCGCTCAAGATTTGTCAGTCGCGTCCTGTCTGCATTCGTCCATCAGTCGTGTCCTGTCTGTGATCTGCGTTCTGATCGTAGCTCTGATGCCATAAAGAAATTGATGAAGCATTTGGTTCCTTCTCATTAATTTGCAATATAAAGGTTACAATGTGGTTATCGAGTTGGTTCAACCAACTCGGTGGTTGCATAACCAAATTAGAGAGCACCTATGAGCGCTACTTTTGGTTATGCCAATAAATGCCAATAAATGGAATATAACAATATAACAATTTATTCTAACACATTGCTAGATTGGAAACTTCACAAGAAGAAAAGACCATAGTAGCCTTGATATAGAATATAAGGCCTTAGAATCCTTGAAAATGCCACAAAAGCCTTGATATTGAAAAATGTTGTAGAAGCCTTGATACTAAAGAAAAATTCAAAAGAAAGTATCTAACTCAGAAGCAAATTTTAGTACTAATATTTTGTTGCAGGAACTAGAAGATTCAGTGACTTGGAAAATCTTCGTACAAGAAGGTTAGGAGGAGCATCTTCTTCAGAATAAAATTCAACACTTGAATCAAAAGAGATTAGGAGAAGATCTCATAGATTAAGAAGGACTAGGTGAGTCCTTCTTGAATGCAGAGGTAGTAGAATTAGAGATCTAGGAGAAGATCTCACCACCAACACTTCCAAAAGTAGAAGATTGAAGATAAGGTCTCAAGGAAGACCAGAAGGAGTTGTGGAATCAAAGGCCTTTGAGAGGTCTCTATGAGCATCCAGTAAAAGGCTTGGTGAGCCTTGTTGAAGACTTCATAAAAGGAGTTCCAAGGAGAACTCATTGGAGAAATTCACTATTGGAGATAGTGAAATATTTGGGATAATTATCGCCATTCGAAAACAAGCCCAAGAAAAATAATTTGGCAAAGGAGTGCCAAATCTCAAAATACCTTAAGACATACATAATCTTGAGAAGAAGCCTACCAAATCCATGAGACCTAGAGATTTCCTCTCATAGCAAGAAGGTGCCACTTTAGAATAAAATATCTCTTCACATATATAGCAGAAAGGAGGAGACTACAAGAGGAGAACAAGCCACCAAAATTATAGGCTCGTGAAAGGGAGATCATATTTTGGTTAAGAAGTTGTTCAAGGCAGCCTACAGAAAGAGCTGCAATATCTCATCTAAGATAACAACTTTGTGCTCATAGACATCAAGATCTACATCCTCTACAAAAGTGGTGAAAAGGGCTTTCAGAAAAAGGTAAGAAACTATTGGTGCAAGTAGATTCATTAAGTGGACTACTTATCAAATTTTTTTAATAACCTTAACTAGATTGAAGTTGCAAAAAGGAGAATTAAATTAGAGTCTTCAAAAGGTGCAAAAAAGGAAAGTATTATTTAATGTTCATTTGCACTTTAGGAGTTGATTAGATTTCAGAAATTTTAAACTATCTATCAACTACCTATTATCTACTTCAAAAAATAAAATGAAGACTAGCTCCTATTACCTTTATGTTAAAGAAATTTCAGAATAAATCTTGAAGATTCATTTCAGATTATTCTTGATTAAGTTGTAGTAGATTGATTAAGTGCATTTGTTTTTGAGAGTTAATTGGAGTAATAAAGTGATATTATTAGTGAATTAAAATATTATTAGATTTGCACTATTATATTGCTCTCAAAAATATTATTGCTTGTGTTCTTGAGAAGGGCACAAAAATATAATTAATCAAAGTGTCTAAAGACACTATTAGTGCACAGAGATCTACAACTTTGGGTGGCCTGAGGAAGCCACAATATAAGATCTATCCTCCAAGTTTTTGGAGAATAATGTAACCACCAAAAAGAGCATCAAACGAATTGAAATATACTTGGTGAGTCTCAAGTTCAAGGCACAATAATAGTGTAGAAAATTACAGAAAAATAAAGCTTCCATTATTTGGTTACAAGCTTGGAACCTTTCATAAAACATCCAAGCTAAAAGGGGAATTTTTCCATTCTAAAGGGCAAACTCAAAACCCCTATTGCACTCAAATATTCTACCTCAAAACCAAAAATTTAGATGTGAAAAAAGAGTGCAAAATGAAGGTGCAATAAGAATACTTTATTTTACATTATATTACACAAATCCAAATCTGGTTGAAAAGGAAAAAAATGGTAGATTTAAAGGTGCTCTAGAAGCACTGCACTTGCTGAAAAAATTAGCCAAAGGCAACCGTATGATAGTAGCAATCAAGCTTAGCCCAAGTAACCAATCAATAGGCTCACACTCCTCTCATCCAAGATGGTCAAACCTGCAAAATACAATAAAGGGAGAACAACGTAAATCAAAGAGCAATATCATATACGAAAGGAGGATGTATGCAAGCAAGGAAGAAAGTAGAAAGGTACCATTGGAGCATTACTCACTCCATGATCATTGGTAGAAATTATTTCTCGAAGCCTCCACATTATTGCTCCATAGCCTAGCTAAAAGCAAGTGCAAGTGAATGAAAGAGGATTTGGAAATTATTGAAGCTTTAAGGATTCCAAAAAGGTCTGTTTGAACCAGTGAAAGGCCAAATGAGAACCCTAACACTCAAGGCAAGAGAACGCTCATCTTCAAGAAGGGAGTTACAAAAATAGGTTGGTGCATTGAGTGTATGTGATACACTTGTCTCCAAGGAAATTGAACATTATTCTAAAGAAGTGTAACATTCAGATGTTACAAGAAGGAGGACAAATGCATCATTTGCACCAGACTCCTCTCAAGCACTCAATATGAAACGAATGTGCCACTTGGAACCTTAGACAATAAGCTTCTCCATATTAAGGATATCAATGCTCAAGTTCAAAGAGAGAGTGCAAGTTAATTCTCATATCGATATTTACTCTTCACCATCTATGCACACAGTGTAGAATTGCAGCATGGAAAGAAGGTGTTAGAGCCTTCAATGCTTAATCCAAGTGAGGTCAAAGTGAGAGCTCAAGAAACACTAGTTTTGGAATGTGTATAGCTCCAAGAATATCCATTGGAGGGTGCAGTCAAAGTGTCTATGTAAACTACATGTAGCCCTAACTTCTCAACAAGAACAATGTCGTATATTTCTTGGTGAAAGGTAAAGTTGAATTCCCATTATTATATGCTTTATTTCCTTGGGAGTTATAAGGTTGTGATTGAAGGAATTTATTTAATTGAAAGCAATTTATCAAAAGGGAAAACTTTATCATATAAAATATTTGCAATATAAATCCTTGGAGCAATAAGGATTTATACTAGAATATAATAATTATTTACAAATATTATTGTGATCTAATTTATCCAAATATTAGGGAGTCATAAGGACTACTACTTCAAATTAATTAACTAGAAAATTAGATACACTTAACCTAATTCCCAATAGGTTATTTATAAATAGAGGTTTATCAAAGCTTTTTCAAAGGTTGGATATACATATTATTATTGTCTCAAATCTATCAAAAGGAGATAAAAGGTCCAAAATTATTACCTCTTTAAAATTTGAGAAGAGTGCTTAGTTCAATTGGAGTAATAAGGGATAATAAGAACTAATTTTGCCATATAAAAAATCAATTATCTATTGAACAATAAATTACAAAAATCACTATATCTTATCCATAGCAAACCAGGGAGTCATAAGGCATTCTAAAAATATGGTAATATCAGCTTCTATCAAATATTATCAAGTTAAATATAAGTGTGAAGCAAAAATACAACACTAAAAAAAATGAAAGTAAAATAAACTAATGAACAAGAGATTGCACAAAAATATGATTTTATTTAATAGATG
This sequence comes from Wollemia nobilis, assembly GCA_028583015.1. Lineage (NCBI taxonomy): Eukaryota > Viridiplantae > Streptophyta > Pinopsida > Araucariales > Araucariaceae > Wollemia > Wollemia nobilis. The sequence goes on from JAQPPZ010002093.1 coordinate 4,376,687, forward strand.
GGGGGGAGTTGAGAAACTCCTTTGTTACAATCTGTATGCTCGAAATAGCTTATTTTGATACAATAAATATAGATGCTAGGGTTCTCTGAAACCCTAGCTACAACAACAAGTAGTGTATCCAATGTATCTTGCTTTCAACAGGGTGAGTGGGCTTCTAGTTATCCGTAATCGGGCCACTCTAGCTTCAAAAACTATTAAACAATCCTTAAATGGTGCTATTCAATATTGCACACACATAAAACATAAAAGAGTTAGCCAACAAATGAGGGTTCCATAGTGTGAACCCTCAGAGTTGCAAACCAAATATTCTAGATCTGACTGAATAAAATGTGTAGAATCAAATAAAAATAAATAAAATGTATACAAAATACTTACTTTATTGTTTTTTTGCTCTGTTGCAGATTGATGGCAAGGTGCCCCAATGACACTTGGTGATTTTATGCGACTGATTTAGGTATGGGGCTGAAGGTACAACAAGCACTGGGATGCACCTGCAAAATGCTGCAGGTGCACGACTGTGCTTGTGGGATGAGGTAGACCCTTGGCTGCGTTTGTGGATTAGGGAAAAATCTATAGAATTAGATCAGGGGAGTGCAAAGGGATCAGTGGATGGATGATGATGGCGACGATGAAAGTGGGATGCAAAGGCTACTGAAATCGAAAAATCCTAAGGAAAATAGGGTTTTGGGGAAGGCTATCCTAGGGCACAACTAAGGCAATGTAGATCAAATTCACTCAGAAAGCAAGAGCTCTAATCAAAGCTAGTTCTCACCAGTTAGCTAAAGTTACAAATTTTTCTAGGGATTGAGCATTGAGAATGCTCCTATTTATTATCAAGCCTAGGGTTTACTTTAGGGTTTTACCAAATTGTGTGGCTAGGATAAAAGCAAATCCAAGGGATGATATTAAACTTTAAGTGTGACACAAATTAAGGAATATGGATGGATTAGATTAGATTAGATCGGATGACTGAGGTTAATTTAGCTTATAAAAATACAATTTATAATAAATATGTTAAAATATAATATAAAATATTATATTTAAATATAAATAATATAAAATAAATATAAATAAGTCAAATAGGGGTTAGAAAATTATGGGAAAAGGCTAAAGTGGGCCATTATATGATGGGTTTGGCATGGAATGACCCATTGCATGGTGGGAAAGGGTGATGGTGGATAAGTGGCTAGGATTTGGTGTCTACAGATGCCCCTTTTTGTACCATGTTGCATGAAACACAATATGGTGCAAAAACACAAGACACCTGGTTGGGCTTTGGATGCAAAAGCAACTTCTCTTTCTTGTTGGATTTTTGAGCAACAATGTTGAAGATAAAAGAATAAAGAATTTTGGAATTTTTGTGTAGCTTGCACCCTGAATTGGCGAATGGGATGATGGATGAATCTCACGAGCCAATTGAAAAATTTGTGCAAATTATGAATGATGTGATACCATTTTTTCCCTAATGGTGTGAAAGGGGTTGGTGTAAAATTTGATGTGATGTGTCTGCGTTTACCCTAATGGATGAAGGGTTTTGTGCAAATGTGATGTGATGTGGACGATATGAATGATGTAAAATGTGATACCATTTTTGCCCCAACTATGGGAAGGGGGTTGTGTCAAATGTAGATGTCATGATCATGTAAGATGTATCCCATCGTATGAGAATCATAACCAAATTATGGTTGCCCCAAATTTGGGGTGAGTCGATGTTGTTGAAGCATTTTGCCTTGTTGGCATCATTGATATGCAAAATTATGATGCAAAAAGGAAAAAATAGGAATCAACCTTTGACGTACTGCTAGTGACCAATCAACCTATCTAGTGCATATCTCGAAGGTGTTAAGGAGATTGTGAATGATGAAATTTGATTTGTGTCCATGTTTTAAGCCTCACGGACTAGGCCATCAATGACTACTTTTGTGCAAATTGTTCTTGGCAAGGTTTCACTCAAAATGTGAAGTACCAAATGTGATTGTGTTCTCGAACAAGGAGATAAGTGATGATGATGATGACCAAGTGTTCTTATGGTAATTCATTCATCTTACCGAATTGCATGGATGTGAATCGTTGCAATCGCCAAGTATATAGAATGAACCACTATATATGAGATTCACTTGTAATTTTGACACGTGTTGGAAGAAATGATGGTAGATTATGATAAAGAATTATGATGGAAGAAATGTGATGGAATCACCAATATTGGAGTTTATTTGTAAATGTGAGATTTTTAGTGGTTGATTTTACGTTTTTCGGAAAACAACAACTAATTTTATGGTCAAATCAACTCCAATGTTTGCAAAAATTTGTGGAATGATGAAGAATATGGAATAGAGGAGATGAGTGTTGGTTTTGTAAAAAATTGGATTTGTGTGATGCATTTTGCATCTTGATTTGTGCTTTTAACAAATGTGCATCATATTCGAAAAAAAATGGGTGCAAAATGATTCCTATTTTTACAAAACATGATTTGATGATATGCATGATGTGTGGGTGAAATTTGATGGGATTTTGAGGGGGCAAGCTCCTATTTTGGGGCCTTTTTACTTTATGGTATTTTTATGCTAGGCACCTGACTGTGCCTACGGTATTATGTAGGCAACCGTGTGTGCCTGTGACCCGTAGGTTCCGAACCATGCCTAAGTGTGCTAGCTGCAGCTATAAGTAGCTTAGAGTGCATTTTTTTTGGCTCATTCTTACGTTTGAGAGTTTTTGCATCTGCACCTAAGGAGTGGAGTGAATTGGTGAGGAAGGTGAGGTTGGTGAGAATCTATGCGAAAGCTATGGAAATGGAGGGAGTTCATGCTACTGGTGGAGCAGAGGCTCGATTTGCCTCGATAATGTTGAATTTTTTTTTTTGCTTTTATGCAATTTTTTTGAAGTTTTTTTTTTTTTTTTTTTCTTGTTTGGAATTAATACTAATGTAAAATATTTGTTGCTACGGTTGAGGGAGATAGAGCCTTGACATTGCTTCTCTCATCTTATTCCTGAGATAAGGAAGAAGCTCACAGAGGGTGATTGGGATCTACTGAGGGGGGTTGGCCTGGAGGGAGTGGCTAGGTTGGATGTGGTGAGGGTAGATGATGGATATATATCATAATTTATAGGGATATGGGATTCAAATAGGGGGATATTTTAGCTACCGACTGAGGAGGCTACTGTCACCCTTGAGGATGTATACCACATCCTCAAGGTGCTAGTAGAGGGAGTGAAGGTGACGATTGGGCATGATAAGAAGGTGGAGATGGAGAAGATGTTTGATGAGCAGTGGTGGGAGGCGAGGAAGGGATATGGGGGGATATGCTACCTAAGAATATATAAAGCTAAGGATTTGGATGCACTCCCAACCTTGATCATGTTTATGTTAGCAAACATAGTGCTACCTAATAGCACTAGTTGTAGGTTCCCTTGGAACCTATTGGGATTGGTGAGTGATCTACTCACCGACCCAAGGGGATATGCATGGGCTTCTACATTATTGGCACAACTATACCAGGAGCTATATGAGATGATATGGAGATGGAGGAAGGGGATTGGGTGCAGCTTCCTCTTGTAGTGTTGGGTTTGGGAGCAATTTAGTATGGCTCGATTGGAGGGGCTACCTTGCAAGGCATGGTAGATGGGTGAGCCCTATATGAGGAGATGGGTGATGGTTGAGGAGGTGCAGTCGATTCGAGAGGTGCATACAAGTCAATGGTATAGAGATATGTGGTCAGGGATAACTCGAGCTGATGTGATATGGAGGCCATGGCGAGGAACCATGTGGGAGGATGATGAGGGATAGTTGCATCAAGTGACGCAGACATGATGGTTGGTTTGGAGGAGGGATGAGGATGTGGAGTACTTCTAGTACTCATGGGTGTTGAGGTAGTTTGGCTTGCCTTAGGATGTGCTAGATGAGCTGGTGTTGTATCAACATCAATGGGATGAGGTGGGTATTCCATGTGCGGAAGCATGGCAGGTTCACACGGAGGATGATGAGCAGGTGGAGGTCCCAAATGTAGATGATCTCAGGGTAACTCCAAAGTATGCATCATGGTTTGGTACCCAAACAATATGGGTACCAAATATGGTGACTGATGGGGATGTGGTAGCTACAGGGTTGAGGGTGACTCCAAAGAGGATGTGACCTTAGTGATCGATGAGTTGGAGGTGGTCGAGAGGAGTAGCCTAGAAGACTTCCAAGGTGGAGGTAGCGGATGATGATGGGGAGGATTATGAGGAGATTGGGGAGATATCTGAGGTGGCAAGGCTGTGGGCAGAGTTGGAGCAGCTCCACGAGGAATGGGATACTACACTAAAGTCTCATAGGGAGGCTCTAATGGGGTGAGATGGCGTTATAGTTGAGTTACGAGTTACAATATCCTGAATGGAGGTGGAGCAACCAACAATTAGAACTGGTTATCAAGAGACGATCATGAGGCTTCAGGTAGAGATTTTGGTGAGGGAGCATCGAAATAAGATTGACTTGCAGTGACTACATGCTAGCGAGACACACACATTTCTTGGAGGATTTATGCATGGCTAATCACATCCCTTTTCTAGATCCTCCTTCATCCTCTAGGACCGAGGCATCAAGGCATACAACATCTAGTTCTAGGTCTAGGGCTCCTACTAGGTCTCAGGGGTCCACTCATAGACATTATCTTAGTGCTTAGATGCACTTTTGTATATGAACCTTAGTGCTCCATTGTAGCCTTTATGAAATTCATTGTACATATGCTATTTTTGATATATATACATGACTTTTTTTATATTTGTGTTATCTTTTGTGTGAATGTTTTTGTGTATGCAATGCATGTTTTATGAATTTTTTTTTATGCATATTTTATGGATGATTAATGCAAGCTAATCATGATGTATGCATAGTGTTATGGATGATTAATGCAAGCAAAATGACATGTATATGAATGGTGTTTATATGATTAATGCAAGATAAATGGCATGTATATTAATGGTGTTTATATGGATGATTAATGTAAGATAAATTACATGTATATGAATGCTAACTATATGAGAGGAATGCATGATGTTCTAATGATCCTTTTTAGTTCAAAATTTTGTTGGCCATTTTTGTTTATTGTTTTGCAATCGGGGGCACCAATCTTGGTGGCTTTATGTAGGTTGATCCATGATGAAGACATGGATGCTGACATGGAAGAAGATATGGATGTTGATATGGAAGAAGATATGGATGTTGATATGGAAGAATATATGGATGTTGATATGGAATGCTATAGGATTTTTAGAGACTCAAACAGACTAGTGCTATCAACCAAACTCACTAAAGATTGTCTAACTTTCTTTAGGACCAATGTGTGTGCAAGTGGATTTTATGTACAAAATCTTGAGCATGACAATGACCCTAGGAAATCAAGAACCAATGTGCGTGCATGTGAATTTTATTAACCCATTATGAGTAAATTGGACATGACCTATTATGGAGAGGACCAAGAAGCTAGATTTCCCGTATGTAAGGTCAGAGGTCTCTCTTTTTGGAAGAGAGACATATCACCTCGCATGAGCTTACTCCACTGCCAGTAAAGCATCTATAGCCCCGATGGAAACTCACTCCATAGTCTAATGATATAATATTTTAGGCCTTGGGGATGACTATATAAGTTTCTGAGGGAAATGTAGTATGATTATTACAGCTTTAGGGATCTTTGATGTGTGTATAGAACTTGTTAACTTTTTTATAGAGCTTTGGGGAATCATATTCTCAACCGAAGTGTGATGAGAATGTGACCCTATACTTACTACTCTATACTTTTGTGTTTATATTTTGAGAGCTATTATGATAGTGGTGAAAACCATTGTTTTTTATTTTGGACTATGTTGCATGATAGGACAAGCGAGGAATGTCCTTTTCACTTCAAGGTGCCACCCAAGTATGGTTTTATACCTCTTTGACTCAAAATATTTTTAAGGTGTGAAAAAGTGTGGTTGGTACTGTTGTGGTTCATCCACAACACACCCCAAAAGTGGGGACCCACCTTTGTTTTTGCAGGTTTTAGGGAAGATCTCAAAGACCCGGATGCTAAAAATGAAGAAAAGAAGAAAAATGCCTAAGTGTTGAAAGGGTCACGAAATCGCGACCTGTCTCTCCATCGCTGCGAAAAATTGAAATCGCGACGCGTTTTTTGGAAGCGTACGGAAAGTTGAGAATGGTAGCGATTTCGCTACAAGTTGCCGAGAGGAAGCACAAGGTTGAAAGTGGTAATCATTTCACTACTTTTTCGTGAAGCGGAGGCTCGAAAGAAAAGTGGTAGCGAATCGCTACCACTTCGTGAAGCGGAGGCTCGAAAGAAAGGTGGTAGCGAATCGCTACCACTTCGTGAAGCGGAGGCTCGAAAGAAAAGTGGTAGCGAATCGCTACCACTTCGTGAAGCAAAGGCGTGAAAGAAGAGTGGTAGCGATATCGCTACCACTTTACGAAGCAAAGGCGTGAAAGCAAGGTGGTAGCGATATCGCTACCACTTTGCGAAACAAAGGCTCGAGACCAAAGTGGTAGCGATATCGCTACCACTTCATCGAAGGAAGGCTCGGAACCAAAGTGGTAGCGATATCGCTACCACTTCATCGAAGGAAGGCTCGGAACCAAAGTGGTAGCGATATCGCTACCACTTTTTGAAAAGAAGGCAAAGCAAAGTCGGTAGCGATATCGCTACAACGAGCCACTCGCGGGCGTACGGACCAAGAACATGTCGCGATATCGTGACATGTCACGATTTCGTGACATGTCGCGTTATCGCGGCTAGGAAACGGAAGAGGCCAAATGCAAATTCTATCGGGATTTCCATGGGAAAGCGTTACGAAAGGTGCAGGAGACGCAGGACACATGGCAGAAATGATAGAACCAGAGTAACGTTTCATAACAACAGTTACTGGCCGCAGAGATCGAGCGTTACGAATGCACGCAAAGGTTAGAATACCAAAAGGCGGGAATTGAAGCGAAGGGTCCCGGGAGTCGAAACGAAGCGTCATGGAACAACCGAGAACGCGCGACATAAAGGTTAAATAGCAGAAATGTAGATGGATACGGGGCTGGAGACTGTAACAAAAAGCATTATTTATTGAAATAAAGGATTTTTCTTTGGTAACACGACTTTTGTGTGTAAAATCAAAAGGAGATCGAAGCCAAAACTATTGTTTTATTGTCAATCTTTCCGTTGCATCATTTTGTCTTGTATCTATTTCGTTTACGCCATGGGATGGGTTACGATAGGTGAATGGTAGAATGATGCAGTTATATTCTTTTCCTTAGAGTCTTGCATCCGATCTGATTAGATTGTGTGTTAGTACAGATCCGATCGGTTGGGTTGTTTTGGGGACTTCATCTCTTAACTTGGGATTTTTGCAGGGAGGAGATCGTTAACCATTTTAATATCCTTCATTATTTTCCAGTTGACTCAAAAATAACAGTTTCTGTTTTATTCCTTGATATGCTTAATTTCATGTCAGAGACTAACATTGAAATAACATAACTATTGAATAGAGATAAAACGAACAAGTTAACCTTAGAATAAATTGTGAATATTAGAACATCAAAAGGATTTTTGTTTATTTTTGATTAATCAAACAAGTCAAGATTATAAAGTTCATTGAGAATCAACAAAGGCCCCTTGTTAACAACTATCTACAGGATTTGAGTTATTCTGGGATATATCAGCTGTATGTATTAAATTGAAATTCATTTTTATATACGTAAAATCTGTTTCACAAAGAAGCTTGGAGAAATAATAAAAGGAAGGAAAATAAAATAAATTATTTCTTTGCAAGAAAGAGTCTTTTGTTCGAGACTCTAAGTTGCGTGTTATTATTTGTAATATGACAAATTAACACTCAACATTTTGGCGCTAGAAGGAGGGCCTTCTGTATTGCTTTGCAATTTTGATTTGTTCTAACAATTAACGTGGGTAGTTTTGTTTCCACCTATTGTGCTTGTAGGTGTAACATTTAGACATTTTATCTGGCAGAAGAGTTGAGAAATATTTTAGAGTCCTAGAGTTTCCAAGCTGGCCCAACCTGAGTACATTGCTACTAGGTCTAAAACCACAGGGGAAACTATCTTCCAAAGCCTTTCTCCCACTGCTAGGAGGCCAAAAAACAAAACATTAGAAGTTGAAATACCACCCAAGATACTTGAGTTAGGGATTTATTTGGACTCAAGTACCTCTAGTGGGCCCGAACCCTTAAGTTCAAGTGGGATAGTAACACCAGCTTGTATCTCGTCTCCACAGCTCCAGGAGTTCCAATTGTTCCCACAGTGGTTGACACCTTTGAATAACATGGCCCAACAACAACAACAACAACAACCACCGCCCTTTGGTATGGTGCTCGGAGTTCCCCTTTAGATATTCCCGGGCAGTCCACGACTTGCCTAGAAACATTGAAAGGGGATTACCCAAATTCATTCATGATGGTCCAACAACATCAGAAGATCATGTCCAAATCTATAAAGATTACATGTTTAGGCAGGGGGTTACTCACGAGGATGTTGCCCCGTCGAGTTTTCCCTGCTAGTCTAGACCACATTGCTAACGAATGGTATCGAAATTTGCCAACAGGGTCCATAACTTCATGGGCCCAGCTAGAAACTGCATTCATAGGTCAATTCAGATAGTTAGTAGATCCCTCCATGACATACAATTTCTTCGTATCTTGCAAAAGACAAACCAATGAACCCATTCGAACGTTCAATCAGAGATTTCAAAAGCTATATACGAATGTGACTCGTCACTTTGCGATAGACCCTGCAATTGCCTTGCAGCTATACTTCGGAGCCTTAGATCCTTTAACATCTTTGTTGACTAGAAGGAACCCTCAGGTTACAACCCTTCCTTTGGCTTATGCAGAAACAATGACTCTCGAACAGTAGATGAACCTGCCAGGCGCAGGATTGTCTCAATTGACTGGGATGGGACAATATGGCCCATACAACCAATTTGCCATGATGAACCTGTAGTAGCACCACAGGCTCCGATGTTGAACAACTTCCAAACACCCACCCAAGTTACGCCATTGTCAAGTTATCCGAATGCCGCTGTTCAAACACAGTAGTTTGATTCAAAATAACTCGATGGGTTTGCATGGGTTCGGTATGGGCAATAATCTGTTGACCATGTCGGGGTTTGCTCCAATTAACATGCCAAGCTCAACGACTTATCCAACAATCACTCCCATTCAAAGTGTGAATCTAGGATGGAATCCACCTGCCCAAACTCAAGCCATTCAAAATGGGAATCCAGGATGGAATCCACCGCCCAAACTCAAGCCATTCAAAATGGGAATCCAGGATGGAATCCACCCGCCCAAACTCAAGCCATTCAAAATGGGAATCCAGGATGGAATCCACCCGCCCAAACCCAAGCCATTGTACCCAATCCAGAGGTGGCTAATGCAGCCAACACAACTCGGACTCGCAATTGCAAGTGCCTCAACCACAAGGGTCCGAAGCGGCCATAGAAAATATGAAAGAAACGTTGGCCAAGGTGTTGGTAACAGTGGGGAATGTCAATAAAAAAGTTGATCAGGCCATGGGCCATAACCGACCTCACAATCATAGAGGAAAAGGAATGTATAACACGCAGCCTAACAACGGGCGGGTACCCAATCCCGTTGCCAACCAGGTAGACATTTCGGAAGACTGTGGAGATGCAGGATCTTGTGATAATGATTGCCCGCACTGTGGCCACGTGAAACCGGAGTCTATGCTAACGGAGGTCATACATTCCCATGAAAGTGAAGAAGAGGAGGATGTAGAATTTTTTGGAAGCGAAGATGAAGAAGCTTTGGAAGTTCATGCAAACAAACGTTTTGGGAAAGCAAATCACAAATATTACACTAGGAGTTCTAAAGAGCCCAAAACTTCCTCTCGCTCCTCCTAATAATCAATTACTCCCTCCCCGACCCTAAAGGAGATGTCAATCCCCCTCCTCCATCGAAGGTCGAAAAGTCTAAGATGATGCAAAACTTGCCAAATCCAGAAAAGCTCACTTACGATTTGGTGGAAGATATGAAGAAGAATAGGGCCAATGTATCGATGTATGACATGGCCCGATTATTAGGCCAAGAAGTGAGTTCACCAAAAGGATTAAATCCATCTGCACAAGTTCATGAAGCTAAAAGTGCTGAGTCCCAAGTGGTTGTACAAAAAGAAAAATGAGATATACCTCCCTTTTGGTAACCATTAGAATTGCAGGTAAAAACTTGCACAATTGTTTAATAGACTCAGGGGCCTCGGCTACTATCATGCCCTTAGAAATCTAGAAATATTGGGACTTACACCAAAGCCTTCTAGGAGCAGTGGTGGTGCAGTTGGACAGAGTCAACCATGGAGGCAGAGAGGAGAGCCGGGTGATGTGCATATTCAAGTCAATTCGAACCCGGAGTTCAACAGCACATAGACATATTGGTGCTCGATATTCCTATCAAATATGGCATGGTATTGGGAAGAGATTGGAGTAAGAACCTAAACGGTTACATTGTGACAGACTCTTCACACATGTGGCTGCCTTGGAGGGGAGTGGCCAATCAAATTCGAATTGACAGTGAACCCCGACTCAAAGAGATGATCACAGATTACAACAAGCCGAACGAGATCCAATACATTGAAGCTGAGTTGGGAGCATACTGTTTGGACATAGAAGCACTCAAAAATACCCATGATGAAAGGATTGGGCGCAACTTCATCGAAGGACATCAAGACATTTGGACCTTAAGATTTGATGGATCCAGGTCCGGACAAGGAGCAGGAGCCGGTGTTGAATTGTCATGTTCGGACCAGGAGCCTATATTCGCCGCATACGGACTACGAGCTCCTCGCCACCAACAATATGGCAGTATATGAGGCTTTGATTCTTGGACTACAATTGGCCATTCAAAAGAAAATTAAACATATCAAAGTCCTTGGTGATTCGGAACCGGTGGTGAAACAAGTGAGGGGACAATACATATGCAAGGACAAGGCGGCTCAGGCTTTACCGAACTAGGGTCAGAGATTTAATAGATGAGTTTGACGCCTTTAACATTTCTCCGATCTCGAGAAAGGGCAATCGTCCGGGCAGACTCCCTAGCCGTAGCAAGCGAGTATGTTGAAGCCAATGGACCATAAGAAATGCAAGAAGTTCTCTATAGAGTTGGTCCCTTGTCCCTCGATACCGTATAATGTTACGAACTTCCAAGTATTTGATAGTGACAGCACATATTTCATTTTGTCACTAATTCTGGTATATTTGAAAAGCAGCACATAGATGAAGAAGAAAGGGACGTAGAGGAGGTAGTTTCGAAAGATAAAAATCCTGTAAAAAACAACAGGATGCCTGATGAGATAGCTTCATTAGAAAAAATCTTTGATATCGGATGCAAACCAAGAAAAGGTAAAAGGGTTCCATCTCCCTGGAGAGGCCTCGTGATTTGGTTAACATTGGAAGTGCAGAAAATCCCCGGGAGGTATTCATAGCAAAAGCATGTACCAAGCAGAAGAAGGATTCCATAGCAAATGCATTAAAAGAATACATAGATTGCATTGCTTGGAGTTATAAGGAGTTGAAAACCTATGATCGGAATGTCATAATGCACACGATTCCACCGAAGCCGCAGTCCAAGCCCTTCAGGCAAAGACAAAGGCGAGTTAATCCATTATTAGAACCCTTGATAGAGAAAGAGGTGAAGCGACCGTTAGAAGCTAAGATCATCTTTCCCGTTAGGCATTCCACGTGGGTTGCTAACCTAGTCCCTCGTGGAGGAAAAAGAGTGGAGAAATAAGGTTGTGCATTGATTTCAGAAATCTCAATAAGGCATCCCAAAAGGACAACTACCCGTTACCCACCATCGATGAAATACTCCAAAAGGTAAACGGGTCGGAGATGATGTCATTCCCGGATGGTTATTCGGGATATAATCAGGTCCTTATCCATCCTAGTGATAGGATGAAGACCGCTTTTACGACAAAATGGGGCACCTTTGCATACGGGAGAATGCCCTTCGGACTATTGAACGCAGGTGCCACTTTCCAAACGAGCTATGGATTTTGCTTTTAAAGGGCTTATTGGTAAGTGCATCATTGTTTACGTCGATGACATTCCTGTATTTTCTAAGAACAGGGAAAACCATGTCGTGGATCTTAAGAAAGTCTTTCAAAGATGCAGGGAACATGGTATATCTCTCAACCCAAAGAAGTGCATCTTCGGGGTAACAGAAGGAAAACTGTTGGGGCATATAATATCTAAGGATGGAATTTCCATTGACCCTGAGAGAATAGAAGCCATACAGAAAATTCCTCGTCCCAATAGCAAGAAGGGGTTGAGATCATTTTTCGGAAAGATCAATTTTGTCGAAAAATTTATCGCAGATTTTGCAGAGATAGCAAGACCTTTGAACGACATGCTAAAGAAAGAGGTCCGGATCATTTGGACAGATGAAAGGATAGAGGCTTTTGATAATATCAAGGATGCGATTTCTAAAGCCCCGATTTTGGTGAGTCCCGATTATACGAAGCCTTTCTATATCTACACATTTGCTTCGGATCACTCCTTTGCGAGTGTTTTAACTCGTAAGAGTGAAGGCAAGATTGAAAATCCCATTGCTTTCCCGAGTAGTCCTCTCAAAGATGCGAAGCCGAGATATTCTACCCTAGACAAGCAAATGTATGCGCCGGTTAAGACCGTAAAAAATTCAGGCACTACATAGTCCACAATAGGGTCTTTGCTATCGTCCCGCATCCCCGCTGTCAAAGCCATGTTCGTTCGTAATGAATTAGGTGAGAAGCGTGGTAAGTGGGTTTCAACTTTGCAGGAATTTGATCTCGGAGATTCAATCGATGAAGATAGTGCGGGGGCAAGGGTTAGCTAAGGCAATCGCGGAACAGATCTCGCAATTCCTTGTCAACATTATGAAGTCGCCGATGTAACCAAGGAGGAGTGGTATGCAGATGTGGTGTACTATCTACTAAATGGTAGGTGTCCATCATTTTTGAATGCTACTCAAGGCAGAGCCTTGCGTTTGAAGTCCGCTAATTTTCTAGTTAGATCCGGCACATTATACGTAAAGAACCATGAAGGTATTTACCTTCGTTGCGTTGATCAAGAGGAGGCAATGCGAATACTCGAAGAGTTTCATGGTAAACATGGGACAGGGCATGGGTCTCGCTAATGCCACAGCCCATCAAATCCTCGGAGCCGGTTATTATTGGCCTCAACTATTCAAGGATGCCCATTCTCATGTGAGGTCATGTCACATATGTCAAACTGTAGCCAATAGAGACATAAACGCTTCCATGCCTTTACAGTCCGTAATCGAGTCCAGACCTTTCGCGCAATGGGGCCTGGATTTTATTGGGATTATCAGCCCCAATTCATCCGATGCTCACAAATATATTCTCGACGGCTACGGATTATTGCACGAGATGGACCGAAGCTATCCCCACAAAGAATGCTACTGCAGAGGTGGTCATTAAATTTTTAGAAGATAACATTGTCACTAGATTCGGGATGCCTAACTCCATCGTAAGTGATAATGGTTCGGCCTTTTCCTCTCTAGAGTTTGCTAATTGGGCATTTGATAACAGCGTGAGTTTAAAGTTCTCCTCCAATTATTACCCGCAAGGTAACGGATTGGCCGAGTCATCCAATAAGAATCTGTTGACCGTCATAAAAAAATTGTTGGAAAGGAATCCGCGGGACCGGCACAATAAGCTTAAGTTGGCCCTTTGGGCTGACAGAATCAGAGTCAAAGAAGCAATAGGGACATCTCCTTACCATCTCGGTTTATGGACAAGATCCCATTTTTCCCGCAAATCTCAGATTACAAACGCCGCACTTCATGAAAGATTATTTTGGAACTAATGATAAACTTGAGTCTAGACTAACGCAATTAATGCGCTTGGATGAAAAAAGGGATGAAGCTATGCTTCATTTTAGTAAACACCAAGACATTGTAAAAATATGGTTTGACAAAAGGTCTAAGGCCAAGGCGTTTAAAATTTCAGATTTAGTGTTGTTATGGGACAAAAGACATGAGAAGAAGGGGGAACATGATAAATTTGATTACCTTTGGTTAGGTCCCTACCAGATTTCAGAGATCCTAGGGGAAAATAGTTTTAGACTAAAAACCTTGGATGGAAAGGATTTGGCACTACCTATCAATGGGTTGCACTTGAAGCATTACTTTCAAGCATGAGGTGGTTGGGCTTTGTATTATATGTAATAACGCTGTAATTTCTTGCTTTCATTTTTCATGTTTAGGTGTGTATTATTTTTTTTTGACATGTCTAAGCTTTGTATTAATGTTGTGATCTGTTTCTTTGTGTGCAGATTTGATACTTAAGTGTGTGTTTCAAGAGATATCTAGTTTTGTGTCAATGCTGTAATTTAGTTTCTTGATGTGCAGATTTGATATGTTAGTATGTATTCATTTTTTATTTCAGGTTTTTCTTGTATTAATGTTGGGTTTTTGCGTTTGTGTGCAGGTTGGACATTTAGGCGGTGGTGTTCCTTTGATTTCCTTTTCATTGCCTTAAAAAAAAAAAAAAAAAAAAAGGGAATAAAAGCTTGATGTTGAACGCATGCCTAAGATTGGGAGAATATGAAACATTGGAATCATGTTGTAAAAGCTCCACATGTAATACAAACAGTTAATTTAGATCATTTGAAGCTTGTGATGCATGAAAAAGTCAGTTTTGCATGACAAATCATCTCATTTGCAATTCAAGAAATAATGCATTCATGTTCCATCTCACTTTTCATACATTTCACCGTAGTGGCATATGCATCTTAGGTGCAATTCATTTGAGTATGTTGAATCCTCTTAGGGTTATGTTATAACATAAATCTAAGTAAATCCTAAGGTTGGAAACTGAGTCTTGAAGTATCTAGGACCAAGCACGTTTCATACATTAAAAGGGATCTTGAGCAAAATGATCAAAACCTAACTTGGAGGAAAAGGTTGGGCGAAAATGGTTTTCATGTCTATCCTATTATGCAACATGATCCTAAAAATAGTGGTTTTGACCACTTCCATAGAGCTTAAAGCCTAAAATCAGTAGTAGTAAGGATAGGGTTAAATTCTCATCTCGGTTGGTTGAGAATCTAATTCCCCAAAGCTTTGATTGGACCCACATGGAGTAGTAAGGATAGGGCATAAATTCTCATCTCGGTTGGTTGAGAATCTGATTCCCCAAAGCTCTTATGTTTCATTTCGTATTAAGTCTTAGATTGTAAGGATCGTACTATTTGTTCCTAACCAGGATGGGTAGTCATCCCCAAGGTCTAAGTAACAAGATTAATATTTTCCATTTACATTTAAAATCTTGGGTTGTAAGGATCGTACTATTTGTCCCTAACCAGGATGGGTAGTCATCCCCAAGGTCCAAGAAGTAAAATAAATAAATTTTTCCCATCTCATCCTTATATTGGATTGTAAGGATCGTACTACTTGTCCTCTCGCAAGGGATGGGTAGTCATCCCCAAGGTCCAAAGAAATGAAGATAAGTTTTGGATTATGGGGTTAGATAGGCCCATGCATGGCATCATGTCTTGCCTAAAAAATAAGACCACTGATTGTCTAGAGGGTTAGACTAGCATGACCATTTCTTCCATAATTGGTTTAGTTATTTTGCTCAAAGTGAGGTAAAGAATTCTAAATCAGAATAGTAAGGATAGGGTTAAACTCTCATCTCGGTTGGTTGGGAGTCCGATTCCCCAAAGTTCTGATTTCACATCCACTTGCACATGGGTTCAAGATAGTAGGGACTCATAACCAACTTTGGGATATAATGAACCGTTCACTAGTGGATCCTAAGAGGGTTTGGCAGCCTTGAATGTTTGCACATAATACTACAAGAGTGACTATGCATTTTCTCATGGCATATTCAGTAGGATACACAAATCATTCACAATTTCGCATATGCATTCATGCAAAACCGATGATGGAATGTGGATCAAATTCAAATGATAAGGAAAGGAATTCATTGCACACACCGAGCTAGTACTTGATGATTCAGATAGTTCATGTACTTCTGATTTTGGGCATTAGTTATATTGATTATGGGCTAACCCATGTTTTCAAATTTGTGATTTGTGTTAGGTTGGGTTCTTACTAAAATACTCAAGAGCATTTGACAGCAGAGTCGCCATTTGTTGTGGTTCATCCACAACACACCCCAAAAGTGGGGACCCACCTTTGTTTTTGCAGGTTTTAAGGAAGATCTCAAAGACCCGGATGCTAAAAATGAAGAAAAGAAGAAAAATGCCTAAGTGTTGAAAGGGTCACGAAATCGCGACATGTCGCGAAATCGCGACCTGTCTCTCCATCGCTGCGAAAAATTGAAATCGCGACGCATTTTTTGGAAGCATACGAAAAGTTGAGAATGGTAGCAATTTCGCTACAAGTTGCCGAGAGGAAGCACAAGGTTGAAAGTGGTAATCATTTCACTACTTTTTCGTGAAGCGGAGGCTCGAAAGAAAAGTGGTAGCGAATCGCTACCACTTCGTGAAGCGGAGGCTCGAAAGAAAGGTGGTAGCGAATCGCTACCACTTCGTGAAGCGGAGGCTCGAAAGAAAAGTGGTAGCGAATCGCTACCACTTCATGAAGCAAAGGCTTGAAAGAAAAGTGGTAGCGATATCGCTACCACTTTACAAAGCAAAAGGCATGAAAGAAAGGTGGTAGCGATATCGCTACCACTTTGCGAAACAAAGGCTCGAGACCAAAGTGGTAGCGATATCGCTACCACTTCATCGAAGGAAGGCTCGGAACCAAAGTGGTAGCGATATCGCTACCACTTCATCGAAGGAAGGCTCGGAACCAAAGTGGTAGCGATATCGCTACCACTTTTTGAAAAGAAGGCAAAGCAAAGTCGATAGCGATATCGCTACAACGAGCTACTACGGGCGTACGGACCAAGAACATGTCGCGATATCGCGACATGTCGCGATTTCGCGGCTAGGAAACGGAAGAGGCCAAATGCAAATTCTGTCGGGATTTCCATGGGAAAGCGTTACGAAAGGTGCAGGAGACGCAGGACACGTGGCGGAAATGACAGAACCAGAGTAACGTTTCATAACAACAGTTACTGGTCGCGAGAGATCGAGCGTTACGAATGCACGCAAAGGTTAGAATACCAAAAGGCGGGAATTGAAGCGAAGGGTCCCGGGAGTCGAAACGAAGCGCCATGGAACAGCCGAGAACGCACTGACAGTAAAGGTTAAATAGCAGAAATGTAGATGGATACGGGGTCGGAGACTCATAAAAAAAGCATTATTTATTGAAATAAAGGATTTTTCTTTGGTAACACGACTTTTGTGTGTAAAATCAAAAGGAGATCGAAGCCAAAACTATTGTTTTACTGTCAATCTTTCCGTTGCATCATTTTGTCTTGTATCTATTTCGTTTACGCCATGGGATGGGTTACGATAGGTGAATGGTAGAATGATGCGGTTATATTCTTTTCCTTAGAGTCTTGCATCCGATCTGATTAGATTGTGTGTTAGTACAGATCTGATCGGTTGGGTTGTTTTGGGGACTTCATCTCTTAACTTGGGATTTTGCGAGGAGGAGATCGTTAACCATTTTAATATCCTTCATTATTTTCCAAACCGACTCAAAAATAACAGCTTCTGTTTTATTCCTTGATATGCTTAATTTCATGTCAGAGACTAACATTGAAATAATAGAACTATTGAATAGAGATAAAACGAACATGTTAACCTTAGAATAAATTGTGAATATTAGAACATCAAAAGGATTTTTGTTTATTTTTTATTAATCAAACAAGTCAAGATTATAAAGTTCATTGAGAATCAACAAAGGCCCCTTGTTAAAAGATATCAGTAGGATTTGAGTTATTCCGGGATATATCAGCTGTATGTATTAAATTGAAATTCATTTTTATATACGTAAAAGCTGTTTCACAAAGAAGCTTGGAGAAATAATAAAAGGAAGGAAAATAAAATAAATTATTTCTTTGCAAGAAAGAGTCTTTTGTTCGAGACTCTAAGTTGCGTGTTATTATTTGTAATATGACAAATTAACACTCAACAGTGTACAAGATTGCTTTTGTAATTAGTTGATAGGACTCAAGATTCTTTTAATGTGAAAAAGTGCTTTTGGTCCACATATTTTTGGAGGTTGCTAGACACACTAGT
Source organism: Wollemia nobilis (assembly GCA_028583015.1). NCBI lineage: Eukaryota > Viridiplantae > Streptophyta > Pinopsida > Araucariales > Araucariaceae > Wollemia > Wollemia nobilis. The sequence goes on from JAQPPZ010002093.1 coordinate 4,394,830, forward strand.
AGTGGCTGAGTGAATGAAAATTTGGGTTTTGTGACTTTGGAAAAATGGGATTGCTGGTTTATGATAGTGGATAACATTGCATAAATACCAAAAATAGGTACCCCCAATTATGGAAACTTGACTCTTTTATTTGGCCATATCATCACTACTATAAAAAATCCTTGAACATGGGATGGGATGAATGCAATATAAGAAATGAGGGAATGTAGTGGAATGCACACGAGATGTGAAATATAGTGGAATGCATGCAAATACAATTGTAAAAATGCAGTATGTATGAATGTAATGTTAAAAATGTATGTAAAAATGCCTATATGTAAATGTCGGATGTATGCAATGAGAGTATGCCTATATGAATGATATATATATATATATATATATATATATATATATATATATATATATATATATATATATATATTTATCCATGTATATATATACATATAAACATCATATTAAAAATATAATACCTTTAAATGGATAACATTAAGTGGTTCGGGTTCCTCTACTCCCTCTAAATCGGTAAGTCTATATGTACCATTACCCACCTTTTGGGAAATTATGTATGGACCTAACCAATTAGCCGTGAATTTCTCACGAAGGTGTGGCAAAGCATTGGTGTTTTGTTGGTTCTCTTTAAGTACAAGATATCCTACTTGGAATTCACAAAGATGAACTTTGGCATTGTAATCATGCTTGAGGTGGTCTTGATAAACTCATAGGTGTTCTAGTGCATTGACTCACCTCTCATCAAGAAGAGTGAGTTGGTCAAGACGTGCTTGTCTAGCGGTGTCATCATCTATGAATTCCTACAAAGAAATTCACAATGAGAGGATTTCAAACTCAAGAGGCATGATAGCTTCCACTCCATAGACCAAGGAAAATGGTGTTGCTGTTGGTGCTCAGATGCTTGTTCGATAAGCCCATAGTGCCAAAGGGATTTTTGTATGCCAGTCTCTATGATTTTTATTAAAAAAATTCTTGAGAATAGCAATCAAGATCTTATTGGTAGCTTTGTCTTGTCCATTTTATTATGGGTAATAAGAAGTCGAGAAACTATGTTGGATATTATATTTCTTGTAAAGTGCTCGAACTATGTTTCTTCTTGAGAAGAGCAACAAATTGCTCTTGTTCATCGGATGATAGGCTTTTTACAAGCTTGAAAATTTGGGGATTATTAGGATCTGAACTAAGGTTCACTTCGATGGTATCTTCAATAGATATATGTGAACCTTCCTCAAGTTGATGTGGTGTTGGGATCAAATGAATATCATCTAAGATGTCATCCAACTCTTCCTGCTTATCGTCATCTAACTCTACCTGAAAGACCTCGGGATTCTTGGTAGAATATGGAGGTGAAGGTGGAGGGGAAGGAGGAATGTAGTTGGTGGAAGCCCTTAACAATTCCTCGGATAGGACGAACTCCAAAAAGGAGGGTGGGGAAGAAATCCGGTCCATGTCAACAAGGCTTTCGTCAATTGGGATTGGCTTAGCCAGATTGTATGGATTACGGAGTGGGGTGAATAAGTCAATAGGATTCATATTGACTTAGTTGGAAAAGAGATGGATTGGAAGAATGGATGATTGGATTAGAACCGATGTTGAATCTTGTTTACCCTGGATAGCAGCAACAAACATGAAATCAAATTCTATGTACATGCAAAGAAAAATTTTGTTTTTGGTTTTTTAATGTTTTTGAATATTTTTTTTATACACATATGTTACAAATTTTGGCTTGGTTGAATGGCTCAATGGAACTCAGGTGGGGGTGGTTCACCAGGTGGGTCAGGTTGTTCTTGTGGAAGAAGCAACCGAAATATGGGTTGATGGATGGGGAACATTCTGAGATAAAACTCATCCTGTTGGGTAAGGGGAACGATGGGCGAAAATTCCTCTTCAGAATCATCAGAAGTGTTGGACATAAGTTCATACTCTTCATAACTTTCATCATCAGAATCTGGGAGCGGGTAGGAAAATTTTAGGGGGTCTTCTTCTTCATTGAAACTAAGCTCTTGAAGAGCTTGTTCAAGAGAAGTGGTGGAGAAATATGGAAGGGGGCTTTGTCTTCGTCATTGAGGCTAAGCCTTTGGAAAGCTTGCTCAAGGGAAGCGGTTGTGGAAAGCGGGGTATATCCTAAGCCTGAACGATCATGTGCTCCATGATATGGGAAATCAATGATGTCATGTATTCCTTGTTCATGGGAACCTAGACCCTGACCTTGCCAATTGACTATGTGGAAGTAGCGAGATGGAAATCCCACCATGTTTTGTATGTTGGCACGTCTCGGCTCTTTTGGTTCTTTGGGTGGATTTGCCTCAATTGAGGAATCCAACCCTCCATAGACAAAGTTAATACTATTAGGAGTAGAACTCATATCATAGATAACACCTATGGTTAAAGGAGGGTCACATGGGCGACCAAAATCCTTGGTTGTAGGAATGGCAAGGGGGGTAATGGTAACGTCTTGGACCACGTATTCACCAATACCAGGACTAGTGATGTGGACCTCAACTTGGGATGAGGTGGTGGATGATGTGGGAATGGATGGCTCAGGATTGGCAGGGGTTGTGGAAGGTGATGGGGAGTTGAATATTTCACACTCTGAAAGTTTGACTTGTGAAACATCGACTGATGGAGAAATATTGGGTGATGGTTTGGAATTAGAAGAAGGTGGATGAGGCAATGATGATGAAGAAGAAATGGTTGTAGAAGGAGTGGTTGATGTGGACGATGTGGTAAAAGTGGATTGACCTTGACCACATGTACAAGAAGAAATGGATGATTGAGAGGGTGTGGTGATGGGTAACTCCTCAAGGATAGGAGCTTTAGAAGAAGATGTAGATGGATTCGAAGATGAAGTGGATGGATTCGATGATGATGGGGATATGAATAGGTGGGTGGAAGGTAACATGGATTCATAGGGATTTGAAATGAAGTTGTAGTACTTGAAAGGTTCTACATCCATGGGGATACAATGGACTTGACCATCATGAACGTATTTCAAGCACTGGTGGAGAATTGATGGAACACATTTCATTTCTCTCATCCAAGGTCTACCAAGGAGTACATTGTACGCCATGGCCCCTTCCAATATGTGGAACATAGTGTGCAACATTTTAACCCCTACTTCAATGGGCAAAACAACAGTGCCAACTATGGTACACAAAGCATCGTTAAATGCTTTGAGGGTGAATGATGACTTGGAAATATGGGAAGGTGGAAGCTTGAGGTTGCTAAGGGCAGCGGTAGTGATGATGTTGATGGATGAGCCGATATCAATTAAGACTCTCTTAAATGACTTCTTGTCTATTAAGGCCATGATATGCAATGGAGGATCTACGGATTCTGATGTCATAGACTTTATTTCAAAGTCATAAAAAGTGATAGATGGCTCCATGCATGTTCTAATGCTCCCTACAAAATTGTTGAAGGCATTGGAATCTTGAGCTTCTAATTCAATGGATTTTAAAATTTCCATTAGGGCTTCCCTATGCCTAGGGGATTGTTGGATGAGCTCATATAAGGACAATTTTGCTGAAGCCATTTTCAAACTTGTGGTCAACCGGCTGCTTAAGGATACCGTTGGCCTTAGAGGGTGATGGATGGGTTGATTGGGTGGATTAGAAAGATGAATTGGTGGGGATGGATTTGGAGAAGTTTGGATAGGTGGTGGGTTTGAAGGTTGTACGTTTGGTTGTTGGGCAGTTTGTTGATTTTGCCTTTGACCTCTTGTTACCACATGGACTGCTCCTACAAAATTTTGATATTGTTGGACATGGTTAACTTGGTTAGGAGGTGTATGATGATTATTACCTCCTACATTAGTTTGAGCCTCTTCATGGTTGGGAAGAGGTGTCTAAAAAATTCCCAAGTTCTGATTTTGTGGAGCTAGGGGGTTATCTACCTTAAGGACCCCCAAGTCTACGAGGTCTTGAACAATGTTCTTAAAAACATTGCATGTGTTGAGGTCATGACCATTTTGTCTATGATATGGATAAAATAAGTGTTCCCTGTAACTTCTGCCACGTTTGGTAGGGTCATCAAGCCTGATTTCTGGTAAAGCCAACTTATTTATTTCATACAAATTTCAAAATATGGAAGAATACGACTTCGTTAAAGGAGTGTATTGGCGTTGGGGTCGAGCATGTAGTCGACGGGTGGGGTTTTCCACAGTTGGCACTATGTTTTGTATAGTGAGTGCTTGAGTTATCGAGGGGACCGCATGATAAGAAATTTGTTGTGGTTGTTGCACAGGTTGTTGAGCCATTATCGGTTGGCTCATCACCACTTGATTGACTTGATTAGGGGAATTAGCCGAAGAGGCTTGTGATGATTTGTTTTGGCTAGATTGATTACTTTTAAATTAGCCCTTGTTTTATCATTATTTCTTTTTAGGCTTGATGACGCCTTCTTGGATTTTTATTTCCTCAATGATGCTAGCCTGTGCTAAAGCTTCTTCAAATGAATGATAGGTATGAAGCTGAAGCATCCAAGAGATGGGTTTTAGGCAACTCTTTGTGAATAATTTAATGATTTCATCCATTGGGAGGGAGAATGGCAATTTGGTAATGACTGCCCTCCAACGGTTTCCAAAGTTATAGATAGTTTCATCTTCCCATTGTCTTAATTCATACACATCTGATAATGAAACTTTATTTTTAATGTTTAGGACAAAACGCTCAAGGAATAGGTCAATCAATTGAGAAAAAGTATAGATACTATGAGTTGGTAGTTGATTGAACCACTCTATGGCGTCTCCTCCTAATGTTTGAGGAAATATTTGGAGCATGAGAGCATTATCGATTTGAATCCAAAAGCATGCATGAAAAAATGAGCTAACATGCTCCTTAGGGTCCTCGGTTCCCCTAAACTTATCAAACTTCGGTAATGTGAAGTCTGCCGGATATGGCGGTGATGGTACCGAAGGATGAATTGGTTGATGGATCAGTTGGCTTAGGGTTGGTTTTTGGCTTGACATGCCAGGCATATTTTGCATTAACTGATCTATCTATTTTTGCATGGCCTGAATCCGAAGATCTTCCCCAGGAATGTGGAAGCCTTGGATAACCTGATGACTTGGTGATGGACTAGAAGAAAGATGTTGTGGAGTGATGAGATGATTTTGGTGGAATGGATTGGTTTGAAATTGGTGAGAGGGAGATTGATGGTTGAAAGAAGGAGAAGATTGATGAAGAAGAAGATTTTGGAGGAGTTGGTTGGGTTGACCAGAAGAAATAGTGATTGGAGGGGTTGAATTTTGGATTGGAGGTGGCTTGGGGATGGACACCACTGACGATTGGGGTATCCAGGTGGAATTTTGATTGGCTATGGTGGGTTGGACTAAAACTACAGGATGTGTAGGATCTACTTGAACTTGTTGTCTAGCATTTTGATGCTCTAGAAGCACTTTGTTCAAGAGACCCAATATATCCTAAAGATCTTGATCAGACATAGAGGAAATTGACAAGGTTACGGATGGGTTAGAAGATGACGGTATGGATGTGGGTGGATTGGAGGAAAGGGGCATGGTACAAGTTGCACTTGATGTGGCAACTTGGGAGGTTGGTACCTATGAGGCAGCATTGACATACTCCTCATACAAAGGATTAGAGCAAATTTGGGTATAGCCAGATGGGTGATGAGTGTTAAAAACACTCAGGTTTTGTTGGGCTGGACTAGGAGAGGAGGGCATACCATATTCATAGGTAGAATTAGGGAACCCTCGGGTGGAGTTGGATGGGCAAGATGTAGCCAATTCTATTTGTTCAACATAATCTTGGTTAAGGGGCTCAAGAACATAGTTAGAAGACCTGTAAACAACCTCTAATTTGTCCATGTCAATTTGGATGGATGACTGGGGAATGGATCCCTCTTGTGAGAGAGATGGGTGAATAGTCCTGGATGGACTAGGTTGGGTGGAATTGGAAAGGTTAGCTACTGAAGTAGCGGGTATGCTGGTTGTATTTTCCATTAAATTATTCTAATTTAATATTTTTGTTTGATTTCGAGTTAAAACCATAAAATAATTAAATCAAAATACAATTTCAGGATAATTAAACTTCAAAACTGAAAACAGAGCTAAAGGATTTTAACAACAGAGAAAACAATCAATCCTAAGTTTTACCTTGTGTGGCTTACCTTATTCCTTGATTATCTCTTTTATTGTGTATTCCTTTTAGATATGACAATTTTGTGTGTTTTGGTGTATCCTAATCTTGTTTAATAGAAAATAAAGGTAAAAGACTATGGCTGGATAGGGCAACGAGATTCTTGTTGGTGATGAAATCCAACAAGTTTGCTCGGGGGTAGTCCTAGGGTGTCTAAGGGTAGAGATTGGTGGATGGAAATGACTGCCACCATCACCAAATCTCAAGCAATGGCTGGTGATGAAATCCAGCCACTACTGTTTAAAGTGCAACGTGTTGTGTGTGATTTAATTTTAAGTTTTTTTGTTCTCTATTGTGGTCAAACAATGTTAAAAGTAACAAATTTTACACATCTAAATTAGAATCCAACACAAGAATGCAAATTTCCTCTAAAGAGTGTGAAGTACACCGCTTAAAACCCCCTACCTAGATAGCAACCGGAGGGTTCATCCACCTCTCTACCAAAGGTGCCACCCAAAGGCAGGAATACTTTTTGCATTCAAGTATTGTTCCTATTTAGATAAGTAAAATGAGCAACTCTTAACTCCTAAGATGCAAATTCTAATTGATGCTTTTCTCTTTCAAATGCAAACAGAAAGATGCAAGAATTATTTGAATTTTGCAATTCTTTTTAAAATAGAAAACCCCAAAATGTGAATGAAATGAATGCACAGATGCCCTAGATGCAGTCTAAAATGAATTTATTTCCAGATTACTTAGTGTATGTTCATTTTAACCTCAGAATCTGAAAAACACTACAGAATATTGAAATACGTAAAAGTAGGAATTTAAAGCAGAATGGTTGCAGATCTTACTAGAAAGCCTAAGCTCTACTCCAAATTACTGCCAGGCGCAACAGAGCACCTCTGTAGGCATGGTTGGGCGCCTATGTAGGTGCATCAGTGCACCTGTGGGAATCAGTAGGTGTCGTAGAGCGCCTATGCACCTATCTGCAATTATCACAGGATCTTCCAGAAACCCTAACCAACGATTTTGGCTAGTTTTTCACTTCAAAAAACCCTACAAAATGGAACAACAAAATGAAAGTTAGAAAAGTAAATTAGAAAATAGAACCCTTGTGGGGTCCCACCATGATCACCATTTGTGAAGAAAAAATATGACACTAAAACAAATGAAAGTAAAATAAACCAATGAACAAGAGATTGCACAAAATATGATTTTATTCAATAAATGGGGGGAGTTGAGAAACTCCTTTGTTACAATATGTTTGCTTGAAAGAGCTTATTTTGATACAATAAATACAGATTCTAGGGTTCTCCGAAACCCTAGCTACAACAACAAGTAGTGTCTCCAATGTATCTTGCTTCCAACAGGGTGAGTGGGCTTCTGGTTATCCGTAATCGGGCCACTCTAGCTTCAACAACTACTCAACAATCCTTGATGAATGCTATCTAATCCTGCACACACATCAAACATAAAATAGTTAGCAAACAAAATGAGGGTTCCACGGTGTGAACCCTCAGAAATGTAGACTAAAAACCCTAGATCTGAGTGAATAAAATATGTCGAATAATAAAAAAAATCCAATAATAATACATACAAAATACTTACTTTGTTCTATTGATCCATTGCAGATTGATGGCAGGGTGCCCCCATGGCACTTGGTGATATTATATGACTGATTAGGGTATGGGGCTAAAGGGATAGTAGGAACTGGGCTGCACCTACGAAATGTTGTAAGCATGCGACTATGCCTGTGGGATGAGGTAGGTGCTCAGCTGCACCTGCATATTAGGGCAAAACTTTCTAGAATCAGATCAGGGGAGTGTGAAGGGCTCGGTGGATGGATGATGATGGTGATGGTGAAAGTGGGATGCGAAGGTGGCTGGAATCAAGAAATCCTAGGGTGAGCTAGGGTTTTGGGGAAGGCTATCCTAGGGCACAACTAAGGCAATGTAGATCTGATTCACTCAGAAAGCAAGAGCTCTAATCAAAGCTAGTTCGCACCAGGTAGCCAAAGTTCCAAGTTTTTCCAGGGGTTGAGCATTGAGAATGCTCCTATTTATTATCAGACTTAGGGTTTACTTTAGGGTTTTACCAAATCGTGTGGCTAGGATAAAAGCAAATCCAAGGGCTGATATTAAACTTTAAGTGTGACACGGATTAAGGGAGATGGATGGCTGAGATTAGATTAGATCGGACGATTGAGGTTAATTTGGTTTATAAATATATATTTTATAATAAATATATTAAAATATAATATAAAATATTATATTTAAATATAAATAATATAAAATAAATATAAATAAGTCAAATAGGGGTCGAAAAATGGCAGGAAAAGGCTAAAGTGGGCCATTGGATGGCGGGAAAGGCATGGAATGGCCAATTGAATGGCGGGAAGGGGTGATGGTGGATAAGTGGCTAGGATTTGGTGTCTACAATAAGCTTTCCTCAAAACCTAAATATCCTTGAGTAAAATACTCACATTACTTGGGAGACATAAGGTAGTCTACAAAATAAGGATCAATAAAGAGTTTTATTAAATCAAGCTTATATTCTTCAAGAATTATATATCTTATCATAAGGAGTCATAAGGTAGACTTATAATATTATTGATAAATCTAGAAGGATCTACCATGGATGATAACTTAAGAAATGCCTTCAATAATGAAGAACTACTACATGAAGTAGAATATTACTCCCAAAACTTAATAGATAATCTAGAAGTATATGAGTATCTATCCAATAGTGACAAAGAGAAATTTTTCTTGTTTCTTAAAGAAGCAAAAGAAGGTAACTTTACAACATTGATTAGTTTTCTTCGTGATACTCTCTTCACAATATGGTGGAATTCCCAAATACTAGTTATTTTTTCACCAGAAGGATGTTTGATGATATATCTATCACCAATTGTGTTTGTGCTTATTCAACACAAGGAACGAGATAAAGAAAAATATTATTATGATGATAAACTAATTGTCATGAAACATAAATTCTACCAGCTCCAATGCAGAATCACAAGAAGAGAAGAAGAAGAAAAAGGACAAAAATATATACCAAAGAAACTTGGCATCATGAATACTAAACCAATTGAACACATACAACAATCAAAATAACTTTTAGTCACGGCTTACTTTGCATCATATAAAGACACAAATTATCTATTAAACCTGATCTCAGTGAGCAATGAAGGAGAATTCAATCTCCTTTATCCGACAGAAGAAGATCCACATTGGATACTGAAGTCTTCAATATCCAAATAATGTAATACAGGGGGGTGTTAAAAATAGAGTCTGTTACATCATTTGGATCATGTAAATGTACCTTTACCTTGGTGCATACTTAGGATATTAGATTACTTTAGGGGGAAGTTATCTAGTTACTTCATGCAATGTAATAATTGCACAAGTGTCAAAGTGCAAGATGTACATGTGAAAGCTGTCCCTTGCAAATCTAGGTAGAGAGTTGGCCAAGAAAACTATTTCCTATATAAAGGGCCATAGGTATAGATCAATAATAAGATCATAGTGATATAGATCATAGAGAGATTCATATAGAGTCAGAGTGATATGATGTAGCATTGTGGTGTAATCTGGTGGGGTGTAATTTGGTGGGGTGTAATCTACTCAATACACATTCTTGATTAGTAGCTCTATTAATGGAGTGTTCATTTCCTCCAAAGCTATTTTGTAAACACCACCATCATTTTTATATATGTATTATTTTCAGTCATCTTGTAGATTTTCTTTGTCATAATATTCTGCATCTTGTGTGTCATCTCTCATTACATGCTACATCAAAAGCTAACATAATGACCATAAATATAATTATTTATAATAAAATGTTATAACTATTTTGGCATAGCTAGTTGGCAAGGCCATTACTATAAAGAAAAACAAACAGCACTTGTCCATTCATCAACCACTTTTACCTAATATTGATGAATAAATATTATAATAGCTAAAACTGACATTCATTGTGAGTTCACATTGGTCTTCTCCAAATGAAGATAATTGCTTTATCTCGTAAAAACAGCATTGGTTAATCAAAAAAAAAAAGCCACATGTATCACCAACAATAGGATCCAATTTTGATAGTGTTGAAATGACCTCCTTGGTAAATGCAACTAACAAGATATCAGCTATTGTGGTGACTTATTTCCAACTAGATTCCATGTAAAATAGGATATATCTCTAATTATCTATGCTAGTAAGTTCTCATGTCCTAGTGCATGCCTTTACAACCTTTATTTATCTATAACATGGGAATGTAATTGAAACTACACTTGAGAAAGTGTTTCAACACTTGTAGTGTGAAACAACTCTTCACCCTCTTGGAATTATTCATGGAAATAACCAAAGATAATAGGGAAATTAACCAAAAATCATCTAAGAAATGCAATTATCCTACTCTAACTTGTCTAACTCATATATCATGCTAAAATATGGAAAATTTCACTTTTAGTCATTCATATGTTTTAATTAGAGGTAAAATAACTTCTCAAAGTGCTTGCTAGATGAGGCATTTCTAGGCCTCATCACCTCTCTTGACCTCATCATCTTAGAGGCCCATGGGTTAGAAAGGAAAGAGTGTTAATGATGGAAGGTGTTAATAAAGTTGTCATTATGTAAGGAAACTAGGGAAATATTATGATCATAAAAATAAATAGAGATCACAAACTAAAAATAGACTAGGGGATTGGAAAGAATCCACTAGCATCAAATACCTAATGTAATGAATAATTCTCTATGACTAATTAGGATCATCATCACACCATGATAGAGATCTAAAAGTAATAATAAAATAGTTTGGATGAGGTTTATCATTATGGACATATAGCCCATCAAGAGTTGGGGACACTATATTTTATATAGCCTGCATGCTTCAATGTTCCATACCAACATAATGATAACTCAGGTTGCGGTCTAGGAGAAAAAGGAATCTAGTCTTATGGAGTGATAAATTACATGCTATTTTACACTAGGTGAATCCATAAGCAAATTAAGCAAACACAAAGTGCATAATAGGCAAAACCCATCTAACCATGGTAAATAGGTGATTTGATGAAAGTCAACCACACAATTTATCTTAGCAAATACATTTATATTTTGACATAGTTGTTTTAGTAGGCAATAAGATAGGTGTAACATGTTTATCCCATTGTGTAAGTGTGAGGCTTACAAAATTATATCACCATTTAAAGGTATTTATAAGGTAGTAACATGATCTATGGTGGGATGAATATCAAGAGAAGAATGGATTAAAGAAGAATTGATGAATGAGATAGAGGGATGAAATGCATAAAATAGTAATGAGATAAAAATTCATTAGAATTATAGTATTATCATGGGTTGCTAAATTTAGTAATGCAAATATGGGTACTCATGAGATCAAATGATCATATATTGATGACTAATATGGGGGATATCCACTTGCTTAGTCACCTAGTGCAAGTGCAATGCAAGTGTAAGCTAACCCTTACTAGGATCATCATCATATCTCAACAAATATCCTAATTCTATATGTAATAGGAAAACCAAGAAATTGCATGTAGGTAGAGATGATAAAAGGAAAGCATGGAAGTATGTATGATAAATGAAAGAAAGAAATCATGCAAATCATGCAACATGCAAGCAAATAGGATGATCAAGTAGATAATGTAGATTTATGTGTAGTATCATTTAAGATGAATGATGTTCATAGATTCTTTGAGTTATTTTCCATCAAGAGTGGCTAAACATTAAACTCATAAGACCAATTTAGTGGTGATGACAAATGGACCTAACTAGTTGGGATTAAACTTACTATTGAACTTGTTTTGGGCATGAGTATTCTTTTAGTTTTCCTTGAGAACAAGATTACCTATTTCAAATGGGTAGTGTTGAGTGTTAATTTTACCCAATTGTGAAATTACACTCTCCCTTAGGGTTTGGATCCCAAAAACCTCTCTTGTAAAAGAATTTAAATAAAACAACTTCTCCAAGGTCTTCGCTATATTAACATTTGCATACGTGTATTAGTAGTCTCAATAAAAATATATCAATTCAATGCTAGGAAGACCTTAGGATCATTAATGAAAATAAATCAGATTGGTGTGGTGAGAGAGGCAAGTTGAAGTTTGTTGCATTGTTGGGTTTAAAATTGTTTTTGTTGGGGTCCTACAACATTTGGCATGCGTATCATGCTATATGTCTTTTGAAATGTTCTAATCATGTTTGGGATCCAGGGAAGTGATAGTTCAAGCTTTGCACCATCTTGTACCATATTGTACATTTGTATATAGTTTTGGTTTTTGCTTTCCGTTTTGGCTTTGTCCTTGATTTTTGCTTGGACATAGTTTTGGTGTGTGTTCTTAATTTTGTGTCGTGGGTTGTTCCATTTGCTTAGGGGTAATATGTCACAATCACTAACTTTTGGCCTCTGACATTTTTGAAGCTCCTTTATTTTAGTAGGTTGGAGTACTTGATTTGAAAAACTGATGAACCCGAGAAAAGGGGGATGACTTATTTGGTGATCATGCTCAGATTTTGGGATTAAAATGGTGGAAAGTGGAACAATGAAAGATTAGCTAAAGCTCAACATGGGACTCACACACACATTAAATAGCATTTTTGGAATTAAGAAGGATGAAGTTGTCTTGATTATGCAACCATAGGCAAAAATCTAAAACGCTCTACTTTGGCTTTCTAACCTTAGTGAGACTTGAGGCTTTGCAAGAGTTCCATAGGTATAAGCTATGCAACAATTTTTTTGAAATTTGTCATCTAGTTCAGGAAATATCCACCAGGGTTATAGATGCCTAACTGGTAGTGGGGCCTTGGCTAGGCAAAGTTTGATACATAGAAAGAGAAAAAAAAAGGAAAAAAAAGGAGAGAAAGAAAAGAGAGAAAAAAGAAAAAAGAGAAAAGAGAAAAAGAAAAGAGAGAAAAAAGAGACAGAGAGAGAGTATTGGAAGTCTAGACACACCTAGGATAGATGGGCTTTGCAAAGCATTAAGCGAACACACGAGTGAGTTAGATAATCCTCACTGGGGCTATAGACACCTGAATGGCAGTGGGGCTCTATCTGTAAAAGTCTTCACTTCATGAGTTGTACTTCACAATCTATGCAGAAAGGGATGATGGAATCTAGAGGACTTTCAAAAATACAGGAATTAATCACTTTTGCACACATTGAGAAAAGGCAGATGGATTAGTTGTTTTCATGCTGAAGCTATTTACCCCACTATCTTGAGACGTTGCTAAATTATTATGTCTTGCTTATCTTGTGTGTTTTCATTTTAGGTTGGGTTCTTACTGAAATGCCAGGAGCATTTCCCAACAGAGTCGCCATTTGTTCTGAGTGATAGTTGTCAAAAGGTCGTCCTTTTGAAGGTGTGATTTGCTCATATTACCTTTAGTTTCATTTAAGCTTTGTTGTCCTTGAGCAATAATGTTGAGAAGTCTCTCACCTTGGGCGTGTAGTGTAGATTCTAGGGTTCTTCGTGGGTTAAGTCTTCCTTTTGTTCTTTCAGAGTGTTTTGGGTTGATTAGGTGTATTGCTAGATTGCAAAGTTTTATTTTTAGTGTCTTATGTTGAGATTGTTAGTTTTGGCTTAAATTTTTTATTTTAGTGCCTTCTTGTTTTCGTTTTATTTGAGGTTATTGAGGCACTTTAAAACATATATAAAAAAAGAAAGAAAATCTTAAATATATATATATATATATATATAAAATAAAAAATCAAAAGAAAATAAAAATATATGTATATCTATATATATAGATATATATATATATAGTAAAAATTAAAAGATAATAAAAAAGCATAAATAAATAAAATAAAAATAAGCTTTTATATATATGTATCATATATATATATGAAAGTCTAATTTTTTTAAAAATAATATTAATATTATTATTATTATTATTATATTTTATTAAATAATAATAATAATAATAATAATTAAATACATATAAATAAAATGAGAGTTATATCTATATATCAATTTGAAAAAAAATAATAATAATAAAGAATTAAAAACAAAAATAAAAATAATAATAAATAAAGTTTCTTTTTATATATTTAAATAAATTAAAGCCAATAGGTCCTTTCATGTATTATTGTCCTGCTTGAAGTTAAAGTTCTAACTCCATTTATTCTTGCAGGTGTGGGAACGAAATTGCGGCGGTGGCCCATACGCCCGATGTGCATTTGGTCAGACGACATGGCGAAGCTCGAACGAACGGTGATATGGCATTGATGCTGTTGGATGGCTTGGCACTAAACGACGAGTTTACCAGCCAACAGAGAGAACGAGAGGGCATACGCTCGGGAACGTGGTAGCCAGGATGATTGAAGATTGGGTCCCACTTGGTGACATGGATCCACACGACAACCAATGACAAAGCAGGACGTGGTGGTGACTGGGAAAATAGACAGACCCCACAGTAATCTTGGAGTGAAGAGACTACAGTTTTACATGAAATAGCTGGCGACCAGGGATGAGGCTATCCTTTGCAACATCAGCAACTTTGATGGGGATCTCTACCGTGTATATAAACAATCATCGCGTCGAGCAATCATTTGACCATGCGACGCACACCGGGTGTTTGACGCAGATCAAAGCGGACTCCGAGGGGAGAATCGAAGGAGGATAGCATGGCAACATTGACAGTTACAATGTGCTGGATGAGCGAAACTGACGAGGTGGAATGTTTGTACGACGAGATAATATGAGTTGGCAGAGTTGATGGCCAAACGACGACGGGCTAGAAGTTAATGACATGGCATGTGTAGACCGGTGACGATGCGTGTGGACAAAAAGATGACATCATGGTAGGATGCATTGGCAACCGAGCTTCAACAAGGAAGCTCGATGCGACCGGCGAACGTAGACCTAGCCCAAATCCTAGCTTTGGGGGCAGCAGACGATGATCATTACCATGGTGAAAGATCGGACCCCACGTGCTTACACGATAGCTAGAGACATAGAGGTTTGACTCAGGTGTTTATGATGACGCAGATCTGTGAGGTGAACTCGTAGTCTGAGGACAACTTTGGGAGTTAGATGCTGCCTACGTGGCGGGGTTCGAATACGGGCGAACGATGGCGTGTATAGAACAGCTGGGTTTACACCGGTTTCATAGGACTGCATATTTTTGGCTCACGTAGAGTAGTATACAGCGTGGAGATTTGGTGCAGATGGTTTTGTTTTATAGACCAAGCGGTGGTTGTAAAAATTTTTCGACGACTACGATTCGACAGAGTAAAATACGAAGTGTGCGCAGGGTTTAGCGGTGTAAAACAGCGTGACATACTCTAGACGATGGATGTTGCGATAAAGCATGCCTATGCCCTAGTTTAATGCTGGGAACATTTACAGTGTGAAGATCATCAGATTCATGTGAGGAGATGTGTTTGCTTGGAGATAATTGACGGTAATATACAAAGATCAACGAACGATAGCACATACATGGACCATGTGGGAAATTGATCAGGAGTGCCTGATTTTAAGGATAGCTTAACGAAGTTCTCGGCGGACAGCATATTGGAGGTAGTATAAGTTTGGAGTGATGTGGCAGGTGATCGAAGGGAAATCACGGCAGTGTTTTGATGCCAACCGTAAGCAAGCCTGCGTGAAACAGTGCCACAAGGGCAGTTTGAATGACGCTGCGCAGAGTCGTCGGATTCAAGGTCAAAAGGACCACTGTCCATGTCGGTAGATTTAGCCTCATCACATCATTTCAACTGTGTGGTCATCATAAATTTAAATAAGGTATGTGGATGCCTTAGGTTGCATAAATGCATGATTGGGAAAGCTTTCACGAGGGAATAATCAAAGGTCCATTGTTCCAAGTTTGAAATGTTTTATTTTGAAAACATATCTTCGAAGCTTTCATAAAAGAAATTGGAGTTTATGAAAATTTTATAAGTAAACAAACCATTACAAATTAAATAAGGGAATTATCATAAAGGCAGGTTATTCAAATACGATGCTTTTTCGCTAATACAAAGAAACAAGAAAAAACGTGCCATTTGGCCCCGCTTTGGCGTGCATTATGAAATAAAAGCAGCGCGTTTCACTCTTTGTCGCATGCAACTTGGGTATAGTGGAAGATAGGGAAACGTTTTTTTTTTTTTTTAGTTGTTGTTGGTTGTTTTGGAAACCAAACAGAGAAGGGACCGAAAACAAAAGGGAGAAAACCAAACGAACATCTAGGAAGGAGGATATGAAAGGTTTCGTTTTTGGTCTTTTCAAATAGGGAAACAAGGGCTGGAATTTTTGGGAGAAGGCCAAAATGTTGTTGGAATTTTTTATGTAACCAATAAAAAGCACATTTAGTTGTTTTTATTTACATGTCATGTTTTTTTGTTGGATAAGTCATGTTTTAACATTGGCTAGCACCATGCACAGTCAGGCCATGAAAACAGGCCCAAATCATGTAATATAACTGCACCTTTATATTATTAGCAAGAAGAATTTGATGAGGAACTAACTGAATCCCTCCAAACTTCCCCTTCAATGCTAGTTTGTGACTAATGCTTTCCACCTAAGACGGTCAGTCGCATGCAATTTAGATTGAAGCTTCTCCAGGAAGACATGGTCTAGATCTGAGAGAGGGAAGTCTACATATGGACGCTCCCACAAAGAGCAAAATATTCACAATTTTTAGAGTTTATGCAGCGAAGCCCTGTCATATTGGAGAGTGCCTCTATGAACCCTTGAGGAGCAATGAAGTGCTATCCACATGAGGAGAGACTACACATCCAACATTCATATCTATTATTATTCACCACCATTTTGTGTACCTGACACATCCGATGACCCTTGAACATCAATTGGAGTAGAGAACCTAGTACTACAACCCTTGGAGTATGAGGAGAAAGGTCTATTTCACGGCTGCTATCTTGGACAGTGGCCCGTAGACACAACCTAGGGTTTTGACATTAACTTATTTTGTTCTAGCATTAGATTGGATTGCTTTCTATTTTAGCACTTATTTTCTAGCATAGATCTAATTCATCGTATGCATTTATATTATTATTCTCTAAGATATGCTCACATATTTCATTAGCTTTATTGCATTTAATCATAGTATGCTTGTTTATCTTACTTATCAGGTTTTATACTAACAACCTCATCCGAAGAGGCTACCCGAACTACTAAGCATGATTTTTTGTTTTCATGTACATAGATCTATAGGTTTACAGGACCATATCAAGACATTCAGAGCACATGATCCCTTTTGGACAAGAGAAGGAGAAGGAGGCATCTGTGAGCCCTCAGACAAGTTCGTGTGTGAAATCGGGAAGCTTGCAAAGGTGCACCACCCCTTTGTGAGGGGATTAATTCCACCGTTTGTGCCCTGCTTGTAACTGATTATATTAAAACTGGGTATCCCTTAGAGGGATAAATATGTAACTGTGGATTGGAAATATCAATAAAAAGCACATTTATTTGTTTTTATTTACATGTCATTTGCATGCTCATTCCCTTCAATTTTATATAATAATAAATACATTGCAAGTTGGGTCAGTTGTAGTGCGTGCTCTTTGGGGTCGCATAGATGGCGATCACAGTAGGACCCCCACTAGGTTTTGCTTTTCAATCAATTTATTGATATTCACAAGTTTTTATGTGTGCAAGTTTGGCCGCTCTAGTCGATAGTGACCCGCAAGGCTTGGATGCTTTGGTCAATAGCAACTAGTTGATCTTAGCTTCTCCTATAGTCAACAACCAAAATTAGCCTCTCTGGTCGACAATGACCAACAACAAAGTGTAGCAGAGGGCAAAATTTCCATCATTAGAGTGGGATTTGAGGTTGGTTTCATCCTATGTTTTCTTTGTGTTTTCTGTCTACAACTTTCTATTTCCAAAAATAGCAACTGAAATCATAGTTTAATTAGGGAAATATAAAGAAAAATGGGAAAATAAATTATACTTGATGTTTCCTAGGACTTTATTTAGTTTCTCTAGATGCTGCTAGGAACAACATACATCTACTTGTAAGGTATGCCCTAGTCTCCAGTGTGCTAGGCTTATGTGTGTTTGGATTGCTTACATGCAGCCCAACCAGTGGCCCTTCATTCATAGAATAGAATGCATTCTTTGAAGATCATATTAGATGAATACATGCATATTTCTAAAATAAAACATCTTTTATCTTAGGCATATAGGAAAAATCATGCTTGTCTGGTGATGCATTTTATTTATATGTAAGATTAAAAAGAACTCCACACACATCACGTTTCATCTTTAACATAAGTGGTTTTGGTCTCTCACATCCAACCCATTGATCGAGACCAACGATGGACGTCATTACCACTTGTTTGGCTCATGAGGAAGAGTACCATAGAGACTCGTCCATGGCCAAGGCAAACCCAAGAACTCTCTTAACCGTGCAAAATAGCACGCACTCCTCCTTTAGGGGTGTATCATTATGCATAGGGTTTTGGGTGAGGGTAGTACCTATGCTACCTCATTGACTATGGATTTCATCATCATATTTGACTTATGCGAGTATATAGGTGAAAACCTTTAAACATATAAGTACATCATCCAACAAGAATAAAACACGATGAGAGTTAGCTTATAATTCCAAAAAATAAAAACACACCAAACAATTTAGGGAACACATAAATACTTAAAAGAGATAAACATCTGCTTGTTTTGGTTATTTTCTTTTGAATCTACCTAAGAATATAAATCGTAAGTCACCATGGTGTACACATAGAGCAACCACCCTTGGTCCAACATCGAGGGGGAAGCTAACGCTCCACACACTCACAACCATACTGGCATTGAGTTGCCCACCCATAGTGTCATCGGATGAAGTTTGAAAAGTCTTAGGGGTGAAAACTCAACCCTTAGGGGGACTCCTCGAGAAACCCTAGCAAGAGATCCACATCCTGGTTCCTCGTTACATAGACATGAGGAGGCCTCATGGCCTCTCTCATCACTTAGGCAAACATAGGAATCACAACCTTCTTTATCACACAAATATGAGGAGGCCTCAAGGTATTCCTCATCGTATAGACAAGCGGAGGCATCACGACCTCCCTCTTTGCACTCACATGATGAGGCATCATGACCTCCATCATTACACAAACATATGGAAGCTTTGAGACCTCCATCATCATGCTAACATGAGGAGGCATCAAGGCCTCCATCATCGCATAGGCATATAGGTGTTGCAAGACCCCAAGTTTCACATGATACACATAGGACATATCAACCCACTAAGGGGTAAGACCCTAGGGCTACACCCAATCATAGACCTAGAACATCCTATAGCCTCCCTATAGATGGGAGGGTACCCTTCGACTATGAGCTCATTGGTGCCAATGGGACTTCGTGGGATTAGCCATGGATAACTCGACAAATTGATGAGTTGGATTGAGTTTCCTCAAGATTAGCTCCTAGAAGTATTACTACTAAATATTTTGCTTTAGGAAGTTCATGTAGTGTAGCACCAATGAACCAAGGGAAGCTTCAAAGTGACCCTGCAACACATACACTACTTCAGATCATGATGGTATTCAACCCATAATGTAGTACACAGAGAAAGTCAACCTAGTGGGCAAGAGCAAACACACAACAAGAACCTCCTCGAGGGGCCTAAGCATTAGAACTCCTCGCACAGAGTTAGAAAGACATGAATCTTCAATAGTAGGTAGATCTGACCGTTACATAGGTTAGAGGAAGCACTGCACATCAAGCGTGAGCATGTAGAAGCTTTTGAGAAAGAAAAGTAAAAGAAGAGGTGCTTGCACCTACAAGAACAATGCTCAAGAGAAGAAAGAATTGAGCGCAAAGAGCTAGCAAAGAGGCTAGTTCGAACAGACGCACACATAGGTGGTGAGAGATACTAACATGAGAGACATACCGATTCTCAGTAGGAGAGAAGCACTAGGTAAGGAAATGAATGTGCTCACCACACTTCATAGCATCAACAACACCTGGACCTCGAATAAACACAATTCAAAGAGGAAAGAGTAGGGATGGAAAACCAGTAATAGACATACCCTGAACCTCCATCCATGGTTATGGTAAATGAGTATAGAGGCCCAAACTGGGCCAACACAGGACTACCTCCCTTTCCATCATGAGGAAACCTTTAGGAACATGAGATTATTTCCTTGAAGGTATACCAGACACTCATCGAGAGATTCAAGTCTCTTGAGAAGTAGGACATGGGTGGACAGAAGCTAAAATTGAGCAAGATGCACAACCAGCCATTGTGCCCCTCAATATCGAGTCTTGCATATCCTAGGCACTTTGAGATGCCTAGGCTAGACAAGTTTAAGGGAGAGGGAGATGCATAAGAACACATGACCAACTTCATGAACTTGTGCTTCCACATTGAGAAGAACGATGTCCTAATGCTAAGGATATTCATCACAATGTTCTCGGTTGTAGCAACTAAATGGTTCAACTAGTTACCCAAGCATAGCATCATCAATTTCCAGCTACTGATGAATGTGTTCCTTGAATGCTTCTCCTTTTACACCAAGAACAAGGTGAACCTGTTTGATCTAGCCAAATTAAAATAGTATGATGATGAGCCAGTGATGGACTATGGGAACAGGTGGAGAAAAATCATGGCAAAACTATCATTCTACGTCCCCATAGAGGAACTCGTTCGAATGTTCACAAAGAGCTATGCAAAGCATATCTCTGCTATTGTAGCTTCATCAATATGAATTATTTAAAGAAGCCTTGGATCAAGCCAAGCTTATTGAAGACATTAAAGTCAATGAGGGAGACGTCAAGCTCTACAACAAGAAAGAGTGGAGCAAGAACAATTAAAATAACAAGAATAAGCAAAAGCAGGCCAAGTCTTCTTAGGTTAATCAAGTTGTATTGGCCACGCCAAAGGATGGGAATAGATAGAAACCCTAAAATTATCAGGCTCACCCCCCGCCAGCCAACTATGATCCTAAGAACAACTAGGGCTAAAACATAGAGCATCGACCACCTCGTTATTTCATGCCTCTAAACAAATCGGTGTAGTCGATATTTAATCAGTTGAATGAGGCACATAGGATAATATTTCTTGATGTACAACTTATTGACCCTAGCCATCCTAAGCCAAATGGATACATGGAAGATCCATACTGCCCATATCATAGGATACAAGGGCATGATATCGAGAACTGCATTGGATTCAATAATGTTGTGAAAAACATGATAGAAAAGGGAGAGCTAAGAGTTGAAAACCCACTAGCTCATGATAATAGAGATATGGGTATATTTAGGAACCCATTACCCAATCATGAGGTCCCTAGAGATCAGGGTACCCAAGTCAACCAGGTCTGAGTCAAGCCACCTATTGAAGGATGCATCAGAATAGTTGAGTTAGTTAAAGTTGCAATCAAGAGTCATATATATGGGCAACCACAACCTCTAGTGACTCCCATTAATATCCTAACTACACCTCAATAGATACAGGTGTAGGACAATCCTCCAGGTCCACTAGTAAGACCTGTGGTAATTGTTCAGAGTAGACTAGAAAAAAATCTACAAACGAATATGGCCAAGTTGTCCATTTATGAGCTTATACAACAGTCCCCTAGGCATAGGGAGACTTTAATGGAAATTTTGAGATCAATCGAGCTCCAGCCCCAGAACCCAGTTGTGTTCACACATTTTATGGGGCAAGTATAATAGTACCAAGAGCTCGTGATTTGTTTTTATGATCACAAAATTAAAGTAGTCCCTACTACCTCAACAAACCCACCTCTGCATATTATTGCATCAATAAATGACATACCATTCAATAAGGTTATGATTGATATAGACTCATCAATCAAAATAATCACTACCAAGGCTATAGGGCACTTGAATATTCTTAAGTCCAACATTGTACCAACTTCCTACATGCTCAGGGATTTCAATGATGCACTATTATCCACTGTGGGAACAATCATTTTACCTATAAAGGTAGGACATAAGACCATCCCCATGATGTGTCATGTGTTAGAAGGGGTGATGCAATATAACATCCTTCTAGGGTATCCATGGATTAGGGACATGCAATGCGTACCCTCAATCCTGCACCAATGCATCAAGTATGTGCATGAGGGACAAGTGTTGAGCAAGATGCAGCCAAAGTATTATCATTATTGTCAACACAGATAGAAATATCATCTGATGCAGTGGACAGGAGTTCAGAGGTCAGTCAGAATAGGTACAGTGAATTTCCAAGAAGACAAAAGTGGCCCAGATTCAGAAAATCAAGAAAAAAGACAAGTAAGAAAATTGTCGCGATATCGCGACATGTTTTCTGTCGTGATTTCGTGACATGGATCGAAGGAGAGAAAAGGAGAAAAATTGTCACGATATCGCGACATGTTGAGAAGCTATAAAAGAAACTGTCACGATTTCGCGACATGTTGAGAAGCTGGAAAAGAAACTTCAGATTAAAAAAGGAAAAAACTATCGCGATTTCATGACATGTTGGCAAAGAAGAAGGCAAGTAGAAAAAGTGTCGTGATTTCGTGACATGTTGAAAGCAAAGAGGCCAAGTGGAAAAACTATCGTGATTTTGTGACATGTTGGCAAAGAAGAAGGCAAGTAGAAAAACTATCATGATTTCGTGACATGTTGGAAGCAAAAGAGGCAAGTAAGAAAACTGTCACGATTTCGCGACATGTTTGGAGAAGAAGCGCTTGCAATGAAAACTATCGCGATTTCACGACATGTTTGGAGAAGAAGCGCTTGCAATGAAAACTATCACGATTTTGCGACATGTTTGGAGAAGAAGCGCTTGCAAGGAAAACTATCACGATTTCATGACAAGTTATGAGAAGAAGTGCTTGTAAGGAAAACTGTCATGATTTCACGACAAGTTGCAAGAAGAAGCGCAAAGGAGAAAAAGCGTCGCGATTTCATGACATATTGCAAGAGAAAGAGCTCGAGAGAAAAAGTGTCATGATATCGCGACATGTCGCGTTTTCACGACCTGAAGAGAAGAGAAGAGCCAAGGAGAAAATATGTCACGATTTCACGACATGTCGCATTTTCGCGACAACAGTAGAGAGGAAGGCTCCGAAGGATGAAGTGTCACAATTTCATGATAGAAGCAAAATGAAAGAGCATGGAAGCAAAAGCATCGCTATTTCATGACATAGTCAAGGAGGAAGAGCTCAAAAGTGAAAGTGTCACGATTTCATGACATGTTCCGATTTCACTGAGGCATGCGGAGAAGAATGTACGAATGCGAAAGATGTCACGATTTCATGACATGTTCCGTTTTCACGGGCGAAAGAGACAAAGGCACAAGGCAACAAAAGTGTCATGATTTTGCGACATGTTTCATTTTCATGGGCAGAAGGCAGAGAAGTGCAAGGAAGTGAAAAGTGTCACGATTTCGCGACATGTTGTGTTTTCGCTGGCAAGAGACAGAGAAGAGATCAAGGCAGCGAATGCATCATGATTTTGCGACATGTTCTATTTTTGTGGTTGCATGCCGATAAGAGGACAAGGAGGCAGAGAATGTCATGATATAGAGACATGTCATGTTTTTGCGATCAACTATCAAGAAAAAGTCAAAGGGGCAAAAATGTCATGATATCGCGACATGTCATAGTTTCGGGGGTAAAAGTTGAGAAGCATACATAGCGATAGTTGCAGGGGGAAGTTGCAGAGGAAAATTAATGCAACCAAATATGTAAGATTTGACTAGAGTCAGCACTACAGTAACAGGGGCAGTTACAGAATAAATTAATGCAACAAAAATAAGAACAGTCACAGGTGGAGTTATAGTAAGACCAAGTAGCTATAATAATAAATGTGAAAAAGGATGCGACGGTTGCAGAAAAGCTACAGAGTGACAGGCTGACAAGATTTACAGAGTTACAGGCAGACAAGATCTGAAGTCAACAGATACAAAATATTATTATAATATAAGTGCGATAGTGGGTGCAAATTACAAAGTGACAGGCAGGCAGAACTACAGTGGTGGACAGAATCTGACAGACACCAGGAATTAACAAATAGAATATATTATTATAAAATGAATGCGGTAGTGATTCCACAGTGTGATGACAGACTTGAGGCCAAGAAAGTACGCAATGTGGCAAAAAGAATGTAGCTGCATGAGTACAATAGTAGGTCTGTAGTGCATCGGTTTGAACGCATCTAAGAAAGCATGGCAAAAAGGAGGGAAAAGAAGAGCCATTTTGAAAGAGCCATTTGAGTGAGCCAGTATAAAGGACTATAAAAGTGCAGTAAGTAAGGTTACTGCAACCTTGTTTTATTTTTGAAAATAGAAAGAGAGGTTGAGTAAGAGTGTTGTAAGAAGCACAGAAAGAGGGCTGTAAGAAAGTTGTAAGAGTGCGGTAGGCAAAACCGTAATAGAGCTGACAAACCTTGTTTTGTTTATGCAAATTAAAAGAGAGGTTTTGTAAGCAATAGAAGATATTGAGTCTCTAACAATTCTCCTTATGCTTCTATGAGATTGATTGAGTTGAGATAGACCAGTGAGGGTCTTGTCAAAGTGAAGGCATTCTTATGTCAATACTAGATTCAAAATAGAAGTCCAAGTTGGTCCTTGGAATCAAGGGTTGGTGCTCCTTCTAGTTGGTGCTGGTAAATCAGGGGTTGGTGCTCCTTTCTATTGGTGCAAATAAATTAGGGGTTGGTGCTCCTTCTAGTGGGTGCTGGTAAATTGTTTGTAAAGTTGAAGCTTTGCAAAGGTTGGATTTGGATTGTTGTCCAAACAGTTAATTTTTGAGGAGTAGCCAAATCGGTGAACCTCGTTATATTTTGTGTTGTGTGATGCTATCTTGTTATACTTGCTGTATCTATTTTTAAGCTTGCATTATTTCAGCATTAGGAGTTGCAAATTTAGGTTTTAAATAGTTGCACTGATTCACCCCCCCCTCTCAGTGTCATTGTGAGAATATCAATTGGTATCAAAGCCAAGTTCCTAAACAAGCTTAATCAGCTAAGGTGATCTTGGAAGAAACACAATGGCAAGCAGTGAAGGATTCTCATCTAACAAAGCTCCATTGTTTGACGAAACTAACTACGCATTCTGGAAACTCAGGATGCAGACATATCTATGTGCGTTGGGATACGACATCTGGAACTCAGTAGAAAGTGGATACACAATACCCACCACTTCTCCTACCAATGTTGTCGATAAGAAACTGTTTGAGAATGACGCAAAAGCAAAGAATGCAATCATGTGCGATGTAGCAAACAGTGAACTGGTAAAGATTATGAGCTATAAAATGACAAAGGAAATATGGGAAAAATTGAGAAGCATTCATGAAGGAGACGACAAGATCAAGGAAGCCAAGCTACAAACGCATCGAGCTCAGTACGAAGCATTAAAGATGAATGACGATGAGAACATAGAGGCATATATGCTAAGAGTCAATGGTATCATTAATGCGATTAGAGGACTCGACGAGGAAATGGAAGATGCGGTCGTCGTGAAAAAGGTACTTAGAACTCTTTCCAAAAGATTTGATTCTAAAGTTTCTGCTATAGAAGAAGCTAAAGATCTAGATACTTTTAGTATGGATGAGATGCATGGTTCTTTAACAACATACAAAATGAGATTAGGACAAACTAAACCCACAAACAGAGAAGCTACTTTTAAAGCACACAAAAATATAAAAGCTAAACATGAATCTAAGGATGAAGAGACATCAGATGAAACGAAAGCTAACTTTGTTCGAAAACTAAAAATGGGACAAGGAAAATACAGAGGAAAGCTACCATTTAAATGTTTCAGCTATGGAGGCGTAGGGCATGTGCAGCTAAATGTCCATGAGATAAGGAGAACGAAAGTGATGAAGAATCGCATCGAGAAAGAAGTGACTGGAAGAAGAAACCACATTTTAGAAAAAGCAACTTCAAGAAGAAAAGTTTCATTTCCAAGAATGTCAGCTCTTCTGAAGACAGCTCCGGTGAGGATTCTGATGAAGAAAGAAGTGAAGCTCTATTCATGGCATTTGAAGAAGAAAGAACAAAGGAAACACAAGAGTGGGATGAAAAACTTGAGGATGAGGCTGAAGTAGATCTGGAAGGTGAGTTGGTCGCTGCACTTAAAGAGTTGAGTACAGAGAGGAAAAAGAATAAAAAGGTTTCAAGAAAACTTGAGGATGCCAATGAAATAATAATCAGTTTGAAAGTACAGACTGAAGAATTTAAGAAAAAGTCTGAAGATCTTGAAGTACAACTAACCGTGAAAATAGATGAGTGCAACAAACTGGAAGAAGAGATTGTTGGCTTAAGAATGAAGCTAGAAGAAAATAATCAAAAACTGAGTTGCTACCACAAACTTGAAGGAAGTTCTAAGAAGCTTGAAAAGATTATAAATAACCAAAAGCCTACAGGCATTAAATTTGGTTTGGGCTTCGTCGAAGGAGAATCATCTATGGAATCAAAGGCCACAACTGTTGAACCAATAAAGAATAAAGATAAGATCAAGGTTGATCAAGGAAAAATGAATCATGCAAAAGAAAACAATAAGGCCAAGCATGAAAGGAGTACTGACAATGATGGATTCATCAAAGTCACACATCAAAGAAGAAGAAGACCGATGGCACCTACTACAACATGGGAAAGACCGCTACCCAGGTACAATCATTCCTTTTCTGGTTATTGTTTTAAATGCAATGCTTATGGTCATAAAGTTTCAGATTGCAATTATAATGTAGGAAAAAGGAATTTCACCAGTAGAAATGTCTTTTCACCTTTGATAGATTTTGCAATAGAATGTTATAACTGTCATAACTTTGGACATATTGCAAGAAATTGTCGTAGTTCTTTTGCAGGAAATAAATATCAGGGAAGAAAATATCAATCAAATGGATTGAGACAACACAAAAAATTTCTCAAAAAATCAGACACAAGCTAATGAAAGGGAAAAGTCAAAACAAGTGACCAAGACTGCTATCAAACCAGAGCAGAAAGCAAAAGAGCAGCCCAAGTTCAAGGAAATCTGGAAAAATACAGAAGAAAAGGGATTGTGTCTCCTTGGACTGAAGGAGACTACTCCATTACTGCACTAAGCAACTCCAGGCAGCACATCCTCAGGGGGAGCAATCTTAAAGTCTTATTTTAAATTCTCCTATGTATGTGTTTGGTTATCTGAGGATGAAAGGAAAGCAGTCGGGTTATTGCTGTATAGTTGTCAAGTGTGTTGTCAGTTCATGTAGTTGTGTGTGGAAGTGCTGTGAAGTGTGGTGATTAAATTGAGAGCTGTCACCATTAGTTGTTTTGCTATAGGTCATTGTTGTGCTGTTAATGAGTCTCACTGCCACTGCTCGAATTTATGGATTACAACAGTTCAGATTCTTTAGTTGAGCAGAAAGAATGTTGGCCCTAGCTGCACATATGTGCTTCGATAAAAGCAGCGTGTGTTTGTACTACACATTGGTGTGAAGATTATTAGATCTTTCATGATGCCTTGGTGAAAATGTTTAATTCACAGACAACTTCGTTTTAACTATTGAATAAAATTCCAATCCGAGATTACGAAGTATGAGGTTGAGTAAGGTGCACTATGGTTGGACATGAAGTGTTTGACAAAATGTCTTCTCCTGAGTTGAACAGTCTAAAGTGAGGTATGACCATCTGTGACTATAGAAACCATAGATCAGGATGTAAATATAAAAAGGAATTTGGTTGTGTTGTGGAACAGTGTTTTGGTGCTTGCACAGAATTGACAGTGGAATTGCAGTGTCAGTACAGTGTTGGACAAATGTTGGTACAAGTGAGGTCTGTTTGCAGGAATAATTTCAAGCAATCCAGGAAGAGTTAGATGCTGAAATTTAAACTAGAGTCTTGGACTGTTTCATGTGACAGCAGCAAAGAAGATTTTTTGGTACCTCAAGGGTACTATGGCGTATGGGTTATGGCATCCAAAAGAACAACAGAGGGTTGATGCTCTGTTTGGTGAATATATTTAATTCACGTGGAAAATCAGAAAGCTCACCTTTTACTATTACATTCAAAGCGACTACATGAGTAGGAAGTTACTTCAATACAAATTGAGTACAAATTTTTAGAAAGACAAACAGTTGTCATAAGGGTTCAAGCTTGTTGAGAATATCCAAGATGCATGCTGGAGAAGTATGCAGATGCTACTAGCATTGCAGAACAATTTTTTTTACAGTGGACAAGATTGAGATTGTAGAGCAACAGAGGGTTGATGCTCAGAAGACAGTGTGAAATGTAGTAGAATTGACTAGCGATCGAAACCAAATTCTCAGGGGGAGCATTTATGTATTTGTTTACTTTATTGCTCATGTTTGTGATTGTTGCTAACTATGATAATTTATGTCTGAGCATGTTGTGCATAGACTCAGGGGGAGTCTGCAGCAGCCTTTTGGTATTATTGTCAAAGGGGGAGAAGAAATACAGGAAATTGCATGTGTTGCCAACAATTCCAAAGGGGGAGATTGTTGAGCAAGGTGCAAAAATAGTATTGTCATTGTTGTCAACACAGGAGTTCAGAGGTCAGTCAGAACAGGAGTTCAGAGGTCAGTCAGAACAGGTACAGTGAATTTCCAAGAATACAGAAGTGGCCCAGATTCAGAAAATCAAGCAAAAAGACAAGTAAGGAAACCGTCGCGATATCGTGACATGTTTTCTGTCGCGATTTCGTGACATATCGAAGGAGAGAGAAAAATCAAAACTGTCATGATATCACGACATGTTGAGAAGCTAGAAAAGAAACTATCATGATTTCGTGACATGTTGAGAAGCTAGAAAAGAAACTATCACGATTTCACAACATGTTGAAAGCAAAGAGGCCAAGTGGAAAAACTATCGCGATTTCGCGACATGTTGGCAGAGAAGAAGGCAAGTAGAAAAATTGTCACGATTTTGTGACATGTTGGAAGCAAAAGAGGCAAGTAAGAAAACTATCGTGATTTCACGACATGTTTGGAGAAGAAGCGCTTGCAATGAAAACTGTCACGATTTCACGACATGTTTGGAGAAGAAGCGCTTGCAATGAAAACTGTCATGATTTTGTGACATGTTTGGAGAAGAAGCGCTTGCAATGAAAACTATCGTGATTTCGTGACATGTTTGGAGAAGAAGTGCTTGCAAGGAAAACTGTCGCGATTTCGTGACAAGTTGCGAGAAGAAGCGCTTGTAAGGAAAACTGTCATGATTTCGTGACAAGTTGCAAGAAGAAGAGCAAAGGAGAAAAAGCATCAAGAATTCGTGACATATTATAGGAGAGAGAAGGCAAGATAAAAAGGTGTCGCGATTTCGTGACATATTGCAAGAGAAAGAGCTTGAGAGAAAAAGTGTCACGATATCGCGACATGTCGCGTTTTTGTGACCTGAAGAGAAGAGAAGAGCCAAGGAGAAAAGATGTCGTGATTTCACAACATGTCGCATTTTCATGACAGCAGCAGAGAGGAAGGCTCCGAAGGATGAAGTGTCGTGATTTCATGACAGAAGCAAAACGAAAGAGCATGGAAGCAGAAGCGTCACAATTTCGTGACATAGTCAAGGAGGAAGAGCTCAAAAGCGAAAGTGTCATGATTTCGTGACATGTTCCGATTTTGCTGAGGCATGCGGAGAAGAATGTATGGATGTGAAAGATGTCACGATTTCATGACATGTTTCGTTTTCGTGGGCGAAAGAGACAAAAAGGCACAAGGCAGCGAAAGTGTCACGATTTCGCGACATGTTCCATTTTCACGGGCGAAAGGTAGAGAAGTGCAAGGAAGTGAAAAGTGTCATGATTTCGCGACATGTGTTTTCACTGGCAAGAGACAGAAAAAAGATGGAGGCGAAGAATGCGTCGCGATTTCGTGACATGTCATGTTTTTGTGGTTGCATGCCGAGAAGAGGACAAGGAGGCGGAGAATGTCGCGATATAGCAACATGTCATGTTTTTGTGGTCAACTATCAAGAAAAAGTCAAAGGGGCAGAAATGTCGTGATATCGTGACATGTCATAGTTTCGAGGGTAAAAGCCAAGAAGCATACACAGCAACAGTTGCAGGGGGAAGTTGCAGAGGAAAATTAATGCAACCAAATATGTAAGAGTTGACTGGAGTCAACACTACAGTAACAGGGGCAGTTACAGAATAAATTAATGCAGCAAAAATAAGAACGATCACAGGTGGAGTTATAGTAAGATCAAGTAGCTATAATAATAAATGTGAAAAAGAATGTGGCGGTTGCAGAAAAGCTACAGAGTGACAGGCTGACAGGATTTACAGAGTTACAGGCAGACAAGATCTGAAGTCAACAGATAGAAAATATTATTATAATATAAGTGCGATAGTGGGTGCAAATTACAAAGTGACAGGCAGGCAAAACTACAGTGGTGGACAAAATCTGACAGACACTAGGAATTAACAAATAGAATATATTAGTATAAAATGAATGCGGTAGTGAGTCCGTAGTGCGGTGACAGGCTCGAGGCCGAGAAAGTATGCAGTGTGGCAGAAAGAATGCGGCTGCATGAGTACAGTAGTAGGTCTGTAGTGCATCGGTTTGAACGCAGTTGAGAAAGCATGGCAAAAAGGAGGGAAAAGGAGAGTCGTTTTGAAAGAGCCGTTTGAGTGAGCCAGTATAAAGGACTGTAAAAGTGCAGTAAGTAAGGTTACTACAACCTTGTTTTATTTTTGAAAACTGAAAGAGAGGTTGAGTAAGAGTGCTATAAGAAGCATAGAAAGAGGGCTGTAAGAAAGTCGTAAGAGTGTGGTAGGCAAAATCGTAATAGAGCTGACAAACCTTGTTTTGTTTATGTAAATTAAAAGAGAGGTTTTGTAAGCAATAGAAGATATTGAGTCTCTAACAATTCTCCTTATGCTTCTATGAGATTGATTTGAGTTGAGATAGACCAGTGAGGGTCTTGTCAAAGTGAAGGCATTCTTATGTCAATACTAGATTCAAAATAGAAGTCCAAGTTGGTGCTTGGAATCAGGGGTTGGTGCTCCTTCCAGTTGGTGTAAATCATGGGTTGGGCTCATCTGGTGCAGATAAATTAGGGGTTGGTGCTCCTTCTAGTGGGTGTTGGTAAATTGTTTGTAAAGTTGAAGCTTTGCAAAGGCTAGATTTGGATTGTAGTCCAAATAGTCAATTTTTGAGGAGTAGCCAAATCGGTGAACCTCATTATATTTTGTGTTGTGTGATGCTATCTTGTTATACTTGCTGTATCTATTTTTAAGCTTGCATTATTTCAGCATTAAGAGTTGCAGATTTAAGTTTTAAATAGTTGCATTGATTCACCCCCCCTCTCAGTGTCATTGTGAGAATATCAACAAGTTCATGTGGTTCCATCCGATGAAGAGTCATTCAAGTACATGCATCAAGTTGAATTATCGAGGGACTTTGTCCTTCCATCAATGCACTTGTACATAATGCCATCATCCCCAACCATGCATCTAGAAAGCAAAAGTAGATCGGTGTGAGGTGACCCATCCACTTTGGCACCACCTTCTACATCTAAATCTATTGGCGCTTCTTAAAAGCCTTCAACATCTAAGGCAAAAGATAAACAGAAGCTAGAGGCACCCTTAGTGGAGGAACGACCTAAGGATATTTTGACCATAGCAACTATAGGAATATCTACTCCCATGGAGGAGGATCACTCCCAAGAAATAGTTGAGGAGGTACCTCAACCTACCTCTCCTACATCATCAACATCATCATCTACACTGCAGGTGACAATTCACCTAGCCAACACAGCACTAGGTGAATATCTTGTGCAGAACATGAATTTCATGCCAATCATTGAGATTGCACAATACATGGGATGACCAAGAGTCCTAAATATTCCAATAGGGATAGTGGTTCCCCTAGGGGTTCCACCTAACCAAACAATTTTCATATATGCTGTTCTATATTATGCCCATACTGCTCCTGATCTAGAAAGGGATGAGGATGAGCCATTCACCATGAATGTTCATTAATTATCAAATATTGAGTTTGCTCTAAAGTACTTTGAGCAGTGTCACTGGAAAGGCTATGGCCTAGACCTGAATGAGCAAGGGCATCAACTGCCATTTCATCCGTAGTACCAACTACCTACTGATAGGTGTGGTTTGGGCTACAAAATGTAGAATTGTGATGACTCTAGAAGCAACCCTAGATAGGATAAGCATTATGTTTGGGGAGGACATCGACTGGAAATCCTATCAACCCCCTAGAAAAAACTACTTGGTGACGGATGGGTGTCGATGGTCAATGTCACACCACTTGATAAGTATCACCCTAAAACCTCTCTTGAGATGCCCCCATCAGGAACCATCCTATGGGATGAAGAGCCAATCCATGGATATGAGTGAGAGGAGTATGACTATGGCCTAAGAAAGGACGAAGATGAAGCTGACCTAGCCTACCATGGGCCTCGGTATGTAGATAAACTTATCTGGATAGGCCACTACGGTTTTGCATAGTGGTAAATTTCATAATTTAGTGCCAATATTCAGATTTTCAAAATGTTAATTTTGTGAATTTTGGGACCATAAAGGTCGGCCCGTTCACTCAAAAATTTTGCGATCCAATTTTTTTAAGGGTAAATTAGCCCCATTGTCATAAGGTTTCCCACCTAATTTTCAGCCTAAATTTATTGAAAATAAAAAATATCCTATCCAAATTATCCCTTGTACCCCATTATATATAGTTAACCGTAACAACAACTCTCATACAATTACAATATTATTTTTTTGGATAGCGAGAGATACAAAGAAAAATACTGACAAAACATGAGTCCATGATTGATAGAAGGCGACTAGCAAAAGGTGACTAGCATAAGGTGACTGGCATAAGGTGACTGGTATAAGGTGACTATCATAAGGCGATTGGTATAAGGTGATTGGCATAAGGTGAGTGGCAAAAGGGGAGTGGCAGATGGCAAGTGGCAGATGGTGAGTGGTAGAAGGCGAGTGGCAAAAAGTGAGTGGCATAAGGTGAGTGGCATAAGGTGAGTGGCATAAGGTGAGTGGAAAATGGCGAGTGGTATAAGGTGAGTGGCAGAAGGCGAGTGGTACAATGCGAGTGGCACAAGGCGAGTGGTAAATGGGAAATGATAATAATTTCATAATTTTAGGCATAAAAATATATCTAAACATAGGCATATTTGTACTCGTTGGAAAGCTCTTTTTAAGATTGATCTAATGGTGGTATTTTTATGAATTTTGAAGATAATTTAATAGGTCAAAAGTGGTCATAAATGTGGTGGTGAGGAGGTAATGTCATTTTGAGGTATATTGTGATCGAAATTGAAAAGATCTTTCCAATGAGTACAAATATACCTATGTTTGGATATATTTTGATGCCTAAAACTATGAAATGATTGTCAGTCACCATATGCTAGTTGCCTTCTACCAGTCACCATGTGGCAAGTGGTAGAATGCGACTAATATAAGGTGAGTGGCATAAGGTGACTGGTAGATGACAAGTGGCATAAGGCGAGTGGCACAAGGTGAGTGGCACATAGCAAATGGTACAAGGCAAGTGGCACATGACACATGGTGAGTGGTATAAGATGAGTGGTACAAGGTAAGTGGTAGATGGCGAGTGGTAGATGGCGAGTGGCAAATGGTGATTGATAACCATTTCATAGTTTTAGGCATCAAAATATATCCAAACATAGGCATATTTGTACTCGTTGAAAATATCTTTTCAAGCCCCATCTAATGGTGGTATTTTTATGAAGTTTGAAGATGATTTAATAGGTCAAAAGTGGTCCCAAATATGGTGGTGATGAGGTAATGTCATTTTGATATAGATTTTGACCTACTAAATCATCTCAAAACTTCATAAAAGTACTACCATTATATTGGGCTTGAAAAGAGCTTTCCAATGAGTACAAATATACCTATGTTTGGATATATTTTGATGCCTAAAACTATGAAATGATTATCAGTCACCATATGCTAGTTGCCTTCTACTAGTCGCCATGTGGTGAGTGGTAGAAGGCGAGTGGCATAAGGCAAGTGGCATAAGGTGACTAACAAATGGCAAGTGGTACAAGGCGAGTGGCACAGGCGAGTGGCACATGGCGAGTGCCATAAGTCAAGTGGCACATGGTGAGTGGTATAAGGTGAGTGGCATAATTTGAGTGGTAGATGGTGAGTGGTAGATGGGGAGTGGCAGATGGTGAGTGTTAGATGGGGAGTGGCAGATGGTGAGTGGAAGATGGTGACTGATAATCATTTCATAGTTTTAGGCATCAAAATATATCCAAACATAGGCATATTTGTACTCGTTGGAAATATCTTTTCAAGCCTGATCTAATGGTGGTATTTTTATGAAGTTTGAAGATGATTTAATAGGTCAAAAGTGGTCCCAAAAATATTTATAATTTATGTGCAAAAGTTTTGAAAATTCACCATATTTTGATAAATGTTTTGCAAAATTTTGAAAAATTTGCCCCACAGTTTATACATGATTCACCTTGATTCACCCCAAATTTATAAATACTTTTTCGGTACTATCCCTTATGCATAACCCTGTAGGCCACACAAAAAGTGGGTACATCTCATATGAGAACAAATACATCTCAGATGAGGGTTGATACATGTCGAACAAGAGTAGCTACGAGATAAAAGACTCAACTGAGATGGCCTTCATAAGACATGCATGCAAAATGGTAGGGCCCACAGTAAATGTCAATGGATTCTTCATAAGCAATGATGATTATGAAGATGAAACTGAAATGACCTATCTTAAGAATATAGGCAAGTCAATGCCCAACCCCAGTGGGTCCTTGATATCGTAGGGTCCTACGGAGAATGGCACCACCATTCACCATAAGGTTATTTCTCAATTTGCATTCATGCAAATTGAATTATAGGAGGAAAAAATCATCTTATCTATCGAGGTTGTAGCTTATAAGGACTAGATTTCCTAGTTACAAGACTTTCTTAGGCTTAGAATTGTCCCACAAGGAATGTCATATGCTAAAAGATGAGCAATCCAAAAAAAAGTGATAAGATATGTCTTGCTAGGAGGTATATTATATCATCAAAGCTACGATGGAGTCCTCCTACATTGCTTAGAGCCCCAACAATCAGCTTGGATGATTTCATAAGCTCATGATGGTACATGCGATGGCCACTTCAATGACATGGCCATTTTTAAGTGCAAATAGGTTATTACTAGCCCACCATGGAAAAGGATTACTACGAGTATGTTAGAAAATGTGTTAAATTCCAGTAGCATGCAAATTTGATGCACTTGCCATCTTAGGCATTACAACCCATTCAGGTGGCTTGGCCATTTTCTCAATGGGATTTTGATCTAATTGGAAATATTTCTCCCCCATATTTGGATCGACACACATTCATTTTAATTACCATCGAGTATTTCACCAAATGGGTGGAAGTGGTAACCTTAACTTTGATAATTGGTCCTCGGATTGTATATTTTATACTTCACAATATCATCTATCATTTTGGGGTACCCTTCAATATAATCTCAAATAATGGTCCATAATTCAAAAATAAAAATGTGTGAGCTTTGATGACCAAATACAAAATTCAGCACAGTTTTGTGACACCATACTATCCATAGAAAAATAGGTAGGAAGAGGCCTCTAACAAGAAAATAGTAGCCATCTTAAATAAGATGGTGAAAGAAAATTATAAGGACTGGCACCTGCAATTGCCCCCTAGCATTATGGGCTTACAAGACTAGCATGCAGACACCCACTAGGGCAACACTATTTTCGCTTGTATATGGCATTGATGCCATTATGCCCTTAGATTTGGAAATTCAAACATTGCACATTGCATTGAAAGAGTTCATCAATGATGACACTACACGACAAGCTCACCTGGATCAGTTGACCCTTTTGGATGAACGACGCATCAATGCTCTTGAGCATCTTCATGTTACCAGGATCATCTAACACGAGCTTATAACAATAAAGTCCATCTGAGATACTTTAAATTTGGGGATCTTGTGCTTAAATAAAACCAATAGAACTCAAATCTACCATCACATTAGTGAGATAAATTTATGGCCAATTGGATAGGTCCTTATATCATCTTTGAGAAGATTGGGCCTAGGGCATATCACCTAATAATGCTAGAGGGTGTTGAGGAGCCGGAGCCTCTCAAAATAATTCATCTAAAGGAATTTCATACATAAATCAACAAAATAACAAAAATATTCTAATAAATTTCAAAATTTTCAAAAATAATAGAAATCATCAAAAATCCAAACAAATCAGATAAGATCAAAATCAAAAACAAAAATCTCCAGAATATGTCTTAAAGCCCTTTTGTCAACTCATAAAGGCTCCAAAGGCATCTTAAATCCCTTTGGTCAACTCACAAAAAACTCCAAAGGTATATTAAAGCCCTTTGGTCAATCACAAAAAGCTCCAAAGTCATCTTAAAGCCCTTTGTTCAAATCCCAAAAATACCCAAAGGTACCTTAAGCACTTTGGTCAAAAGTAAAACATAAAAACACAAAAATAATTTAAAATAAAAAAGTTCTAAAATATTCAAAATAATCAAAAACTCAAAAACAATTGAAAGCATCAAAAATACAAAAACATGTGCATATTGCATTTGCATTCATGTAGTTGCATTGCATATAGGCATGTCCATCCATTGTACTTGCATTAGGGTAGATTGTGTTTGCAATCTTACAAATGACACCATGTTTGTATCTCAATCATGCATCTTCAAATCCATCATCATCCATCACCCATGAGTGTAACTGTGTTTTTCAACACAACTCCTTCCTGTTGCTATAAGGAATATACTAGGGTTTTTTGGTCACTCAACCATACCTAGTGGTTTTATCAAACTTTGTAGAAAGCCAATATAGATTCTAATAGGTGAGTTTTAGTTTTGATAGCACTTGGTATATTTTGAAATCCTATCACTAATCAAAATACTAAGATCCTAGTTGAAACAAGGGAAATATAAAAGCCTACGAAGTGGCATTAGGTATCCTAAGGTAAAAATTTTATCTTTCTCATCCCCCTGTGCGGCCGATTTGGAAATGCTAAGAATTGGCAAAAGGACAAGTTCATCCCTACCCAAAGAAATCCCTTGCTTTAATAAAAACAAGCAAAATCCTCAACAAAGCAAATTTCAAAAACAAAATAAATAGTGATTGTCATCACTACATAAATCCCTTGCTCAAGATAAAACAAAAACTCAAAATAAATAGTGGTTTTCATCACTAAGCATGAGCATGTATCCCAAGTAAATATGAAGAAAATCCCTAGAATTCTCAGCATGAACGAGCCTTTTGCATGATGATATGTATGTCACATTAGCATCTCACTTTTTTACAGACCAATGTTTGCATGTGGAAGAACTAGCTTTAAGTGTCTTGTACCGCCTAGTGGTCTAATCCAACTGAGTCCAACATAGGATCAAGATAAACATTTGAGGATCCCCAATACAACAATGGGCTGAATGAATCTCGCCTGACACTAGGGTATGCTTATGTTCTACCTAATATATTCATTTGCACACAAGGATAAAGAATATCTAGGTCTTCATAATGAAAAATTTATCCTTCAAAAGCTCAGTAAGATCAGTATATGACCTTTGATAGGACAACTAGGATGTTTGAGTCTCATGGAAAACCTCAAAAATCCCCTCATAGCAACAATGCATATCACCACTCACACCATAAAATTTCTTGGGGAGGTTTTGTTCGTTAAAGGGCATCCATGAAATAGGATAGATACTGAATGAGTGTCAACAATAATATTTAGATGGCCATTGACTATTTTATGCATATATTTTAATTTATAGAAGCTAAACAAGAAAGTACACACATATCACATCATCTCACCTCACATTTATATGTTTAAATGATTAATTCTTATTATAAGAGTTATTATTTATTCATTATTTTTATACATTATGTGGTATTGTCCATTATATTGTCAAAAACCATGCCACATCATACCATATATTTTAAGTGATTAAAACATACAGGTTCATTTACATTAAATCATCATCATAATGCATTACACACATTTCATTTATCATATCATCACAACATAAGTTAGATACATACAAATGAATCAAAATATAAACATGTATTTAACATAAGCATTGCATCCACATCTGCATACATCATAAGTAGTCCATCTACGCATCTAGATCAAAGCATCTACGCATACATCTATCATCTAGCTAATGCATGTCATACATCACATCATAACATCTAAAGCATCACATCACATCATATCACACAAGATCATGATACTCCATCACATAAACATAAAAACATAATCATAAAAGATACACATAATGAACCTCAAAGTCTAGATATCATATAAAAGTGTGTCACATAAGTACATGTAGGTACACAAATTGCCATAAGGATACAACTATGTAGGTCAACTAACCTTACACTCAAAATAATACAAGATGCCCAAGGGGCCATAGTGCTCAAGAGTGGCCTGCACCACTAGCATCACCTCTACCCTCACCACCCCCTCTCGAAGGTGGCATAGAGCTGGCACCCCATTCTACTCTATCTAGGACCTGTTCCTATGGCTTGATCGAGCTGATGACTACCCTAAAGTACTTTGATCGATCGTCTATGACCCTCCTACCATAGGCCTCTCTGGTAGGTAGCCTCCTTGAATCCTGACCTCATGCTCTAGTGCCAGGATATAAGACACATCTAGGGTGCACTGCTCCAAGTTCTCTACTAAAATTCCATGAAAATGTTAGATCTTCGCACCTGCATCTAAACCACCAGGTCCCTAAGGTTC
The DNA here is from genome assembly GCA_028583015.1 of Wollemia nobilis. Taxonomy (NCBI): domain Eukaryota; kingdom Viridiplantae; phylum Streptophyta; class Pinopsida; order Araucariales; family Araucariaceae; genus Wollemia; species Wollemia nobilis. The sequence goes on from JAQPPZ010002093.1 coordinate 4,433,611, forward strand.
CACAATAGGTAGCACAACATGTCCCTAAGCAGCACCCATGCTGGTAGTAAGTTGATCTATGCTAACTTGTAGTGTGGTCTGCTCTACCTCGAGGTACTGAACCTAAGCCCAAAACCCAACAATGGTGGCATCTCTCTGGTGCACTTGAATTTGAGATATCTGCAGCTCAATATCAAATTGATGCAGTTGAGCCCAGAGAGGGGAATCCTAATCCTAAAGAGCTAAATCCTCCTCCTCCTTAGGGGAAACCTACTCCTATGCCACCTGCTCCTTTGCTCCCTACTGCTCTGCCTACCCCCAATCATCTGTTCAAGCCCACACTCAATTCCCATTCGGATCCTCAACCTCTGCCTCATCCAAAATCCATCCTAGGCAACCACCATCCTTCCATAATTGCATACCCTAGTAGTGGGTATATGCCTCTGTAACTCTAGTATCATCCATGCCAAGATCAACTATAGGAGGGTCATCCTCCTCTAGAAATGTTGTAACTCAAGGTAGTGGAAGGTTCTTCTCTAAAGCAATCTAATGGTATACAACTAGATTGAGAGGGACATCCTACTGGATGTTGAACTATCTTAGCACCTTGGAATAATAGAAGAAATCTCTGATGCCATCCTTGTGGTTGATAACCCATCGATCGTGTTGAGTGCAACCTATGAAGCTAGTTGGGTCCTCCTAAGTAGGGCACTCATGATAGGCCCTCCAAATGATGTCATTGGATTGCCAGCTAGTCAAAGAGATTGTATAATGGGGAAGGTCCCTTGCAAAAGGCCTACTCTTGTGCTCTAGGCTACCTAGATCCATAGCATTGAGCATTATCATCTATAGTAGTGATCTTCGTAGGAAGTCTTGTTGGGTGGTCCACCTTGATATGCTCCCATCCCAAGATCTGGAGGAGAAAACTACAAGCAATACTAGCCCATATGTGGCAATGAATACGATATAGCTCATCATAACATTACACTAATAGTGTGCTCCCCCAAGCATAGATGATAGGTGCCTCGCTATCAATCAAGTCTTGTAGCATCACCAAGAGGTTCCATGGGAACCTTGCTCTGGATCAGTCAAGTATAAGAATGTTACAAATCACCATCAACAGGACAACATACCTCTAGGAGAAGACATCCTCCTAGTACCATCGAGTAATGGAAATCCCACCAAAAATAGTATCTCAAACGGTAGCAACGACATGTCTCCCAAAGACCCTAGTGAACATCGCATCTTTGGAACCATTGGGAGAAGAGACAATGGGCACTTCATCAAAAGGGATCCAGAAGATCTTGTAGATGTCCTCTAGAGTGATTGTCATCTCATCGGTAGAGAGATGGAAGGTATTAGTCCTGGAGTCCCATCTATGGGCCAGGGTAGTGAGGTAGTGAGGAAATCCTAGTGACATATTGGAGCCCGCGAGCATCAAGCCACTCCCAGTTTGTGTCATACAAGAGGGATATAAGGTCCACAAGTAGCTTCAGATCCCGAGCTCAAGCAGATAAAATCTAGGAGTGCAAAATAAATCTAAATCAAATGCACTAACAAACTAATAAATGCATAAAACTAAAACGGTGCAAGCTAATCTAAGATACACTTAAGGCAACAAGCATAATGGTTAAATGCACCTGCACAGCCAAAAATAAAATAAATAAAATACTACACTTCAAAAATAAAAAAAATAAAAAAATTAAATTGATCAAAATTCAAAAATCAAGAAAATAAACCTAAGGCCACCTAGTCGCTCCAGACAAGAGCGGCCATAAAGCGATCGCTGAAGCTGGCAGTGGCTAGTTTCCAATGGTAAAAAAATTAATTTTTGGATTTCAAACTAGTCACTAACGATGACAATGACTAGCCTAAGGCCAGGCTAGCCACTCTGGGTGGTAGCGACCAGCGAGTGACACGCCAAAGACATTCCCTTATGGCCAAAAATCACAAAAAAATTATAAAATTCCTAAAAATAGCTTGGATACACTAAAGGTAAACCTAGCCTACATCTATTGATAGGTTTGGTTCATTACCTATAGGTTTAGTGAGGTTCATTTACCACATTTCTTAATTAGGTTTATTTTACCGAATTAAAGAAGCAAGCCAGGGTTTGGCAGAATACTCATGAAGCTTCGACTCCTCCACTGGTAGAAGCCTCTCCCTGCTCAGCCATATCGCTTGAATAAATAGCAAATTTGATAGCACTCCATGTCACAATTGCACTTTCTCACCTCAAAGCTCAAAAGTGCAATTGACAACTGGAAATAATGAATTGAGAAACCCTAGGATTTTCTTTTATATTTTCCCTTTTTGCCTTGACCACTACTAGCATCACCGACCCGCACTTTCTGGCCGCTAGACCTGACAGTGGCCAAAAATCAGTAATTAGGGGTTACTGGACCTAATAGTGGCTAGCAAATAAGAAGAAATTTTGTCAATTTCTCACCACAAAGCACCTCAAAATGAGTCAATAAACACATTTGCAAATCCAAAGCAACCAAAATAAGCACAAATACCAAAAAAATTACATATATCAAATCTAAAACATCATAAAATCTGGTAAACACACAAAAAATCAAGAAACAACAAAATTCCAATTGAACCTCGTATTTAATTATTTGCTCTATACACTCGATGATTGCAGCGACTAGCGCTTCATGCAATTCAGTGAGATGAGCAAATTACCATAAGGCCACTTGGGGTAAATTAGTTATGGATGAATTGAGAAGCTTCACTTCAAATAAAAATAAGGCCATGACAGCTGGATCACCCCATAGGAGCAATGATCCTTCTTATTTCTCCTATAACAAATAGTGGTTCAACAAGCTATAATTGAATTGCGTCCATCTTAATTCTCTAAGAAGGCCATTGCATCCGGACCACCCCATGGGATAGAGATATGCAATTACCAAAGAGGTTGAAATCACACCTGGATGGGACCTACTCTATTACAATAAGCCACCCTCTAAAGAGGTCCAAATCATTCATTTTTGTCAAGCAACTCATCGCTTTATTAATCATCCTTTCCTCATCGACTCGTCACTTGAGGGGGTAGTCAAAAATTTTAAAACAATCATAATCAAAGTCAACTAAATATCATCTTGATCATGTTAATATTGTGTTTATATTACGAATCATTGCCAACAACTATCATAAGCTTACCCTTTGTTGGGAAAAAAAAGCAAGTATGACAGTTAAGTTTGTAGCTCTCCTCTGATCAAACCAATAGTAATCCCAAACCTACCCTATTGTGTTTGAGGTACAAGTGCAAACTTCATAAAATTAAGCCTTCCATTCTATTGGAAGCAATTATTCTAGGATTCATGCCCTCCTGCATGAATGGGGCATCCAATGTTTATCAGATAAATGATCATCATCCAACCTACAATGTGACCCTAGGTGGTCTATTTTTTTGCTCTACATTATGTTTCCCACAACGCATCCCAAAAAGGGGCATTTATGGACACCTAAAATTCATCATGTTTAGGAGACTACCCATATGGACACATTTGCAGACCATATGAATCCTCTTGGATCTCTCCAAGAGAAAGCAGTGGTCCTAATCACTCAAACAGGGTAGTTCTAGCCCATCCAGGCCTGGATGCTCTCAAGAAGAGTGGCCGCCACACTTGGCTACTGAAGACTACAACGACCACATATAACCATTGGAACTAAAAGCAACTAACACCATGCATAGTCTGGCTATGAAAATTGGCCCATATCACACAATATGACTACACCTTTGAATTTTTAGTGGGCATAATTTTGGGAGGAACTACCTGAGTTCCTCCTAACTGCCCCTTCAATGCCAGTTTGTGATTCATGCTTTCCATCCGAGATGGTCAGTCGCATACAATTTGGATTGAAGCTTCTCAAGAAGCTAAGGTCCATATATGAGAGAGGGAAGTCTACATATGGAATCTCCCACAAAGAGAAAAATATCCACAATTTTTAGAGTTTATGAAATGAAGACCTATCAGATTGGAGAGCGCCTCTACAAACCCTTGAGGAGCAACAAAGTGCTATTCGGCTGAGGAGAGACTACACATTCAAAATTCACATCCATTATTATTCACCACCATTTTGTGTACTTGACACATCTGGTGACCCTTTAACATCAATTGGAGTAGAGAACCTAGTGCTGCAACCCTTGGAGTGTGAGGGGAAAGGTTTATTTCATGGCCACTATCTTGGATAATGGCCCACAAGCACAACCTAGGGTTTTGATATTAGCTTCTTTTGTTCTAGCATTAGATTCGATTAATTTCCATTTATGCACTTATTTTCTAGCATAGATATAATTCACCATATGCATTTATATATTTTTTTCTATGATATATCCACATATTTCATTAGCTTTATCACATTTAATAATAGTATGCTTGTTTATATTGCTTATCAGATTTTATACTAACAACCTCATTTAGGGAGGCTACCCGGACTACTAAGCATGCTTTGTTGTTTTTATGTATACATATCTGCAGGTTTACAGGACCATATCAAGACATTCGAAGCATGGGATCCCTCCTAGATGACAGAAGGAGAAGGAGACATTTGTGAGCCCTCAAACAAGTTTATGTGCAGGATCAGAAAGCCTGCAAATATGCATCATCCCTTTTCAAGGGGATTTATTCCACCATTTGTGCTTCGCTTGTAACTGATTGTATCAAAACTTGGTATCTCTCAGAGGTATGAATATGTAACTGTGGATTAGAAATATCAATAAAAAGCACATTTATTTGTTTTTCTTATTTACATGTCATTTGCATGCTCATTCATTTCAATTTGATATAATAATAAATAAATTGCAAGCTAGGTCAGTTGCGGTGCATGCTCCTCGAGGTCACACAAGATTCTTTAGCTTGACCATTACCCTGAGGGTAATAGGGGGTTGACCATTTATGTTGGATCTTGTACTTGGCATACATTTTTTGGATATTTTATTCTTGAAGAGTATATATTTATTAGAAATGATGATGGATGAGATGCCATAATGACAAATAATTTAGTTGAGGATAAATTTAGATACCTGGATGCTTGTAATAGAGTATATTGACATAGATTCTACCCATTTTATGAAGTACTTTGTGATAGTGATGATTAATTTATTCCCATCAAAGGATGTAGGATTGATTTTTCAAATGATATCAAGGCTCCATATGGAAAAAAAACCAAGGGAAAGTGATAAGTTGAAGGGCTTAAGAAGGGGTATGGATTTGGTTGTCTTGGACTTGATACTTATTACATTATTGAATGGAGTCACAAGAGTATTTCTCCATGGAGGACCAATAATTTCCTAATTAGAGAAGAATTTTGGAGATGGAATTTCCACTAAAATTACCACTGTAGTATCCGTTATGGGTCTTTTGAATTATTGACTTTGGATTCATAAGAGTTAAGACATCTAAAAATCATACCATCAATGACGTGTTGATACAATAATAAACTAATAAGCTTGTCAACACAGATGCTTATGCTCATTGTTATTGAAGTTGTTGGGCAAATGGCCATATTTTAAGAAGGTAAAAATATCCTGATACCAAGGATGAAAATAAAGGGAATATGCTTCTGAATGAAGACTTCTAAGGGTGATTGGATAGATTTTAGAGTTGCTAGTTCCCTAAGTTGGCAAATGATGATTATGGCATGTTCATCATCTAGTTCTAGGGGAATGAGGGATGCAACTGTAGCCATGGCATCAACATGGCTATTTCTAGACTGGGGTATAACTTTGATAGTCACTTTATTGAAGGAAGATAAACTTTTAAATAATCTCTTTATAGGGTTTGATATTTCTTTCCTTGGTGTGGTAAACACCGTTGACTTGGTTAACCAAAAGTTGAGAGTATCCAAAGATAGAAAAGGTTTTAATGTTTAAGGCTAAGTAGCTTGTAGTCATAGGATATGGGCCTCATATTTAGTAGTATTATTATTGTAAGATAACTAAATTTTAAAAGAGATGGATTAATTATTTTTGAGGTATGCCTAAAATAATGCATACCTCTAATCTTAGATGCATCAAGCACCATAGAATACAGGGTCCAAGAATCATTAAGGTTAGTGTCTATGAAAAAAAAAAGATTCATGAGAAAGTCTACAAAAATAGAATGCATGTATTCTATAAGTATAATAGCCAATTTATCAGTAATATCTTGGAATTTAATGGATTTTTGGCTAGAAAATTCTAGTCAAATTCACAAAGGGCAATAACCCATTTAGCAATGTGCCTTGATAGGTGAGGCTTGGACATGAGGTAACTCAAATGATAAAGCCTTGTAATGATAAAGGTTTTATGAATGAGCATATATTGCCATAACTTTTGGGATGAAAAAATCATATAAAAGCAAAGCTTATCTAATAATGTGTAATGGGTTTCATAACTGATTAGGGTTATACTAATGTAGTGGATTGCTCTTTCTTTATATTTATAATCATATTGGGATAACATAGTTTCTAAGGTATAAATGGTTGTAACAATGTATAACAACAACTTGGAAGAGTTAGGTGGGGATGTGATATAGGAATTTAAAGCATCAAAGGCTATTTGACACTTGGCATCCCATTGAAATTTTATGTCCTTATGTAAAATCTTAGAGAAAGGTTGGTATTTTTCAACAAGTTGGGATTTAAACCACCTAAATAGCTTGGAGTTTACCTTGGAGGATTTAAAATTTGGTTAGATTTTATGAGGGTATCATATTGACTATGGATAACATCTTGTTAGGATCCATTTAAATGTCATATCAGGATACTATAAAGCCTAATAGTTTATCCAATATTAACCCAAATATACCCTTAGAAGGCTTGATATGGATCTTATATTTCCTTAGTCATTTGAAGATATTACTTAGGTATCAAATATGATCTTCATGATTGAGGGATCGACCAAGGAGATAATTTACATAATCTTCTTGCTAGAGAATATTAAATTATTTGGTACATGCCAATGTACCACCTTGAGACATTATTGTAAATATTAGAATAGGGTTGTGTCTTATATTAGTGAGTTGAGTAAATATTTTATATAATGTAATAATGTAGAAGAAATGTACAAGTGTCATGTAAATATGTAAGTGTTATGAGTGTAAATGTGCACAAGTGTGTAATGTGCAAGTGTGCACATGTGTCCTTAGAATAATAAAGTGAAGAGTTGTAAAGAAGAGTGAAGGTCAAGAGTGAAAAATATAAATAGTTACATACAAATCTATATTTGTGATAAAGCATTGTAGTTATCATCGAAAGTGCATAGTTTTATGCTTGCATTAGCAAACCTTTATTCAATAGTATTTTTAGTATTTTATATGCAATATTGTGAGTGTGTCTATGTGATTATTAAATGAGTATTCTTATGAGTTATTCTATTTTGATATTATATTAGATCCTGTGAGTTTTTACATTAGTATTAAAGCTTTAAAATTTGACAATGGTATCAAAGCTACAACAAGATTGCTTGCACAGGATTTGAAACATTAGTTTGTGTCCATTGTGACAAAATTGGTTAGTGTATATATACTTTAAAGGGAGTTAGATCTAGGATCTATTTAGAAGTTTTAAAGGCTAGATTCTTTCCATAGTTGTGGGAACAACTAGTGAAGACTAGGACTCAATAATAGAATTTGAATATTGAGAAATCTAGGGTATTTCCACAAGGTTGAAGAATAACCAGTGAAGAATATAGAATCTTTTCACCGGGTTGAAGAATAACTAGTGAAGAATACAATTCATATTTGGGTGAATCAACTTGAATATAGTTGATTATTCAAGGAATAACTAACCCTAAAATTAATAGAAGGTTTTAGGTATAAATATCCTTTGACATTGATATTTCTCTGAAGGAAAGAGAATAGTTTAAATTTTGAGGATTGTAGGAAAGAACAAACTCCAAAAATTTGGTCATGCAGGAGATTGACATCTTGATTCAGACATTGAATTATTAGGAACAACCTAATCTCCAGTGAATATTGATATTTAGAACTTGAGAAGCTTTCTACAATAGATAGAGAAGAATTTCATGTTCAAGTGCAAGAATAAGGTAAAAACAAATTCTCAAGTGAGGATTTATTTAAGTTGCATACTATCAAAAGTTTTAGGTCTCAAAGATAGACCTTGATAAAATTTTTAGGTCTTAAAGATAGACGTTGACAAAATATTTGGGTCATTAAGATATTCATCTTGATAAGATAGATTGAGTTTAACTATTCCAAGAAGCCATTTGGAATAGAAGATAATCTATAATATTAAGTAAGGTCTTGAATATAGAATTTTATATTTATATAGTGAATTAAGGTCTTAAGGAAAAATATCTTGATAAAAGTCTTAGTGATTCAATTCCTATAGACCTTGACATTTGGTCCAAGAGGAGATTAAAATATAAAGTTTAGAGAACTAGAGATCTAAGATATTTTAGAGAAAAACATCCTTATGCAAATTTGTGGCCCTTAGTAAATAAAAGAGGCCAAATTTGATTGAGAGTAAGGAGTTATAAGAAGAAAAGTTCTAAGAAAATAACTAGCCATATTCGATATAGAGTTCAGAGATAGAAGACTCACTGATAGAGGTCCTATTACAAAAATAGATAGGAGACCCACTGATAGAGGTCCCATCATAGAAATAGAAAGGAGATACACTAATAAAGGTCTCATAGAATTTAGATATAGGAGACTCGAGCAAGAGGTCCTATTGAAGATTGAAGAAAGTGAATGAAGTCTCATTAAAAGAGGTTCATCATAAAGATAGAGAAGAGATTGTACTACAAGCCATTTGATAAGAGAAATAGGCTTGAGATAAAGGAAGTGTTTACATAGAAAGAAAGAAAAAAAAGGCCAAGGCAAGACAACATAGATAGAGATTAAATACTCTTAATACAAGAGTAATTTTTAATCAAGGAAAAAGCTACATTTTTAAAAAAGAACAACTTATGAATAGAGGCCATAAGATAAGTGTTTATAATGAAGGCAAAAATATTGTAGAAAACAAGCTTGGAAGTAAAAAAACCAGTGAGACATAGACTTGAGAGGTCATTACTAAGGAAAGTTTCATAAGAAAAAAGTTAAGTAGAAGCAAGTGAAGAAGGAGAACTATTTGACCAGTGAATAGAATTTTGGCCAAGATCATACATTAAGCAACCAACATAAGTTTGAGCATAAGTATCATTAATGAAAAGAGAAAGACAAAATAAGCAATATTGAATTGGCTATGTATTATTGTATGACCAACATTAGAGGAAATAAATATCATTGAAAGCTCTTGTAAAACTAGAGAGAATAGAATAAGAAGTATATTGCTAAAATAGAATATCAAGGTTAAGCCCTGAGAAAGAGCATCAAGGTAGATAGTTATTGAGAAGGTGCATCTAGAAATAAGATATCTAGTAAAGGACACCTGAGATTGCAAGCAAGGAAAAGGATAGAAAGACTCGAAATTCCAAGTCATTAGAATTAAGCTAGAATATGTTGGTAGTATAATAAAAATAAGGCTACAACCACAACAAGGGACATCCAAGATAGCATGCAAGGATTATAAGTTACAACAATATTTAAGTTTTCAAGTATTGAACGTTGAAACAATGCATCAAAACTTGCACATAATAGTGAAGAGTAATGAAATAATAGGTAGCTATAAAGGCTCAAGTTAAAGCATCAAAGAGTCAAGGGAAAGAAGCATTAAGATGACCATTAAATAATCAAGAAACCATCTACTTCTTACACCAAATAATAGAAGCACCATCTATAACTGAACCTATATCAAGGAGAAAAAAATAGAATTCAAGTGATAAAGTACAACATAGGCAACAATCAACTATACATAGAAGCATTGTAGAGATGTAGGGGAGATGAAGCATCAAATAAAATGATAGGATATGAAGTGTAGTACTGTCTAAGAGAATTTAGAGTACCAACACTATTTGAGTGAAGATTAACCTAGAGGAAGTAGAAGAGTCAAGTGCCACACTTAGAAAAATGTCAGGCATCGAAGAAGAGCAAAAGCACCATGGTATACTAAAGCATTAGAGTGCAAAAGTGAAAGGAGATAGAAGTGTAGGCCCAAAACGATCACATAGAAAATTTTTCAATTTTTTTTTAATTCCCAAAAGGTGCTTCGAACCATGGTAGTGGCTCAACCTAGCATGCTCTAGACTACAGTCAACTCAGTTGAATAGGTACTTTGTATTTTTCAAATCATAGCTCAAAGCATAAAAGGAGAAAACAACTAACAACAAAGTTTTTACACCATGTAGCCTAGAGCATGGTTATATACCATGGTCATCATAGTCAAATATGGTAATTCAAAAATTTAAATTATGGTTTAAAGAATATTTCCATACCGCATGATCCAGCGCAATTATCTATACCACGTAGCTAAGTGTATGGTTCTATGCCATGGTCAGCTTGGTCAAAATTTCAAGTTTTATAATTCAAATCATAGGCTAGATCATAGTTATTCACTACATAATTTATAACATGGTCCTATGCCACACACTTTAGCATGTTGTTCTATGCTATGGTCAATGAGGTCAAAGTTATTACTTTAGAAATCCAAAGAACGACTAACAACATGGTTCTATGCTGCACAACTAAGAGAAAGATTTTAAAAGCACATATCAAATGATAAAGCTCTCTTGTCCCAAACCATGGTCAAAGCAGTCAAAAATTTCAAATAAAAGCTTCAAAAAATGGATTATAACATATTTCTACACCATTGAGGAGAAAGTAGAAAGGATCATGATATATCCAGGCCATGAAGTGTTACAGACTATGAAGAAGCACACCAACTTTCAAATGAGCTAAGCTCATTCTTTTGATAGGGAATCAATGGTATACATACATAGTGGTTTAAATCACGCATAAAAGCAATATTTGATGTGGTATAAGATAACAATCACTATTCAAAGTTGTTTCTAATATAAAGTGAGCAAGAAGATGAGGTGACAAGGAATCAAGATCCGTGAGTCAATTTAGTTGTAGATCTATGATAGGGAAAAAATGGTAAAAACAAGATATGGCCTTGATTTTAGATTAACTAGATCTAAAACTAAAAGCAATGAGAGCCAAATGACTTGTAGAAGCTAATATTTTAGAAGATCGAAGTATCACATTATTTCATTCTTGATTGAATCAAATAGGAGGCTTCCACCTCAACATCTTGTTGATCTGGCACTTCAACTTCTTTGTAATGTTTCTTATTTATTTCAATTCTTTCAAACTATTATAAAACTATAAATAGAGGTCAAACCCTCACTTTCAAGGGTCATATCTAAAGTATTTTCTTGCCCTACCATGTACACTTTCTATAAATCAATAGAAGTAGCATTACTTGGATGTTTACCTCAGACTTGTGTAATCTTTCTTTTGTGGATTATCAATATTTGAATCTATTTTTTTTACTACTACTATGGTTAGTCTATTATGCTAATATTAGATTGCTAGCTTAGATCAAATTAAAATGCTTCATTTCTAAATGTATGTTTGTAAAGAATTATATTTGTTTTAGTCAAGTATTGATCTAATTTTGATATTTGGATTGTTGATCCCTAGATTTTTGAAATAATTCTTGAAGTCTACATATGTGCTTTAATGTTGAAGATTACTGAGTTTTGAATGTTTTTAATCACAAGTATTATTTGCCAAATTGAGTTGTCAGAGGTTCCCTATAGATGCCTATATTTTTAGCTTTATTTATCCACTATTGAATCATTATTTCTTAAATAATTTCCTCTTTCTATCCCTATCTTTACACATTTAACTGAGCTTAAATGAGTCAACATCTATTTAGTTGACAAGGTATACCAACCTACTTTGGAGGTCAGATTAAAAGTAATTTTGGTCCATCCAATGTTGAGGTTAGGACTATTATTAGTGGGTGTTCACCTTCTTAAAACCATTGTAGATGATAGTTATAGCTTGAATTCACATTCATGTCAATTTAGATGGCAACAGTCTTTGGCACGCTGGTGGGACCCTATTTACAAAATATTCATTCACCCACTAGATATCAGTTTTCATTTTCCTAGAGGAATCAAGATTTATTGAGTTGTCTTGACCTCACCAAGCAGTGGAAGTGTAGGCCCAAAATGGCCACATACTTAGGAATTTTTTTGCAAATTTTGTCTAAGTGGAAAAATCTTCATTCCACACCCCTTGCAGTGTATTTTGGAGCAGATTCACAAGAGAAGATATGAGCCAGCCTGAAACTTAGTCAATTTTCATGAATGAAGTGATTTCAGAAGGTTTTTCTCTAGATTTGAACTAGCGACACATCTCAAATTTGCAAATTTTTTGAGAAGAGATATTAGCAATAAAAAAGTGCAAATTGGAAACTTGACAACAACTATGTTTTAGAAGGCCTGATTTCAAAAGACCCATAGAGTATTTGTGCTCGAAATAGTGACAAAGTGAAAAGCTATGGCCAAGGTGGATGTGGATTCAAGACTAAGGATGAATTTGACTTCTCCTTCCTGGAACGGTGAGAAAGTGAAATGTTTAGCTTGAATGTTGTCCGAAATAGAGAAAGAGTTACTTTGCACCATGGTGGTCCCAGATTGATGATCACATTCTAATGCACTTGTTCTTCTCGGAATGGAATCTATAAAAGTTATAAGGAAAGGATTACATCATTGATATTTTAGTGCAGATTGAAGGATACCCTACGAAATATGAAGTATTATAAAGAACGAAGAGCAGATTCGATCCTGCTCAGTTTTCAAGGGTTTGGATTGGTGATTCTGTAGTTTCTTATTTAGAAGGATGATGTCACCAATATTTTAAAGCAAAATGGCATTGTGTTCTCCATACCATTTTAATAAGCTTGTATCATATTGAATCTAAACCATACAATGAGGGAGATCAACAATGGAGGTTGTGTTGAAAAATATTAGGTATTTAAGAACATTTATTCATCAAGATTGGAATATTCAATTGGAAGAGGAAGATGAAGTGTCAAGGGTTTTCCAGAAGATCGAACTAGAGGTGGTTATAGATCGATAATGGCAGATAGACTCCAAGAAAGATCGACGGTAATGCATGATTTCCAATAGCCCAAACTCCAGTTTTTTTGAGTGACTAGTAAGTTGCAGAGGCCCTGAGCTGCCATGGCAGACCATTTTCAACGGATTTCCTGAAGGATGAACCAGTAAGAAAATGCCAGCTAGATCTCTCTATTGTGCTATCAAAATGAAATCTTTGTAATGTTCCTTGTAATTTTAATTTCTGAAAAAACTATAAATAGAGGTTGAACCCTCATTTTTAAGGGTTGGCTCTAGTGTGTTTGTCTGTGCTACTATAAATATTTCCAAAGGCTAATGGAAGGAACATTACATTGATCTTGGCCTCAAATATATGTTCTCATGATTGATATCAAAGATTCATATTCTTTAGCTGTATTTCTACAAATGCTTAAATGGTTAGTTTGTGTTTGATTAATGGATTACTAGCTGTTAAATTAATTGAAATCTGCTTTTAAGTTTGTTCTGTATTGTTAGAGAGTGCATTTTTGTGAAATCTAGGTATTGGTGAATTTTATTATTTGGATTATCATTATCTAGATATTGAAATTACTCACTGCAATATTTCTTCGTTGTGCATTAATGAATGAGGAATAATATAATTTGATATAATGTTTATATAATTTGAATTATCTTGACCTTATAAGTGATGAGCACCAAAAATGCTCATATTTTGTATATATTTCTTGGATCAATATGCGGCTGTATAATAAGGATTGCGTACTTTTATGAATTATTATATAGATATTTGATATAATTATGCGTGTTATCTAATTTGTGTGCTTTTAGTATGTTTTGTGGAATTGCAGTTGATTGAGTTAGATTTGGAATGGTTGAGGTCCTTTTGATGGACCTGGCACTTTATTTCATCGGGGGTCAATGTAGAGAACATAGGTGCCTCCCTACAATCAAAAGGCACCAAGGGAACAAGCACATCCCTGCAATTGAAAGGTGTCAAACCAAATATGAGCACCTCCCTGTAGTCAGAAGGTGCCAAACCAAAGACGAGCACCTCCCTATAGTCGAAAGGCGCCACTTGAATCCAAGCACCTCCCTGCAGTCAGAATGCACCACTTGAATCCAAGAGCCTCCCTATAGTCAGAAGGTGCCAACTGAATACAAGCACCTCCTTATAGTTGGAAGGTGCCAATTGAATACGAGCACCTCCCTACAGTCAAAAGGCACCAACTGAATCCAAGCGCCTCCCTGTAGTCGAAAGGTGCCAACAAAAGACAAGTGCCTCCCCACAGTCGAAAGGCGCTAATAGAAGGCAAGCACCTCCCCATAGTCGAAAGGTGCTAATATAAGGTAAGCACCTCCCTACAACCAGAAGGTGCTAATAGGAGGCAAGCGCCTCCCTAAAATCGGAAGGTGCCACTGATTCTTTGCCCGTTGACCAGAGTTGAATGATGTGGATGGCAGTGGCTGGTGTAGTTCTAGCTCTACGTCATGTAGAGCTAAATTTGAGATAGCACCAACATATCCAAACATCGTACTGATTCCATGCAAAGTACAAACCAAAACGAACATGCTACCTTCAGAACAGAATGCCAGACATCAATTACATTCACCAGACTGTTCTAATTTAGTCTGGGAAGAATCGACTGTTGTAACCACTTCTGTAACATAAGTTCTACGGGTGTGTTATATAAACACACGTAGATCGTTCTGAGAATATATAGAATTAATTAATAAAGATCTACTTTGAATTATAGAAGATAGATTGTAATACGTTGATAAATATATTCTAGTTTTAGAAGTTCTAAGCGCGTGTTCGATCGGGAAGAAGCTGTTGGAGCCTGGGCCCACTCCAAGCCAGTATTTCTTTCCAATTTCTTTGTTGTTTATTTATTTTAATTAGTTTATTGCTTTCATAGGAACGTTCATTAGTTTTCTAGTTCTAGTATTTGCAGTAGGTTTATTTTCACGAATATGTACATGATTTATTTCTGTAGGTTTAATTATGTTTTTCTTACGTAATTTATTAAGGAGTGCGGGAATGATTGACAACCATATCAAGAACACCCCCCAATGTAGGATTAGCAAATTCACCTCCAGTGGTATTGTAGTATCCTAATTCTGACTCTTCACAAGTTTATGAAGCTCCATGGGTTGATAATTAAATGCACGGGCATGTGACAAAAATAGGAAACCATTCACCTTGTTTGGCCCACAACATTTTGGCACCGTTGTTGGGGAAGCATCTTAATTAGATTACTTACAATACCCTAAAACCTTCATCTGACCTTGTATGAGTTCTTTGAGAAGAAGAGGACTTGACGGTCGCTTTGTAAGAACTAATCCATCAGGACCTGAGTCAACCGAGCATTTTGGATCTGAGTTAGACTCGCCCGACCTACCAGCATTCCATTGGAGTGAGGAACCACACTTTGTGCAAAGTGTCACCTCATCCCATCAACAAGGGGAAGAACGAATCATCACAAATCCCCTATTTAATAGGAATCCTCTAGAGGCAGCCCAGTTGTGGAAGGCTATGGAGGATCAGACGATCTTGCCAGATAACCTTAGAGCATTGACTCAGAATGTTTTAAATGACCGAAAGGCCATAAATGCTGCATTAGAAACCACATTTCTCGAAAAAATGGATAATGATGAAGTCTCATTTGGATTTAGTTTCCCAATAGAGGAGGGAGTAGGAGATACCAAAATGAAAAACATATCCCCTACTCACCTCCCATCCTTCAGAGGACACTCGACTGAGGACCCTGACCTATTTTTATTCAAGTTTGATGTTTTGTGCAGGTCTGTGGATTACAAATAAAATGCACAAAAGTTGAAATTATTTCCTTCTACATTAGACGATGTAGCTCTGTGATGGTTCATCAGTCTGTGAGACAAAAACATCACCACTTGGGACCAGATGAAGACGCTCTTTCTAGAGCAATATCAAGATTTTGGGAGAGCAAGAGACTCCAGGGAGGAGGTCCTGAGCATGACACAAAGAGAAGATGAGTCTCTCGAGGAGTATTGGGAGAGATTCGGCTTTAATCTTCAATGGTCCCCTCACTTGAAGCTATCGATAAGTCCCTCAAAAGAATCTTCTTGAGGTGACTTACCAATGAGTCATTGGAGGCTCTCAACATGATCTCTGGAGGTGATGTCTATCAGCATGCTATGGATGACATCCAAAAATTATGCCGGAACTACTCGAGAAGGCAAGGCAAAATCATCGCCAAGACCATGAAGGTGATTGCTTCAGTCACCAAAATAGAAATAGGCAACATGTTGGAGGATTTGAAGAGCGAAATGCTCTCATCTCTAGCACTGCAGATGGATACGCTGCTGTTAGAAAAGAAGAAATAAGAAAATGATGCAACATTAGCCTATTTCTGCCCAAAATGCAGAGGAAGGCACACAAAGAATGCATGCCTTGAAAACAAGGTCAGAGTATGCATAGTTTGCAGGCTGAATCATAAAACTCGATTGTGCCCACAACTACCCAATAACCAAGAAGTGACTGAGAGCATGGAGGCCTACTTTATAGGCAATAGGAAGAGTTGGCCACAGCACCCCATGGGGAATATACCAACAAAAATGCCATCATATGGGGGAGGGTCATACATGCACCAAGGACCCCCTCAACCACCTAATATGGGGTGGTGGGGACCATCACCCTAGACTAATGCACCCCCAACAACATTTCCAAATCAGCATCCATGGATGCCATATCCATATCCTGGGCAGCAGTGGAGAGGCCACAATGCATGGAATCAGACTCCACAAAGTGCAGCTCCTGCTCACATCCAATAGAACTTACCAGCATTGCCAGCAATGAGACCTGTGTAGCTACCAGCACAACCGATAGCAAACTTGAACAATAGAGTAAATCAGTCGACATACAATGTAGAAGGTGAGATGTATCATATGTACAATATTTAGCTTAGATCAGGTAGGCAGCTAGGAGTAGAGACACCGCCTTTGGTATAAGAGGAGGAAGAAATGGTAGAGACACCTCCACTGGTAGAAGAGGAGGCAAAAATAGAGGAGACACCTCTGGTAGAAGAGGGAAGAGCACTTGAGAGAGTGGATGCTCCATTTTCTAGCCGATTGCAGGAACAAAGAAAAAAAACACAGTTAGAATTTGACATCTTGTTGAGCTTGAAGAATATCACAGTGACAAACCCATTATTTCAAGCGATTCGAGATGTCCCTACACCAAGGAAATTAGAGAAATGTGTCTAAGGAGACCAGGATGAAAAGCTACCCAGACTATAAACGTCATGGGTAAACTAGCAGATCTGATGATGGGTAGAATACGTCATTTGAAGTATGCAAATCCAGGCAGCCTAGTGCTGACCGTAAAAATTGGAGGACATTCCCTATCCAACACATTGGTTGAATTTGGGGCAGCCATCAATGTGATGCCTCAAGAGACTATGCAAAGGCTGCAGCTCACGAACTTGAAGCCAACCATGACAGTGCTGTAGTTAGCCGATCGATCAATCGTGTCGTCGAAAGGGATGCTGGAAGATGTGATCATAACAGTCAATGCATGGGAATATCCAGCTAATTTTCTAGTTTTGCAACCCAAGACCAGGCTAGGTGGTTACCCGCTCATTTTAGGGAGGCCATGGCTGGTAACAGCTGATGCTTACATCAGTTTCCAGGATGGGCTAATGACCATCTCCAACGGGAAAAATTTCAAGAGGCTGACCATTTCACTGCCAGCTCAGTCTATGGACTCAACAGAAGAACCGAGGATCACCGAGCATGGAACTATGAAGTTATCCATAATCCAACCGATGATGACCTTGGAGGAGGTGGCAGAAGAGGACGAGGATGGTGCTATCATGGAGTTTCTCCATGGAGAATCATCCACCCCCACACCTGGATCGTTGTTGACTGGTGCCCAAGATCAGCACATTCGATAAATACACGTTGGGCCAGGAAGGACATTAAACATCAACAACAGGTTGATGCCCACATAGCTAGAAAAATTGGAAGAGCTTCTGATAAGACACCAGCAAGCATTTGCATGGGACTACACAGATATGCATGGCATTAGCCCAAAAATATGTACCCATCAGATTTATTTAGATGACCAGGCAACTCCTAGTCGACAGCCACAGAGAAGGATGAACCCAGCAATGAAAGACATTGTCAGAGAAGAAGCTGCACAAACTTTTGGCTGTCGAATTCATATATCCAATTTTTGACAGTGAATGGGTATCACCATTAGTGGTGGTCCCCAAAAAGAACGAGAAATGGTGGATCTGCATGGACTACCGGGCATTGAACAAGGCGACTAAGAAAGACCACTTCCCACTCCCGTTCATTGATCAGGTCTTGGACACACTCTCAGGAAGAAAATACTTCTCCGTTCTAGATGGTTTCAGTGGTTACAACCAGATCCAGATAGGGGAAGAAGATCAAGATAAAATAACATTCACCTATCCATGGGGAACGTTTGCCTATAAGGTATTGCCTTTTGGACTGTGCAACGCATCAGGCACCTTTCAAAGGGCGGTGCTTAGCATATTCTCTGATATGATAGAAGACAGGGTGGAAGTATACATGGACGACTTCACCGCCTATGGAGAAACCTTTGAGGAGGCAATGAAAAATTTGGAAAGAGTGCTCGGTAGGAGCAAGGAAAATCATTTGTCCCTAATTAATGAAAAATGTTTTATGATGATGCAGGAAGGCATTGTGTTGGGACACCACCTCTCTGCAGAAGTAATAAAAGTAGACAAGAGAAAGATCAAGGTCATCAGAGACCTACCTAGCCCTAGAATGTAGAAGGAGGTAAGAAGTTTCCTTGGATCAGCCGGGTACTACCGACGATTTATCATCAAATTTAGTAAGATTTCCAAACCACTGCACACCCTACTTTCTAAGGACATAGAGTTCAATTGGATGGGAGATTGCGAAGAAGCATTCCAATTGCTGAAAGAAAAATTGATATCTACACTGGTCTTGAGAGGACCAAATTGGGCCATACCGTTCCATATTTACTGCGATGCATCTAACGGTGCGATCGAAGCAGTCCTCGAGCAAAAATATGGTGAAGAATTCTATGCCATCTATTATGTCAGTAAAAACTTGGCGAGAGCAGAGCTCAATTATACAGTGATAGAAAAAGAATTCCTTGTAGTTGTCCATGCAATAAACAAGTTTCGTCACTATATAACGGGATATAAGGTCTTCGTCCATACGGACCACACGGCTATCAGGTATCTGATGAGCAAGCCGGCCATTGGTGGTAGAATTATCAGATGGCTGTTGCTATTGTAGGAATTCGACATCACTATAGTCAATAAACTGGGCAAGGATAACGTCGTGGCAGATTTTCTATCCAGATTGATACTAGCAGATCATTAGGCAGTGGAAGATTAGTTTTTGGATGAACATCTGTTCGCTATTACTGAACAAACTCCGTGGTATGCAGACATAGAAAATTACTTGGCCACTGGAAGGACCTCACCTGCTCTCTCCTACAGAGAAAAGCAGGCGGTCATAGAGAAGAGCGCATCATTCCTTTGGATGGATGGTCTCCTATTTAAAATAGGATGGGACCAAATTATAAGAAGATGCATAGCAAAACAAGAGTTTTTAGAAGTGCTCAAGGCATGTCACGATGAGCCATGCGGAGGACACTTTGTAGGGAAATGAACTACCTACAAAATCCTGCAGGTGGGTGTTTTTGGCCCACTCTGTTGAAGGACGCAGCAGCATATACCAACAAGTGTGACGAGTGCCAGAGGATGGGTAGACCAACCCATCGAGATGAAATGCCCCTGTAGCCCTAGGTACACCTAGAACCTTTCGATAAATGGGGCATGGACTTCATGGGACCATTTAATCCACCTTTGATGGGAAGGAGGTTTATTCTGGTCTACACGAATTATGTCACCAAATGGGTGGAAGTGCAGGCATTAAGGGACTCAAAGGAAAGAACGGTCGTCGATTTATTATTTGCCCATATTTTCACATGATTTGGGGTTCCTCGAGAGATAACAATAGACCAAGGGCCCCAATTCACCTCTAAATTGATTGAGGAACTGATGGAGCAGTATAGAGTTTGGCACAATAAAACCACACCCTACCATCCTCAAGTGAACGGGTAAGTAGAAGTGAAAAATAGGGAGATAGAAAATATCCTGACCAAAACCGTGTAGCAACACAGGAAAGATTGGGCACACGGTTTTCAGAGGTAGTTTAGGCATAAAACACCATGTGGAAATCCACCATAGGATGCACACCTTTCCAACTGGTCTATGGAAAAAATGCGATGATGCCCATCGAGTTCAAAATCAAAACTCTGAGGACGGCTTCAGAATTAAATTTGAGCTTGGATGAAGCTCAAAAATAGAGGATTCGCTGACTAGATCAGGTGGATGAAATCGGCCGGATGCTTTATAGAGGACGAGAGATTATATAGAAGTAGAGAAAGAAGTGGCATGATAACCACATCAAGCTGAAGAAGTTCTAGGTAGGGGAATGGGTACTGTTGTATGATTCTCGATTCTAGGAAAGGAAGGGCAAACTTATGCAAAGGTGGATGGGGCCGTATGAGGTGGCAAAGCTCATTAGGAATGGGGTGGTGCACGTTAAGACAATTGACGATAGCAACACCATGTTCACAGTCAATGGCCACCGACTACGCCCCTATAATACATCCAAAATGTTACAGGTGGAATCTAGAGTAGGCGTGGGGGAGACCCCATCTTGCTAGATCTGGACTGAACTCTCACAGGTGAAATGGTGGGCATGAAAGTGCTCACCCAAAAAATTTTAGTTAATATAGTTTTTTTTAATGTGTGTTTTTTTGCAGGGATGACGCCTGCATGCAAGCTGCAAACATCCTAATCCAGGGCCTAACAGGCACGTAACACGTCTAACTGCATTTATTTTCTTTTCTTTTTTGGTTGCTTTTTGTATGTGGAGGACTTGACAACATGAGGGATAGGTATATGGGAAACCAGGCCTGATTCAGCTCAGCATTTCGACACTGGCCCGTAGATAGAATCTAGGCAGCATGAAAAACTAGGAAGGTTTGATCACCCTTTTTCTAGTGAAATCGCCATCCATAAGAAGGTGCCTTACTACACTTAGAAGGTGCCATGTCCAAAATAAGGTGCCTTACTACATCCAGAAGAAGGTGCCAAGATAAGAAGAAGGCGCCTTACTGTAGTCAGAAGGCACCTAGTCTAGAAGAAGGCGCCTTACTGCATCCAGAAGAAGGCACCAAGACAAGAAGAAGGCACCTTACTGTATTCAGAAGGTGCCAAGCCTAGAAGAAGGCACCTTACTACATCCGAAAGGTGCCTTACTACATCCAAAAGGCGCCAAGTCCACAAGAAGGCACCTTACTACATCCGAAAGGCACCCATCCAGAAGAAGGCATTAAAAATAAATATATATATATATATATATATAGGTGCCTTTCGTGGCAGGAAGGCACCAGAGAAAAAAAAAAATAGACAACCGAATACGCCTTCCAACATCAGGAAGGCGCATTCATCCAGCCAAATACGCCTTCCAACATTAGGAAAGTGCATTCATCAAGACGAATGCCTTCCAACATCAGGAAGGCACGAACTAGAAGGAGGCACCCCCCCACATTGGGAAGACGCATGCAAGCAAAAGTGCCTCCCACCAATCAGAGGCACCTCATAGCACCGGAAGGCGCATTCGTTCGAAGAAGAGCATCGACAACATTGGAAAGGCGCTACAAGGGCACCATCCACATGGGGAAGGTACCAAAGAATGCCTCTTGAGTGCAACATTTACATCTATCGGATGCCTCGGGTGGAACTAAGCATCGCACAAATAAGCAAAATCAAATGCCCATACCCCTCCCTCATGTCACAAGTCAGCAAATCAATGGCTACCATGACAACTAGAATGCTGAATCAGGTACATGCATACTAAATCAAATCATTTATATAATTATTTATAAATACGCAATACCAAAAAATATAGCTGTCATAGAGATCGTACCCCCCATATCCAGAAACGTGTGCCAATGATAGGGCACCTTCCATAACTACTAGGGGTAGGCACCTTTTCTATAAGAAGGTGCCTTCCTGAAGAAGGAAGGACAAAAAAAAATACAGCAACAGAAGGCGCCATGGAAGGAAGGTCCAAGAACCACGCGATCAAGAAGAATGAACCCAGTGACACTGATGGGATCGAGAGGGCGATTAAGACCCAATTCGAAGCCGAGGGGTGGATCGAATACTACACCCTGGTCAGTCAGGGCCAAGACGTAGAGGCAGCTAGAGAATTCGCTACCTCTTTGAGGGGCGATGTAGCCCAAGTACAAGGGATGGAAATTCCAATCACCCCTGAGTTCATCTCACAGGGGACTGGATTGCCTCTCATGGGGGAATGTATATACAAGGGCGGAGTGTTAAAATTATACATCGAAATACTGCTGTCAAGAGAAAATGTGTAGATAGACAAGGAGGGGTTACTCAAAAACAATCTCCCCATGAATATGCAGAAGATGTTCAAGCAAATTGCTCGATTCTTCACATGCACAGGGAAGTATACCCATCTGCACCTTAATCATGTGCACTTCCTCAATCACCTAGTGCATGGGAGGAAATTAAATATACCTTTCTACCTAGTGAGTGCTCTAAAATATGAAGCGGCTCGGTACCAGAAAGGGGCACTATTCGCATTAGCCCACCATGGGCTGATATCAGCATTGGTCCACCACGCAGAAGCACAAGGACAGAACCGTGATGCAGAGGGAGATGGCAGCCAAATAGAGCAACACAATGCGGTTGCCTAATTAGGGTAAGACGAAGCATCCCCTGTAGAGGAGATAAAAAACATTGGGCAATTGGCGTTGCCCTATTTTCTAGGAGGAGTAGAGCAGCCACCGATGCCCAAAGACATAGAGGATAGAGGGCATTCCCCAATGCCCGAGTATGAGGGAATTATTCCTGTAGACCAGTGCCTGTTCATGTATACCAGGTATTTCAAAAGGAATAACCCTAATTCCTACTTTTACTATGAGTTACCTTACAGAGGGGCTGCTGTTGCCAGAAGTTTAGATCAAGATTTCCTCGAAGAGGAAGAGCCTCTGGAAGAAAATCCAATAGTTCCCCCAATAAGACCTACAATAGGAAGTATGGCATAGAATGCAACACCTAATCAGCCATTACAGAAGTATCCCAGCTGGAATACAGCTGGCCCTCTGATATTAGCCCAAATGAATGCCATTCCCCAAGCTATATCTAAAGCTATTCCCACTTATGATGGATCTGGGAAAATAGCTTATGAGCACTATCAGGATATCTTGAACCTGGCAGCAATCCACAACATAAAAGAAGAAGATATTATTGTGAGGATTCTAGCCCTGTCCTTCAGAGGGAAGATATTGCATTGGTTTAGAACTCTAGAAGATAATACCATCACTTCTTGGCAAGCTTTAGTAGAGCCTTTTGTGGAAGAGTTCAATGAATCTGTTGATCCCTTTTCTCTACTTAACCAGTTTACATCTATGCAGAAAACTCAGCAAGAAACTATCTCAGATTTTAATTTGAGATTTAGCAGAACATGGAAGAGGATCCCTCCCACAGCTAGGCCAGCTACATGTTTAGCCTATATGTATTATATCCGAGCTCTTGGATCAGATCTTGGGCTGCAGACACAACAATCAGGAGTAGAGACCTTCCCCCAAGTTTATAACGTAGCAGTTCATGCTAAAAATATTCTAATCAATGTAGGAAGGCTTCCCCCCAAAACTGTGCTGCCTTACAACTCAGAAACCACCAATAGTCAAAATCTAGCATCCAAACCATCTTTCATGGACCCACTTTCTTTATCATCTCCATCTCCTCAAATGAATGTGATCCCTCAACCAAATTCGGTTCCCTCTGCAGCTCCTTTTCCTCCCCTTCCTTCTCAACCATCTCAGGAGTTGTCTGCTATCCTTGATATACAAAATACCCTAAAAACCCTGAGTAATAGAATGAATTCAATGGAAAAGAGAGACCAAGAAAGGTCACAATAGAGGAGATTCCCATATGTAAACAAATATCAGAGACCTGGTCCAAGTAACAGTACTGGGGTTAGAGTGAATGCAACATATGAGGAGCCAGAATGTTCTTCAGATACTACTCTTGCAAATGTCTGGTGTTTGGTATGCAATGACCCCCATGACTCATAGTCTTGTGTGATGTATCAACACCATGTTCAACAAGCTATGGATCAAGCTGAAAGAAACCAAAAGGGAAGAGTTAATATGTTGTGGCACCCTGATCAAATCATGGTTGGGAAAGAGTTGGATGAAGAGAGCCCTATTGTTGTTATGACAAGATCTGGGAAGAAAGATTTACAAGTGGATCCCCAAAAAATGGGACAATTCCAAGTCCCTTCTCAAAAGAAAGTTGATCCCCCTTCTCAAAGCAGTAGTACTTTCCCCATTCCTCAAGCTAAGGAAAAAGAAAAGACTGATAGTCTTCCTAAGAGACCAAAAAAGGAAACTGGAGGAGACCGGATGAGATCTAAAGATGAAGATCAAGAGAGACTTAGGTTCCCCTCTATTACTAAAAGACAAAGGTTAGAGGCCACCCAACAATATAAAATAAGATATGGTGAGCTAGAAAGAGGACTGGAAAAACTCTCCTTGACTAGATCTGAGTACAACATTGTTGAAGAGATGAAAAGGATCCCATCAAAAGCTAGCCTGTATGACACTCTATTCATTCCTAGTCAGATTGACCTGCTTAAAGCTTCCCTCAGTAAAAATCCATAGAATAGGTTGGCCACCACAATCCTCAGTATGCCACCAGAAAATAAAGAAATGACACCTGTGGTGCTAAAGAATAAGCCTCCTCCTTTCTATATATCCCTAAGAATGGAAGGTTGGGTAGTCAGAAATTGTATGATTGACTCAGGAGCATCAACTATAGTTATGCCTAAAGTAATCTATGAAGAGATGGGTATGGAGTATACCCGATCTTGTCCTGGAGTATTACAACTAGATGGAACACCTGTCAAGATAGTTGGAGTCATTAAAGATGTACTGATGAGGTTGCACAGAGCCCCTGAGGTGACAATAGTGCAAGAAATAGTTGTGGTTGATTTAGAACCCTATTTTGGATTATGTCTTTCGAGAGAGTTTACTGCAAAGCTAGGGGGATGTATGTACATGGATTATTCTAGCATGGTAATCCCTTTCAAAGGAAAGAGGATAAGGATAACACCTGAGAAACCAGTAGCCTATCATATTGAAAATATTGAAGAGGATATGTGCAATATTAACCCCATAGAAGAATTTGAGCTAGTGGAAAATATTGAAGATCTGGACATTGAGGATGAGTTGCCTTTCAGAGAATATTACAGTCAGTTCGGCACTGGTATGGGAACATATAGCATCTCAACTGAATCAGAGAGGGAAATCCCTACCATATCCAACCAGGCTCTGAGAGAGAAAGAAACATGGGTCATGCACTTTGATGGTGCTAAATGCAAAAATGGTGCAGGGGCTGGTGTGGTCCTACAATCCCAGTCAGAAGGTACAAAGAATTTTGCTTACAGACTGACTTGGTCATGTACTAACAATGCTGTAGAATATGAGGCCCTGTGCCTCGGATTGATACAAGCAGAAAGTATGGGCATTAAAATTTTGAACATATATGGTGATTCTGAGCTAATAGTCCATCAGGTAAGAAATAGGTGCAGCAGTAAGCACCACTACCTAAAAGCTTACAGAAATAGGGTGTGGGATTTAATGGAATATTTTGATGCCCTAAATTTAAATTTTATTCCTAGAGAAAAGAATACTCTAGCTGATTCCTTAGAAACAAAGGGAGCTAACTTCAACCCTTCTGTAGACTTTGGAATCAAGAAGGCTAAGGGAATTAAAATGATTTTCAGACCTACGATACTAGACAAGCAGATTTTTTGGCAGGTTTTTGAAAGTGATGAACAAATAGTTGATTTTATGGTGAGAGAGGCATGTCTCTCTACTATCCAAGGGGAATATTCAGAAGAAATTGATCAGCAAGACATGATTCAACTAAGAAACAATCATATCCCAAGAGGGTTGGTCACCCTTGAGAGCTTGTTCGATAATGAGGATAGAAAGAAGGTCAGAGCCATGAAGGTCAACGAGAAAATCTATAAAGAAATTGAAGTCAGTATAGAAAAGAAACTCAATGTTGGAATCCGATGTTCGCTTGAGGAAGTAGAAGATATCAAAGCCTTGTGTTTAAAATACCAAGATATTGTGGCTTGGTCATATGAAGACCTTAAGGTGTATGATAAAAAGGTCATCCAACATACCATTGAGTTAGAGCCTGATGCCAAGCCTTTTAGGCAGAAGTAGAGGCCAGTTAATCCAAGGATCGAGGCCATTATGAGAGAGGAGCTCTTGAAATTGTTAAAGGCTAAGATCATATACCCCATCAAACATTCTACTTGGGTAGCCAACTTGGTACCCGTAAGGAAAAAGAATGGGGATATACGCTTGTGTGTGGACTTTAGAAATCTGAATCAAGCATCCCTTAAGGATCACTACCCCCTCCCTCAGATTGATCAGATCTTGCAAGTAGTGGCAGGGGCTGAGAGGTTTTCATTACTAGATGGTTACTCTAGATACAACCAGATTTGGGTGAAATATGAAGACCAATATAAGACAACATTCACCACAAAATGGGGTACATTTGCCTACCAGAGAATACCTTTTGGATTGTCCAATGCAAGAGCTACATTTTAGAGAGCCATGGACTATGCATTTGGAGCACTGATCAACAAAGTTATTCTGATTTACCTAGATGACATGACTATGTTTTCCCATGATAAAGGGGATCATCTCTCACACTTGGAGCAAGTTTTTCAAAAGTGCAAAGAATTTGGCATCTCACTCAATCCTAAGAAATCATTCTTTGCAGTCCATGAAGGAAAACTACTAGGACATGTGGTCTCAAAAGAAGGCATGGCCATAGACCTAGATAGGATAAAAGCAATACTTGCTCTCCCCTTGCCTACAAATAAGAAGACCTTACAATATTTTTTGGGCCAAATCAATTTTGTCAGAAAGTTCATCTCTGATTTTGCATAGAAGGTGAGGCCTATATCTGAGTTGCTCAAGAAAAATGTCGAGTTCAAGTGGACTGAGGTCAGGAAACAAGATTTTGAGATCATTAAGCAATCCATTGCAACAGCTCCAGTATTGGTAAACCCAAATTTTAGCAAATATTTTATTCTTTATGCATATGGAGCTGAAGAAAGTTATGCCTCGGTGCTCACTCAAAAGGATGATCAAGGGGAAGAACATCCGGTATTATTTTGGAGTCAGACACTTCATGATTATCAGGTCAAATACAATTTTATTGAAAGACAAGTGTTTGTTGTGATGAAGTCACTGAAGAAGTTCAGGCAGTATTTGGTACAAAGTAAGACCCTGGTATATGTGGTTCACCTGGATGTAAGAAGTTTTATCCTATAGGGTGATCTAGGAGATAAAAGAGCTGGCTGGATTACTAAGATCCAAGAATATGATGTAGAAATACATCCCACCAAGCTAGTAAGAGGTAGAGCCTTGTGCCAAGGGTTAACAGAAGCTGCAACTTTGACAGAAGTAACAACTTGTCAAACAACAGAAGAGGATCAGGTGAAAATAATACAAACTGTAGACTCTGATTGGATTGACCAGATGATCAGATATTTCCAAACTGGAATATGCCCTCTAGATCTAAGTGCATCCCAAAGGAGGAGATACAGGCTTCATGCTTTGAAATATGTATTACTACCAGAGGGCTTATACAAAAGAAACTTGGATGGAATTCTTCTAAAATGCTTAAAGGATGATCAAAAAAAAAGGGTCATAGAAGAGTTCCATGGAGGAACAACTGGTGGCCATAGCTCAGGTAGAGTGACAACTTTAAAAATCATAAGGGCTGGCTATTATTGGCCCACTATTTTCACTGATGCTTTTAAAGTCACCAGGGCTTGTGACAAATGTCAGAGATATGTTGGGAGAACAAGGAATGCTTCATCCCCCCTCAAGCCCATTCAAGTGGAAGAGCCTTTTCAACAATGGGGGCTAGATTTCATAGGGGTTATCAACCCTAACTCCTCAGTAGAACATAAGTTTATCTTAACTACTATAGATTATCTCACCAGATGGGTAGAAGCTATTCCTACCAAGAAATCAGATCAAGATGTTGTGATCAATTTTATGGAAAATTTGATTTCAAGGTTTGGAGTCCCAGAAGCTTTGGTGAGTGACAATGGCCCAGCTTTCATAGGAGCCAAATATATCGAGTTTTCCAGTAAGTATGGCATTACTCTTAAAAATACTTCCAATTATTATCCACAAGGTAATGGACTTGCAGAATCTACCAACAAAAACCTATTAAGGATTTTGAGGAAATCACTGGAAGGTAATAAAAGAAGTTGGCACCTATTATTGGACCAAGCTCTGTGGGAAGATAGGATTACTATTAAAAAGTCCATCAATACTTCCCCTTATGCACTAGTGTATGGCAAGGAGGTAGTGTTACCAATCCATTTGGAGATCCCAACACTCAAGCTTGTCAATTCAGAAGAAGAGTCAGAAGAAGATCCTGTGAAAACTAGATTGACACATTTGCTGAAATTAGAAGAGAGTAGAACTCAGGCATATAATAGTTTTCAAAAGCATTCATCAGACATTAAAACATGGTTTGATAAGAAGGCCAGATTCAAGAAATTCTAGGTTGGAGACTCAGTTCTTAGGTGGAATGTTGATAAAGCAAAGCCAAGAAAGCATGAAAAGTTTGATTCTTTTTGGGATGGTCCTTTCAGAATAGTAGATGCTAAGGAGTCCAATGTATTCCAGCTGAAATATCCGGAGGGAAACATACAACCAATTCCGGTGAATGGTTTTCATCTCAAGCTCTACTATGTGTAAGGAGTGATTTTGCTGTAACATATGTATATACATTGTATAATTATTTTCCTCCTTTCTGCACTTTAAATTCTTTAATTTCTTTCTGCACTTTGTAATCAGTTCTCTTGAAAAAAATCTTGAAAAGGAAAAAAAGAAAAAAGTTAACAAAAAATGAACTAAGTGCACAACATGGTTTCATTCCGCACTATGAGAATTCTTTCGGAATGACGTGCACTCTCAAATCCGCATTGTAAATCCACTAAGATTCTTCCATAATGGTGAGTCATTGGTCAAAAGAAAGTGAAGGGCGTTCCCAATCTGGGAACCTTTTGAAGTCAATGCTACCGGAGCGGAATCAGGATGGAAAGTCGTGCCTAAAAAGTACTAAGTGTCCGCGGACCCAAAAGCTTCTTAAGCCATCGATTTCAAAGATGAAGCGGAACCAGGCAGTGATTCTGACCGTGACACATGGAAACCAGAGCATGATCCTACAATCAATGCTAACGAACTCATGCCATAACCCGAGAGTAGCCGAAGGGGTGCAGTGAGGTGGTAGTGCAATTTGAAATTTCAACCAATGAAAAGATAGAGTGCCACCATTGAGCCATCGAAGGGAATGATTAAAAATTGGAAAGTGTGCCAGTGGTGAGGTCATGTAGTAGCTGCATTAATGGTGGAAGGTACATATGTTCCAGAAGAATAAAAAGTGATGGAAAACTTACGCGATGCTCATTTGGCATCGATTTGCATCCTTAGAGTGGTGAAGGGCAGAGCGAATTTCTGAAGAACTTACCACAAGCCATAGGGAGAACGAAGTCTTGCTATTATCGAAATGGCCTCTAAAAATTCACCCACTGAGTCTTTAGAGGATGTTCAGGAGTTTGAAACTCTGGAGGAGAAGGAGGTGGCACCATATATCGACAAGGCCAAAGCCATGGCGGACACAAAAATGGTCCTCATAGAAAGAACTAGGCTGAGGAGGAATGTGAACGATAGATACAAGGTGAGAGCTACTTTGGCCATGGAAGGTAGATGTGCTATCCTTTCTTATCTCTCTTTCTATATTTGTGATTCTGTTCATTCCTACCCTGAGTTGATAGCTGCCATAGTGAAATTTTATGACCCATTGGCTAAAGTAGTTAAAACCTATGAGGGTGAAACACTTTTCAATGTAACCGCTTCCTTTTGTCATAAACTCTTTGCCCTAGGGTCTGACCCCCCAGTAATACCAAAGTCATTTAGGGTCGTTGAGCAGACTGGGTTTTACACAACAATGAAGTGAGCTAATGATGGTGAGTCATTTAAAAATTGGGTTTATAAACAACTTAATATTAAGCCCTAGGAAAAATTGCCCGAGGTCCCTATCTCTATTGATAAATTTGCAAACCCCGTCCTATTTTCTATGTTGGCTTGCATGGAGGGTTTAGATTCTGATAGAATGGTACATGGCTAGAAAATTGTCGCAGCATACTATATTTCTAATGAGAGAATGTATGAGAAGGATGCGGGAAAGAAAGGGACTAGAGTGATTTACTTTGATTGGCCAACTTTTCTCACTCAGAGAATACATGAACAACTAGTAAGCATGAAAAGGGGCATCGGTGCTCCTAGTTTTAGGCATTGCTCAAGTTTAGTGTGGATGTTCTATGCCACCACCAAAGATAGAATGTCATGGATTCTGGTCAAGGATAAAACCAATAATGGAGAACCCTTACCGGTTTATTATTGGACAAGCCATTTGAGGAGCAGTGAGTCCTATTATAGATTCAATTTGGAATTTCTGGGACCTACTTTAAAAATAATGTATGGTAAGTGCCCTAGGTTGCCACCATTAACTAAGCAGATTCTGAGAACAAAGAGTGCAGAAGAGGGAGACTGGTATTTGTTGACTGAGGGCACTATGATCAGATTGTATGGTTTCATGGGTAAACCCTTCCTCCTACCCCATTTCATCATAGAGAGGCTTTTTGCCCTAGAATATCTGAGGCAGGCAGAGTACATTGATGCAAACTATGGCTCTGGAAGGAAGAGGAAGTCTTTACTTACCCACCACACTTTGGATGACATCACCATCACCAAGAAGGGGCAGAGCCAACAAATCGACCAATACCTCGATAGGTTAGGTCTATTTTATATTCCCCAAAGATGGAGCTATGACCCTGATGGCATTTTTACTGCCAAAAATAAAACCCTAAATGGAGATAAGGCCTATAAGTTTGAAAAGAGGCCCAGGGCTCATTTTGAAAAGGGTAGGAATAATGATGAGACTGCTCTTTTAGAGTGGAATGTCTCAAATATGGGTCAGTTACCCCCATGGTTGGATTTTTATGAGCAGATTGTTGATTTTGACCCTGACCATAAGCCAAGTCATCGGATTACAGAGGCTACAATTGAAAAAATTGAGGCTGAATCAACAAAGAAAAAAGATCCTCCACCTGAGGCTAAGTCTACAAAGAAAAAAGACCCTCCACCCAAGGCCAAGTCTGCAAAGAAGAAGGCTCCTCCGCCTGAAGATGAAATTGCAGAAGAAGAAGAGGAGGAAAAGGGACCATGGAATGTAGCCAAAATAATATATTGGTGGAGGATGAGGATTGAAATTGGAAAGCCTAAGTCTAAATTTGGAATGAAGATAGATAAGGAGTTTTCAAGAAGATATAATAAAAACATTGGGACCTGGAAACAGAAGGATGTCAGAAACATAGTATTAACTGTTGAGAAGCCTCAATCTGGTTCTGAATCCCTCCCTCCACCTACAGATCATGAGGCTCATCTAGAAGAACCAGGAACTCCCTTGATAGTGGCTGAAGTACTGAAGACCTTTCATCCTACTACTGAGCAGGTGGAAACATTTCCTAAGGGAGCTAAGTTGATGAGCAAGATGCAATATTCTAAGGAAAAAGTTGTCAGTACTCTAGTTATCGAAACAACATCTAGGCCTAAATATTTAGCTTTGGGAGCATGACCTCTAGATACAGATATCAACTAGAAAGAAAAGGATGAAATATTTAAGTACATACCCCTTTCTTTTACCCCTGCAGTATCAGTTGAATTACGACCTATTTTTGAGCAAACATTACTTTCTGGAGTAGTGCAAGAAGATGAGTTGGAAGAGGATTCTGAGAATGAGATGACTACTTTTCAATTGGTTCATAGAAGGACTAAGAGGGTTCCAGAAAGAGAGGAAAAAGAAATTTCAAAGAAACAAAAATTGGATATGGAGGAGATTGCTAAAGAAGTAGCTGATTTTGCTATGAGAAAATTGATTGATCAAGAGCAACAACAAGATACAAAGATAGAACAAGAGCACCCTACATCAGTAGGCGAAGGTATGGCTTCTAATCCCTCTTCTCCTCTTCATCCTCCTGATTCCCCAAAGAAATATCCCTCCCTTTCTAATCAAGAAATCATGACAAGTGCACCTCCTCCCTCTCGTAGTCCACCTCATGAGTCATCAGTAGCCGTTGAGGTGCAAGTTACTCCTGTTTCCTCACAGCCACCTCAAATCCCATCTCCAGCATCTGAGGTTCCTACTCCCCCATCTACCACCATTTCACTTCCATATTTTTCATCATCACCATCAATGGGACACTGCGTTCCAAGTATATCCACCCATCCAATTGTTAGTCTTGCATCAATTTCTATGAGTCTACCAGTAACAACAACAACAGTAGTTACAGAGTCCACTATTGTCATAGAGGCTGCTGTAACTATATCTTCACCCCCATCAACAATAGTTCAGTCCACCCTTTCATTTCTAGTATCATCATCTCCCCTAGTTGTTGGTATTTTAGGACCTGTTACTGTACCAAAGGAGCAGACAACCACTCAGAGTATAAATTATTATTGGGTAGAAAGGCTTGCTAGGCCTTCCAATAGGATGGTGGTCAAGAGAAGGAGTGTGTATGTTGATCCTATTTCTAGACAGAGAATATCAAGATCTATGACTCCACTGGTAAGCAAACCTAAGACTGAGATGACTATTCAAGATTATCGAGTGGAGGAGGTCACAGAAGATATTGACAAACTCCCTAAGGAAGATGAATTGATCATAGCCAAGGCTCACTTAGATACCTTCTATGTGAAAAATGATTTGGTCAGAGAGAAGGTGGACAAGTTGGAGAAGAAGGTTGAAAAGCTTAAGAAGAGTCTCAATGATAAAAAAGAAATAGAAAAGGCCCTGAGAAAAGATGCTAAGGCTTGGCAAGAGAAGTTTCAAGAGGCCAATAAACTAAAGGACCAATTAGAAGAGCAAAAGAAGCTGAATGAAGATCAGGTGAAAGAAATTCAGAATTTAAAGAATCAGCTTCAGATAGAAAAAGCTAAATCTTCAGGCTTTTCTAAGAGTGATTTGAAAAAGGTTAGAAAAGAGTTGCTTTCTGAGGTCCAGGAGAAATGTTCAGGGCTTCAACTTATTATTGACTATCTTAATGATGCCAGCCGTCTACTCTCCAATATTCAGAAAGAGCTAGGTCAGATCACTGGAGAGTTGCAGCCTATGGTGATTCCGGCAGAACAAATGTACAGGTTGGTTGGTAGCAGACTCAGTGATTCTGCTAAACCTATACCTAATAAAGAATGGAATTTTGCTAGTGTTGCTGCTAGGATAGTGGTTAAAAAGCATAGGGCACTTCAAAGAGCCTGGCTATTGTTCGATAGGATTGAGGGTATGATTAAGGATGTTGTTGAATTGAATAAGGAAATGATTCAAGTTGGATTTAAAGGCCTATGGATGGAGGACCACAACTTGTTATCCATGGAAGAAATCCAGAAAAGCATCAATGAGAATTTGCAGGATGAATCTAGGATATATTCTCTGGAAGAGCCACTACCCAAAGAACAAGTTGTCCAAATGATTGTTGGTTTTACCCTATTGAAAGATATTGTAGACACCCAAATCAGGTAAATCGGATAGGACTACCAGTGCACCAAATGCATCATCCTATCGACATCATATGACTTCACCAAGGGTAGTTTCTTGGGTCAGAAGGCATCCTAAGACAGTTTTGGGAAGGTCTCCACCAGTTTTGGGAGCCTTAGAGGCCCTATTTTGTGATTTTCCCTACTAGGGATGGTCATTATTAGGGTTAGGATTTGTGGCTTCTCCTACCTAGGATGATCACATATGACCGTCCTAGGCAGGGACAATCCCCAAACCCACCTGCAAAAAGGTAGGTGGGATCGATATTGGCAATCAAATATTGCTAATATCAACCCTAATTAGCACCCATGTTGATTGGGAGTGGCCTGGCATAATTTGGGTTGCCTAATGGGTTGCCCAAATGGGGCAACCTTCCCAAACCCATCCAGGGTAACCTTGGACAAGTGGCAAGGGTTGCCCTGGATGGGAAACATGCCATTTTGGGCATTAGGGCTCCAATTGCATATAAATTAGAGCCTTTCCTCAAAAAAAATGAAAGGATAATGGAATGCAGGTTTGGAGAAATGAAGTGCTGCTAGAATTTGGAGAGAACCGATGTTACTTACCTCGCCCTTTTTGCAAACTTTGTGCCCCTTTGCATTTGAATCCCTCTTCCCTCATGAAGTCGATTTGAAGGATTACAAAACCTACCAACCTGATTACAAAATTAGTCTACTCTAGCACATATACAGACCCCATTTGCCTAAAAACCTAATTAGTGAGCTCTATAACTGATCCAATAGGGATTGGTGGCCATTTTTTAAGCAGGCCTTCTGACCGTCTCAGGCAGGAGTGATCAATAGTCATGACCATCCCTTACTATGATGGCCACAAAATATTCAATTATTTTTCCCCAAATTCCACCATAGGAGTCTTCAATAGGTCCTCCCCTAACCCCTATACAAATTTGAGCTAATTTGGAGTTGATTTTGTAGGGTAACCGATCGTTTGAACGTCATAGGGTGAGGTGGACTAACATTAAGGCCTTAGTCGTCTTTTGCCTGGTTTGGTGCCTAAACGACCTCAAAATGATCTGAAACTTGGCTAGAGTAATTTTAGAACATAGATATATCTATTGTATGTATTTTTATATGTTTTGATAGCTTATATTGCTTTTTTTTTATTTGATTTCAATGGATGTATATTGTTTTCCATTATAATATCTATGCTATTAACCCCCTCTCAATATCCCATGTGTGTAGATTGTAGGATTGAACAAACCAGGAGCTAGAGATATAGGAATAAACCTCAACACAACTTCTTCATGGGAAGAGGATTCAACCATTGGATGTGTCAACATCAATTTACCATCGAGGGATAGGATCCCTTAGTACCATCATTTTCATTGTTTCTATGGTTGATGTATCACAAGTTTCAAGCCTCCATTAATGGAGTGCATATTGTAATCAATGTTCTAAAAAGAAAATAAATAAAAGACATCTTATTGCATTTCATTTGGTTATCAAATTCATCTTTTGTTGCTTTCTATCTTAGTTTCATTATATGCACTCTTTTTGGCCTATAAGGCCCTTAGCTTAAATTTGCCTATTTAAAGGCCATACAAACATAATTAGAGGTGTATCCATTGATTTTTTTATTCTACAGTGGAGATCACGATGGTAGGAACCTTATATTCCTTGTTGTTTTCACTTTTTGCAAAGGTTTAACTCACTTTTATCATTTTTGTGTTGCAGGTCAGAGTCATTCCTCCTGAAAATGACCCTTGATTGTGACTGTCCCTGCCTGGGAGGGCCCCAAAATTGATTGGTCTGTGACCATCCCTTCCTGGGATGACCTCAAAAGTAGGAGGTTCTACAGAAAAAATAGAGAACTAGCAGGTCTAGGTCTGTTCAATTTTCTATTCTCTATCAATTTTTGCAAATTTTCTATCAAATTCCAGCAAGTTTGAAAGTTTTTTTTTCATCTTCCTGAGTGCCTAGAAAGGTTAGTTTCTTTCCAAAACATAATTAAAATTGCAATTTCTAAATTTGGAAAAACAAATGCAGTCCTTCCTTTCTTGCTCTTTCATGGTTGATTGAAGAAAAGTTGCATAATTCACCTCCAAGAGGTCGAATTCATTTAGGGCTAGTATAAATTTGATTATATTTTATGCTACTAACCTCTTTCTGAACATAAAACATTTTTACATGCATTAGTGAAAGATCATGTGCTTGCTTCTTTTCTTATATTTCAAAGTTATAAAAAGAACAACACACACCACTTAGTGTAAGAAACATTGGTGAGTTGGAATTCATCCCCAACCACTGATAGAGTTCAATTATGGTGGGTTTCATCTCCATCCATTGACTCAAATCCCCTCGAACCTTGGTTACATAGACCACCGGGCCCGAGATCCTTTTGTACCCCAAAAAAATTGCATATACTCTCCCTTCAGGGAGGTATGACGTTGACTGGGGGAAATGGGTGAGGGACTAGCAGGACCAGTGCCCCTTGTTTGTGTGTGGACTTTCATTGCCACATACAGGGGATTTACGTGATTAAAATTTCACTACCGGTTGTTGAGCTGCGGGTATACTAGTGAAAGCCTCTTAAAATTTGAGTATTACATCAACTATCAAAAACACGATAAGAGTTCTCTTACAAATACAACACATCTTGAAACTCACAAAATAGTTTAGGATTCACATAAAACTTGTAATTCAAATAATCATCTTCTTGTTGTGTGTTCCTATTGTTTGTTTGTTTCTAATTCATAAAAATTATAAAAGAACATAATCACATAGTTGATAGAGTTTTAGATATGGTCATCACCCGTAGCCAAGCCCATTCATGGGTGGAAGTTACGAGGAGTAGACAGGAAGACATTCAACGTCTTCGATAAGGCCCTGAGGAGATGCTCATTTCTCTTTGAAGACCATCTACTCATCCTAGTCGTCCTTTAGTGAGTATTTTGGTACCTAGTCCACAAGGGACCCCTCATAGGGGTAAACCTATAGGAAAAAGTCCCAACATAGGGAATCCCATCCACAATCGTCGATTGATTGATGACTGGATGGTTAGTCCTACTGAGACTAGGCATAGACATAGGCCTAACCAATGAGGGACCTCTATATGGGGTACCCCAACTAGTGAAGGATCAGAGTCAGGGAGTTATCTCCCTAATAGAGATTACATACATGTATCCTCTTTTGGAGAGAGGGTGCGCTATGATGCACCCACAGATAGAGCAATCCCAGATATTAGCATGCCAACGAGATCAGCTCCATAGTCTATAGTGAGGGAGCAATCCCCACCATCCATAGTAGGACTGAATGATCATCTTAGGTTATCGAACCATCCTACTCCTAGGCTACCACCAAGGGACGAGTTTGAGACTCACCCTAGTGGTAGGCCTAATCCTACTCCTAGGCCACCACCAAGGGATGAGTTTGAGACTCACCCTAGTGGTAGGCCTAATCCTACCCCTAGACCACCACCAAGGGAGGAGTTCACCACTCACCCTAGTGGTAGGGTAAATTCTACTTTACCCTTCCTCATCTATGAAGGAGGATATGAGAGGGATCATATTCCCTCTCCCTTATCTCATCCCACACAGGCAAGATGCAATTTTGCACCTATAGTTTATGCTGACTGCCAACCTGAAAGGCAACAGAGAGTCAATGCAAATACCCTCCATGAGGAGAACCTCACACCTAATTTCAAAGAAACCTTAGCATATGGTAGATACCTAGAAGAGAGGGTACAAAGACCTTCTATCATAATATATATCAATGATATGGTAGAACGGTATGCTAGATGTCAAGCTAAGTTTAATCAACTTCACTCTAACAAGAAATACCTCGATCTCTTAGATAAGAGACAAAAATTAGAAAGAGAGAGGCTAGAGAATCAAATAAAAGAAACCTTGTTTCGAGGGGCTCAAGCTATCGAAACACATAGGGAAGAGAATAGACCGAGGATGGTACACCAAGGTAGGCCTCATAGGCCCAATCCTCCACTACCTACTAGACCAAATAGGCCAAAAGAAAGAGTACATCATAGGCCTAATCTAGAGCGCCTTTAAGAGGTGTTAGTTCCTCCATGTAGACCACAACCTGATACACCTATCAGGGTCTATGATGACTTAGAGGACAATGAGGACTATGTGGATGCACCATATGATCAAGTGGAATATGCATATCGACCACCACCACACCCACATAGAGTACGTTAGGCACTTGTTAGGGTTCAAAAAAAAGAATATGACATCAAATCCTCGCCTGCATATCAAGCTTTGTTAGAATACCTCAAAAAGGTTGAGACAAATATAGTGGCAATTGGGACTCAAAAGCCCATAGTTCATCAGCTTAAGTGCCAACCGTTACACCCATCTATTCCTTCTCCCATATACCTTGAGCATTTGAAGATACCCAAGTTGGATCGGTTCAAAGGAGAGGAAGATGCTCAAGAGCACGTGGCATGATTTCTTAATCTATGTTTTAGCATTCATGACAATGATGCGTTGCTCTTGTAAATATTTTTAGGCACCCTATCAGGGCCAGCCAACAAATGGTTCAACTAGTTACCTAAGCATAGTGTCCATAGCTTTGAACAGCTAGAAGATGCATTCCTGGAGCGATTTTCTTTCAATACCAAAAGGAAAGCAACATTGATCGACCTCACGGGGTTGAGGTAGTATGATAATGAATCCATAACTGATTATGGGAATAGGTGGTGAACGCTTCTTGCCAAGCTACCTTACCTAATCCCAGAAAGTAAACTCTCTCACATGTTTTCCAAAAGCTGCTTGAGACTAGTCATTGTTGTACTATAGCTCCAGTAGTTCCTCACTTTAGAAGATGCCCTAGTTCAGGCTAGGAATGTTGAGGAGATAAATATACAAGAGGGGGAACTAGAAAAACCCAAAAAGGAGTGGACTAGAAATCCAAAAAATAGCTTGACTACTCAAAATCCAGTTGCGATCAATCAAGTGGCCATAAACATCCCTAGGCCTATTCAAGAAATGCCTCCTAAAAAGGCAAATTATAAGGCCCAACCTCCTCCTACTAGTTATGACAATAATGATGTAGCAATAGCAAAACAGAGAAAGCAAGAGCAAAATAATCGAGTATTCATGCCTTTCTCTAAGTCTTTAGATTCCTTGTTTGATCACTTGATAACAGTGTGAGTGATGGGTCTTCCAAAAATCAGACCAAATGAGCCAGACATGAGAAAGACCAAGCCTATGGGTATATTATTATATCAACAATGTAAATACCATAGGCAGAATGGTCACAATATCTTTGGGTGTTATTATTTCAAACACCTTGTTCAAGACATGATTGCTAGGCACGAGCTCAAATTGGATGCTCCTATAGCACCTAACAACCAAAATATGGGGATATACAAGGACCCACTGCCATCTCATGATGGCCAAGATATGCCTACTAATCCTATAAATGAGGTGAAGACCATACCCCCTCTATAGGGTTATGTGGGAATTATTAACATTGTGACTCGCAAGAAGAGATACCCTAATCTAGTTGCACTACCTGTAGCTGCGAAGGAGGAACCTTCAACATCACAATCCAATCCAATGGTGGTACAAGGCCTTCCATCTAGGCCTATATTAACCATAAAAAACAAGCTAGCACAAATCTTGTGGATGACTTCTACAAGATTGTACATATATGAATTAATCCAACAATCTGCTCCACATAGGGAGGCATTAATGGATATCCTAAAGTTTGATCGAGTTGCAACCCCAAGAGAAAAAATCCTTTATATACTTTGTGGGGCATGTGCAACAGTGCAAAGAGCCAGTCATCTCGTTCTATGAGCATGAGCTCAAACTAGTTAGAGGTGACTCGATAGACCCTCCATTGCATGTTATTGCAAGTATCAATAGTCTACCATTCAAGACAGTGCTAATAGACACTAGGTCCTCAAGTAACATCATTATGACCTGTTGAGTGGTATTTTCACCCAATTGTGAAAGTACACTCTCCCTTAGGATTTGGGTTCCAAATCCCCTCTTGCAAAGAAGTTAAACAAACAACTTCTCCAAGGTCTCCGCTATATTAGCATTTGCATATGTGTATTAGTAATCTCAAATAAAGATATTCAATTTAAATGCTTGGAACACCTTAGTGATTGCAAGTAACTGTAAACAAGGGGCAATGTTGGTTTATTTTACCATGAAACTTTAGTGATTGTTCATTGAACCAAAATAAAGCAAATGTGAGTTGGCCCTCATATGACCACGATGTAGTGCCTTAATTCCTTTTATCTTGAGAGTTTTAAGGTAGATTTTATCTTCTTTATTAAGTCCAAATATGGCTTCTTATCATGAAGATGAAGATAGCTTTCAATGTGATCGATAAACTATCCCTCTTTGGTGAAATAGATCTTCACAAAGAGGCAATAATTTATGGCCTTGAATAAAGGGCTTTAAATGTCACTTTAACTTATCCCTCTTAAATGAAATCAAATTTTCATCAAGATGAACAATTAAGTGCTTTGAAGAAAAGACCTTCAATGTAATACTCAAATTACCCCTCTTTCGTAAAATTAGAATTTTTATGAAGAGGGTAATTTTAGGCTCAAAAATGGAAATTTGTGAAAATGCCATAAAACATAACTCCTTCAATGAAATTGGAATTTTCATGAAGGGAATGTCATCATAGGCTCATGAGTGCAAAAAAAAACTGAAAAAATGAAATTTGACCTTAAAATGGAAATTTTCTATTTTTGGATTTTTTAAAATCTGTAATAAAACAACAACTTCGATGAATTTTTAAAAATACTAAACAACTCCGAAAATGAAATTTCAAAGTGCGTATTGGAAGTCTGAAGTATAACCTACGCAATGGTGAAATTATTTTTGGATTTTGAAATTTTTTAAATGTTTATTTTAATGCCTGAAAATTAAAAAAAAGTTAAAATTTCTGGAAAAATAAAATGCAGAAAAATGAAAATGAAATGCAGAAAACTGAAAATAAAATGCATTCAAGTATGATGCTATCCTATTTCGACAAAACCGAAGATGTGAGGTTTCCATGCATGCAACCTAACCTATTGGACTTGCAAAACAAGCACAATCCCCATAGACTAAGTGTTGGTTCCTAGGGTTTAAAATAAATTTCAGGTTCAAGCATTCACATGAAGCAACCAAGCAAACTTGCATTAACTCCATCTACAAACTCGAAATCTGAAAAAGGGAAAAGAAATAGACATTAAATCCATAGCATGCAAAGAGAATCTCCTTCTTTCTTGCCCACAAGATGCAAATTTCTGAAAACTCTTGCATTAAAAATGTGTCATTTTACAATAGCAGAATTTCGGTTTTCCCAAACCGATCCAATGTGGAAGGAAAAATATCCAGAAAAACCCAGTGCCAAGGCCTTGCCTTCATTCCTGCAATCTTCTCCGAAACCAGTTTCCGACCCCTTTTCTCCATCCTTCAATGCATTTATTTTAAAACTTTTTAAAAACTCTTCATTTCTCCTTCTTCCCAAACCCTTGGCTTCACTTTCTTTCGTTTCCTTTTTCTCTTCTTTCGTTTTCATTTCCTATTTCTTCTTTTAAGTTACCCCTTTGGATACTTATTCCAATAGTGGAATTTAACACAAAACCTTATCCTTATATGAGCTTCTTTTTTTTTTGTTTTTCGATATACACAAATGAAAGTAAAAACAAAAATTAACAACAAAAAAACTAACAACAAAATCACAAAAACTTACAACACAACAATGAAAAAAACTTAAAATCGTCAACCACAATATGACAACAAAAGTCGTCGACAAGAAATTGACAAAAGTGTCGACAATAAAATTTACAAAATTTGATGATAAAAAATCATCGACAATAAAAAGTCATCGACAATAAAATATCATCGACAAAAACTAATGATAAATGCAAATTCAAAACAAGCCGAGCATTAGACACTCGAAACCAACATGCAAACACCCAAATACCAAAAATAAAAAGGTGGGTCCCCAATTTTGGGGTACGTTGTGGAGCGGCCACAACAAATGGCGACTCTGTTGGGAAATGCTCCTGAGCATTTCGATGAGAACCCAACCTGAAAACCTTCAAAACTCAAACACAAGCGTCAGCAAATATCCAAAGAATGAAACTAGACGAGAAATACATGAAGCATTAGAATTATTTAGCATCAGCTCAATGTGTGCGGTGTGATTCATTCCTTATCATTTGAAATTGATCAACATTCCATCATCTGTTTCACTTATGATTCATGCATATGAGAAGTTATGGATGATTCCTGTAGGATTTAATGTATGGTGAAGATGCTAGAGATATAACAACCTGCTTTGCAAAGGCTCAAACTTTCTAGTACCATGAACAAACATATTAAAACTGTCAAACCCTCTTAGGACCAAATATGTGTATACTTGAATTAATTTACTAGATCCCAAAGTTGGTTATGTGTCACTACCATCTTGAACCCATGTGCAAGTGTAAGTGAAATCAGAGCTTTGGGGAATAGGATTCCCAACCTAAGCAAGATGGGAATTTAACCCTATCCTTACTACTCCGATCCGGAGTTCATTACCTCATCTTGAACAAAATGATTTAACCTCGTTATGGATGAAACTGTCGAGGCTAGCCTATCCGTTTGAGCAGTCAATGGTCTTGCTTTTAGACAAGACATGTTGCCATGCATGAGCATACTCCATCGCCGAGTCAGGCATCTATAGCCCCGATGGAGATTAACCCCATAATCCAGGATTTGGCTTTACTTTTGATTTCTTGAACCTTGGGGATGACTACCCATCCTTGCAAGGGACATGTAGTACGATCCTTCCAATCCAATATTAATGATGAAATGAAAGTAGAATGAAAAATATTTGCTTTGGAATTTCAAGTTCTTGAGTGTGGGCAAAATAGAAGCTTTGGGGAATCGGATTCTCAACCTAAGCGAGATGAGAATTAGACCCTATCCTTACTACTCCATGAAGGTCAAATCAGAGCTTTGGGGAGTTGGATCCTCAACCTAAGTTCGATGGGGATTTAACCCTATCCTTACTACTCCGATTTTAGGCTTTAAGCACTATGGGAGTGGTAAAAACCACTATTTTAAGGATTATGTTGCATGATAGGACAGACACGAAATACTCCTTTCGCCTCACCTTTTCTTCCAAGTATGGTTTTGACCATTTTGCTCAAGATCCTCTTTAATATGTGTAGAACGTGCTTGGTTCAAGATAGTTCGGGCATCAGTTCCCAACCTTAGGATCCTTTTAATATATGTTATGTAATAACCCTAAGAGGATTCGACACCTTTTCAATGATTGTATTTGAAATGTAGATGCAATTGAGATGAAATGTATATGCAATGTGGAATGTAACATGAGATATGGATGAATGCATTGCTCTTTTTGAAATGCGGATGGAGTATACCACCTACTTTGCCATAATTTGTAAAACTGACAACTTCATGCATCACAAGTTCCAAACGATATTCTTTAATGTGTTTGCGATACTCGTGGAGCTTTCTGCAATACAATTCCGATGTTTCATATTCTCTTAGTCTTAGTCAACATTCATAAGGACATAAGTTGACATCTCGCTTTTCTTTTTTTTTTTCTTTTTTTTTTTCAAGACAAACCAAAAGTGTCCAAAGGACCAACACACAAAACTTAAAACAAAAATGAGATCCAATCCAAAACCAAAACACAAAAACCAAAAGTATATACAAATGTACAATATAATACAAGATGGTGCAAAGTTTGGATTATCATTTTCCCGGATCCCAAACATGATTTGAGCATTTCAAAAGACATATAATGTGATACACATGCCAAATGTGGAAGGAATCAAACAAAAACAAGACTAGACCAAACAATGCAACCAACTTCAACTTTCCTCTCTCACCCCACCAATTAGATTTAGTTCCATTAGTATTCTCATAGGTGAGATTCAAATTACCAAATTGATTAGACAATGGTTGATTTTCAATTCTTTCTTGTCTATTCTTTAAGGTGTAAATTTCATAATTCCATTCATGATTTAGAACTAGGCTTTCTTTATCCAAAATGAAATTTTGTAAGCAAGAGCCTATTTCTAAAAATTTCAAAGCTAATTCATTTTCCATGTTCTTAGGCCAATCAAAATTGTGCAACAATTTACAAGCATCTAGGATATTTACTAAATGGGGATCATTAGAAGTTTTTATCCTAGGTTCAAGAATTAATTGTTGATGAATTTGATTTAGCAATTTAAGTGCATCAAGCTCCTTTTCATTCATTAAAGTAATGTTATCAAAGGTGTGGTTAGAAATTAATTCTTGTTCTTCATTCACCTTCAATGGCATTTCATCATAAATATCATTTGAATTATACAAATCTTCACCTAAATCTTGGATGTTTGGACACAAAGGTTTAGATTTTACCTTTTTCACATTTTCATTTACCAAAACTTGGTGAGGATTTGCAATTCCCTCTTTTACCTCATGGTCTTCATAT
The DNA here is from genome assembly GCA_028583015.1 of Wollemia nobilis. NCBI lineage: Eukaryota > Viridiplantae > Streptophyta > Pinopsida > Araucariales > Araucariaceae > Wollemia > Wollemia nobilis. Next base: position 4,477,794 of record JAQPPZ010002093.1, read on the forward strand.
TCTTCATTGATTACTTGTTCATCAAACATACCAAAATTGGGCACCCAATTGAAAACATGCCCATCCTTTTCAACCCTCAAATATTCTTGGTCAAAGTGTATGTCAAGTAACTCATCTTCATGATCAATCACTTGCGTTGCTTCTAATAGATCAACCACTTTGTCATTTAATTCCAACTCTTTGTTCACTATCCATGGTATCTCTTCATTTGAATCCTCAAAATAATCATGCAAACTTGTATCCGAATCTTCAATGAATTTATATTCAACATGATCGAATTTTGTAACCTTCTCAAATCTTGTGAATGTGAGATCTTCGTATGAAGTAGAAGTTTCAACATCCTGCATATAAATTGGAATAGAGGCTTCATCAATAGGGGTGTGAGGAAATAACACATCTTCATATCTTCCCCAACCATTGTAAAAATTATCTTCCAAATTTGTGGGATGAAACTCCATGGTATTTGTGACATGATCTTTTGATTCATTCATCAATTCACTTTCTTCTTTGTCCTTGGTAGTAGGATCATTATAATCTTCCAAAATTTGATGAGATTTGAAACCCTCTTCCAAAACATCCTCAAATTGTACAGGAGTTGTAATATCTTCCTTTGAGTAGGCGATTATGTTGTCCTAGTATATCAATTGGCACACAAGTTTCATTAGCAGTTTTGGAGTGAGTGTAGTCTTCCCACTTCTTCCAAGCATCATAATAATCATCTTCCAAAGTCAAGTGGTGACGTTCAACTACTTCTTCAACATCTTCCAATTCATCAATGTGTTTCTCATCAAATTCACCTTCACCTTCCTTAGATGGTTCAATTATTTCCAAAAGTGGGTCATTTTTTGAATTCAAATTTGTAAGGCTATCATAGTCCAACTTGGTAACCCATGATTTCGTTTCATCACAATTTGGAGGGTGAAGAATTTCTTGGTCGTTAATTTCAAACATCTCATCAATAGTATCTTCCAAGAACAAGTGGTGAAACTCTATCATATCTTCAAATTCATTTATTGGTTTTCTTCCAATTTCACTTTCAACCACTTCATCCAATTCTATGGTAGGTTCCGTCCTATCACATATTTCAAACATTGTTGAATTTAGAACCCCTTCATCTAAATAATCATGTATCTCTATGAATGAGATCATCTCTGCATAATCCTCACTAGGTGGATGTTGGCTTAGCAATTTGCACCTCCTCTTGGACTACATCTAAGGTGGTTGTAACATTTGGACCTTCAAATTCATCCCCTTGATCATTTACCTTAGGTATCATTGGAGTGGAGGGTGCTATATTTGATGGTTGGTGTAGGTTGGCATCACTAACTCCAAAAGAACAATCTCTCATGTGAACATGTTGTGCCTTTTCTTCTTCAAAAACTTGTTCTACCTTTTCCAAGATCTCATAGATTGTCTCTAGAGACAAGTCATCCAAGTTTTTCTTTAAATATGTAGCAAGTTTGGGGTGTATGGCTCCCATGTATACTTGAATAGCTTCCTCTTCTGATGTGTTAAAATTTTCCCACATTTGGGAGTGCAACTCACGAAATCTTCCATTGAATTGACTCAAGGATTCATTAGGCTCATTACGTATGGAGGTAAACTGATTTTTCAACATCTCTAAGTCAACCTGATTACCAAAATGATAAAGATAGGTTGCTTCTAGTTGTATCCAAGAAGTCCTAACCTCCATGGGTAGTTGGCCATACCAAAAGAATGGTCTATCATCCAAAATGTATGCAAATAACTTACAAGCCACCTCCTCATAGAAAATTTGGAATTGACATAATGTATTCTTGTAGACATACAATTTTTGCAAGTATCCTAGTGGCACCTCTTGATTAAAATATCGTAGAAACTCCAATAACATTTTAGGAATTTGATAGGGTATCCCATGTATAGACAAACCCTTATAATGATCCTCCATCGTAGATACCATTCTTTCTCTTAGAGATGCTACTTCAGCTCTTATATCGTATGTCATCATTAGTAAAACTCAAAATATAACTTCAAAACCAATTTGTTAGTCATGAATAAAAGAAGGAACCATGACAAAGCAATATTCTAAAAATGTAAATTAGTTTCTGATTCACCAGATCGCATATGCGCAAGTGAAGAGCATACTCCTAGTGTTGTAGGCTTTCGGATTCACAAGATCGCATTACACGCAAGTGAAGAGCATAATACCGACAACAAATACATTTTAGACAAAATAATTCCTTACAAATAAGCATGAAATGACTAGCAAATATCAAACATGTAACGTATGAATAATCATGTTAGCATCAACCAAGAGATGTATCCATTAAAATCAAATGAAAGTAATTGCATGGAGACAACCTCGTTAGTCAAGACCAAAATTTTTCAAAATCAAATCAAAACACATTATTCCTGTATGAACAATCAAAAGCGTTAGAACAATGCATAGCAATTCATGTCCTCCTTTTAACACTACAAGGTTGTATTGTTAAAAGAGGGCTAAAGATAATAATCAATAGGGCATGAAATATTCAAAATTTAAATCCCTATAGCATTTAAATCACACTGAAATAAACCAATTCAGGCCCTCCTTCTAGCGCCAATCTGTTGAGTGGTATTTTCACCCAATTGTGAAAGTACACTCTCCCTTAGGATTTGGGTTCCAAATCCCCTCTTGCAAAGAAGTTAAACAAACAACTTCTCCAAGGTCTCCGCTATATTAGCATTTGCATATGTGTATTAGTAATCTCAAATAAAGATATTCAATTTAAATGCTTGGAACACCTTAGTGATTGCAAGTAACTGTAAACAAGGGGCAATGTTGGTTTATTTTACCATGAAACTTTAGTGATTGTTCATTGAACCAAAATAAAGCAAATGTGAGTTGGCCCTCATATGACCACGATGTAGTGCCTTAATTCCTTTTATCTTGAGAGTTTTAAGGTAGATTTTATCTTCTTTATTAAGTCCAAATATGGCTTCTTATCATGAAGATGAAGATAGCTTTCAATGTGATCGATAAACTATCCCTCTTTGGTGAAATAGATTTTCACAAAGAGGCAATAATTTATGGCCTTGAATAAAGGGCTTTAAATGTCACTTTAACTTATCCCTCTTAAATGAAATCAAATTTTCATCAAGATGAACAATTAAGTGCTTTGAAGAAAAGACCTTCAATGTAATACTCAAATTACCCCTCTTTCGTAAAATTAGAATTTTTATGAAGAGAGGGTAATTTTAGGCTCCAAAAATGGAAATTTGTGAAAATGCCATAAAACATAACTCCTTCAATGAAATTGGAATTTTCATGAAGGGAATGTCATCATAGGCTCATGAGTGCAAAACAAAACTGAAAAAATGAAATTTGACCTTAAAATGGAAATTTTCTATTTTCGGATTTTTTAAAATCTGCAATAAAACAACTTCGATGAATTTTTAAAAATACTAAACAACTCCGAAAATGAAATTTCAAAGTGCGTATTGGAAGTCTGAAGTATAACCTACGCAATGGTGAAATTATTTTTGGATTTTGAAATTTTTTAAATGTGTTTATTTTAATGCCTGAAAATTTAAAAAAAGTTAAAATTTCCGGAAAAATAAAATGCAGAAAAAGTGAAAATGAAATGCAGAAAACTGAAAATAAAATGCATTCAAGTATGATGCTATCCTATTTCGACAAAACCGAAGATGTGAGGTTTCCATGCATGCAACCTAACCTATTGGACTTGCAAAACAAGCACAATCCCCATAGACTAAGTGTTGGTTCCTAGGGTTTAAAATAAATTTCAGGTTCAAGCATTCACATGAAGCAACCAAGCAAACTTGCATTAACTCCATCTACAAACTCGAAATCTGAAAAAGAGAAAAAAAAATAGACATTAAATCCATAGCATGCAAAGAGAATCTCCTTCTTTCTTGCCCACAAGATGCAAATTTCTGAAAACTCCTGCATTAAAAATGTGTCATTTTACAATAGCAGAATTTCTGGTTTTCCCAAACCAGTCCATTGTGGAAGGAAAATATCCAGAAAAACCCAGTGCCAAGGCCTTGCCTTCATTCCTGCAATCTTCTCTGAAAAGTTTCCAACCCCTTTCTCCTCGTTTGAAGGACGTATTTAATTTTTTTTCTTTTTTATCTGACTCTTCATTTCTCCCTTTTCGAACCCTTGGCTTCACTTTTCTTTGCGTATTCCTTTTTCTCTTTTTGGTTTTCATTTCCTCTTTTTATTTTCATTTCCCCTTTGGTTATGTGACCATAACATGTTTCAAAAGTTTTGAATGTCCTTCATTATTTCTCCATAACGCATGCACCTACCTTTTTTCTTCATGTTTGGCATAGTTTGTAACGTCTACTTCGAAGCTTTGAAAAATGTTCAACCACGCTCCCATTTACTTACCATTAATGATCATTACAACCAAGGCTTTCACAAAATAAAAATAAAAAATTTGACACTTTCCTTATGAGGAATTCGGCCTAAGCTCTTTATATATATATATATATTTTTTCGATGACTATGTTCCCATAGTACTTGTTGACCATATTGAAATTGGCATCCACTTTTCTCTGACATCGTATATAAAACCAAAGGTCTTGGGTTCTTAATTTTGATGTGCCCCCCCCCCAATGTCCTTTGTTTTACATGGCTTGGGGTTGAAAGAAAATGTTCCCACATTGAATAACCATGTTCTTTGGTCTAGTAACAACCTCTGCTGCCCTTAGTGAGGATAATGGTGAAGAGACGCCCATAGAAACCCTTTCCTAGTACATACCCCCCCTTGTACCTGTCATATTCGAGGCATGATTGTTCGTCGTGAGTGCTAGTGAGACTGCGATGGAGTCATCCGCGTATACATGCTGCATGTCGGACAAGATCCATCGATACCGTCGCTCACTTTGCGTAGAAGAAGAATCTCTCATGCCAAAACTGTCACTGATTAAAATTGTCCACGTTGATTTTCTTGTGGCCACGTAGACGTCTTCGCATGATGTTCCTGGATTATTGTCTGTCACCGCTATCAACATTGAAAATGCTGACCACCCATCCGTTACCGAGCGTTGATTTGCTTTGTCGCTGGTGTTCTTCTACCTGCCGAAACATTGTAGCCTCGCATCTACTCAGACTGTGCCAGTGAATACCAAAATCGGTTCCTCATGCCATATTCCTGCTGCTCTAGGAACTGCTGCTATTTCCGTTTTGAACGCCACCTAATGATAATGTGTCCTTCATTTCCACTACCGATTCTGTGTGATAATGTCTCCTCACTGCTCGCTGTGCCATGCAGCTGGGAACACTCTCCACGATAACTCCTAACAATGCCTGTCATCTGCAACTCCACCTGCGTCGCTTTGTATTTGGTGCTTCAAAGACTCTACACAACCCCTTACATTCGTGCGATGTGCCTCACATAACCATGTCATCTGCCATCCTAGGGCTCCACATAGTCTATGCATTGGCCGAGGTGTTGGGTGCCCTAGTCGGCGTTGTGTGACCTTGACCGGTGACTCCCCGGTCACCTACGTCTACGAAACATCCTGGTAAACCCCTCACCACATTGTTCAACTATGCCAAGTTCCTTCTGCCGTGACACTCCCGGTCATTCTATCGAGCCATCGACGTGCGATGGTTTTGGTTGGTCCCATTCGTGACTTGTTTAGTCGACGGCCTACTTGCTTCGTTCCATAAAACCTGAACATACCGCATTCTAAGTCATTCACCTCCGTCGAGCCTCATAAAATATTCTTTTCACCTACGCGTTATAACTACGTATCCGCATCATATACTCCTCGGTGGCCTCTTCAAATTTTTGATGTCATCATGCCAGTATCCCATGCTGATCTATGTCGCAATCGGAGTTCGAAACCTGGCTCTGCAGTGCCATGATCTCTCTGCGCAATAGCCTGTTTTATAACCTGCATCCACATGTGAAACAAAATTTACATTAGCTCTCTTCAAATTGAAATATTAAGACTTTTCCTACTTAAAAAAAAAATCTACACGGCTTTAGACCTCGCGAGGGTAAGATAAAGACTTTGCATTTTCTTTTATTAATTAATTTATTTTTTTTTTTTTTTTTTTTTTATTTCATTAACATATCTATGTGTATGTATAATGTACCCATAGATGTATTAATATTCAATTTATTATTATTATTATTATTATTTAATATCAAATATATAATATATATATATATATATATGTACATTTGCAATATACACATACACATATAACTTTTTTAGTTATTTTATCTTTTATAATTTTTATTATAAATATATATAAAAATATATTTATATTTATATTTTCTTTCTTTTTTTTATGTTTTTTTTTTTAGATTTGGTTATTGTGAGAAATCCCCATGACCGATATATAGGCCGGAGTAGACTTTTCCCACTCATGACCCCTCTTATAGTTGACTGCTATACTTATCAATAGGGAATTTAACACAAAACCACCACACATGATTTTTTTTTTTTTTTTCGGTATACACAAATGAAAGAAAACCCAAAAAGTAACCACGAAAACACTAACAACAAAACCGACGAAAAACTTACCAACACAACCATGACAAAAAAAATCGTCAACCACAATATGACAACAAAAGTCATCGACAAGAAATTGACGACAAAAGTTGTCGACAAGAAAATTGACAACAATTTGACGATAAAAAATCGTCGACAAGAAAAAGTCATCGACAATAAAATATCATCGACAAGAAAATATTATTGACCAAAAACTAGTGATAAATGCAAATTCAAAACAAGCCAAGCATTAGACACTCGAAACCAACATGCAAACACCCAAATACCCAAAATAAAAAGGTGGGTCCCCAATTTTGGGGTACGTTGTGGAGCAGCCACAACATGACCCATCTTTAAAGCACCTTAAATTACCAGCATCACATGTTGTAGCATCGACATACACATTGAGAGCATTCAATGATACTATCTGCTCTACTGTCGACACTATTATATTACCTATCTAGGTAGGACAAAAGGTTATATCTACCCTTTGTCATGTGCTAGAGGGATAAATGGACTATAACATCTTGCTAGGTAGACCATGGATTCAGGACATGAAGTGTGTTCCTTCAATCATGCATCAATGCTTAAAATACACCCTCCATGAAGTGTGTTACTTTATGAATGACGTGTTAACACCATCGAGCATCTACGTGTTTATCAGGAACATCTTAAGAGAGCTTACAACATGAAGGTCCACTACCGTGACTTTCAGGTTGGATATTTCGTTCAAAAAGAGAACCAAAAAAACTTGAACCTACCATCCCATTTACGGGACAAGTTCACAGCTATATTTTAGGTCCATTCATTATTACAAGTCAGATTGGACCTGGAACTTATCGCTTAGCAGTTATAGAAGGAAAAAAGAGAAAGAACCCATGAATATTCAACATTTAAAGCATTTCCATGCATAGCTAGCACCATCAAAGGATCCTAGATCATCTACGACTATCTAGGTCAAACCAAAATTCCCCAAAGGTTCCCCTAAATCCTTTGGTCACCAAAACGATTCTAGATCATCTACGACTGTCTAGGTCACATCAAAATGCCCCAAAGGTTCCCATAAACCCTTTGGTCACCCCAAAATGCTCCTAGATCATCTACAACTGTCTAGGTCAAATTAAAATTTTCCAAAGGTTCTCATAAACCCTTTGGTCACCCCAAACGCTCCTAGATCATCTATGACTGTCTAGGTCAAACCAAAATACCCCAAAGGTTCCCATAAACCCTTTGGTCACCCTAAAAATCTCCTAGATCATCTACGACTATCTAGGTCACATCAAAATCCCCAAAGATTCCCATAAACCCTTTGGTCACCTTAAAATGTTCCTAGATCATCTACAACTTTCTAAGTCAAACCAAAATTCCCCAAAGGTTCCCATAAACCCTTTGGTCACCCCAAAATGCTCCTAGATCATCTACGACTATCTAGGTCACATCCAAATGCTCCAAAGGTTCCCATAAACCCTTTGGTCACCCCAAAAGGCTCCTAGATCATCTACGACTGTCTAGGTCACATCCAAATGCTCCAAAGGTTCCCATAAACCCTTTGGTCACCCCAAAAGGCTCCTATATTGTCTACGATTATCTAGGTCACATCAAAATTCCCCAAAGGTTCCCATAAACCCTTTGGTCATCCCAAAACACTCCTAGATCATCTACGATTGTCTAGGTTAAGGTAAAAAGCTCCAAAGGTTCCCATAAATCCTTTGGTCACCTAAAAAGCCCCAATGGTATCCATCAAACCAATTGGTCAACTTGTATATCTTATCAAAAAATTCAAAAAAAAATCAAAAATCAATAAAATAACAAAAATAATGCATTGCATATCATCGTAGTCACATCTTAGTTTCATTTGCATTAGGCATAATAGTCGCATCATGCATACCTAAAAATTTGATAACAAGATATCTAGCACCAAGTATGTACATTAGGTATTTGTCAAAATCATAGTTGTTAAAAGTTAGTTTTATCACCTATCCATTTTACATTAATACCACAGTTACATACCACAATATGTGTTCTGTCACTTCAAATTAAACCATTGTATAAAAGCGTAAATAAAGTTGTTGGTCACTCACCCATGTTTTGTCATTTGGTTAACTTTTGTAGAAAGTTATAGTGATGTTTTAAAATGTACAACTCCTGCTTAGGTCATACCTTGTATATATCAGAATTCTAACATCATGCTACATTAAATAAATCCTAAGTACAATACAAAGTAATATGAAAACTTAACAGCAGTATAGGTTATTCCAATCAAAAAGGATTATCCTTGATCATCCTCCTATGTGAATGGTTCTAGGGTGATAATAATTAGCAAAAGGACTGTAGACACCAAAACAGCACCAATCCGATTATGTGACGACAAGCACTGACCGAATTGGCATACATAGCCCCTAGGGCAGCCCCTAGAGGTTAAACAGTGGTCCTAACCACTCCCAAAGTAGTTTTGGAAGGTCAGAGGTCAATTTGGCACCTTTCAAGCACTCTGCTCCCTATTCGTTCCACCCTGGGATGATTAGATTGCTATTCGCCCCACCCCGGGATGATTAGCAGCAATCGCTCCAGGGTGGGGCGAATAGCAGGTTTGACGGGCAAAAGGTCAAACCTTGACAAATGGCAGCCCAGATCCACCACTCAACTCCACCTTCAATGCATGGGAGTGCGAGTGAGCATTTTTGAGCTCAAAGAGGCAGTCATAGAGGCAGTCATGGAGCCCTTAATCAGGGAGGAATCTTCTCTCCCCTAGGAAGGCATGATGGCCAAGTGGCGCCCCTGCATGCACATTCAAAGGAGACCCTCAGGTCTATAAAATGGTGAGTCTTCTCACCCCAAAAAAGAAATGGAGTAGGAGCATTTGGAGCAATGGAGTGCTGCCGAATTATACCCTCACCCTCATTGTGCTTCCTACATCCTTGATCTCTCTTTTGGAAGGGAGGTTATTGGGTGAACATTAGGAGCGCAATCCGGACCCAAAACCTAAACAATTGGCCACAATCCCACACCCAATTTTTTGACACAACCCCCTAGGAGGTTTTGGACCCATCCCAAGTGGATTGGTGTCAAAACCAAGCCCCAAACGATGGGCGTCCTGCCCCCGGGCGCCCCCCGCACTGTTGCAGTCCTAATCGCCCCACCCCGGAGCGATTAGAAATCTATAGCATATTTCTTCACTATTTCTTTTGCATCATGTTTTGTGTGTTTCATATATGTTGTGGTTCAAATTTCAATGCATTCTGACTTGTTTTGACTGTGTTTTCATGGTTTTACGCTTTTACTAACCTACAGGGAGCGCTTTCGGATACAGGGCAATCTGGGTAGAATCTGCAAAATCCGACCTTCTGGGTCATCTCAAAATGCCCCATTTTTCCTAACCCCAAGTTTGTAGGTGTTTTGGAGGCCCCTGGATGGGACATTTGGGAGGTCACTTTTGTACATTTTATGACAGTCCTAATCGTCCCACCCCGGAGCGATTAGAAATATACAGCAGATTTCTTGACTGTTCTTTTTGTAGTGTGTCCCTGATGATGTTTACATGCTTCTATCCAAATTTCATTTCATTCTGATAAGTTTTGATCACTATTTTAATTATTTCATGTATGCATTAACCGGAGGCCTTGGGGATTGCATGTTTCCCTCCATCCGCATGTGCTATTAATCATTTGTTGTTTCTCTGTACATAGGATCTCAACACTGGAGGGGCAGAAAGGAATGATAGATGCACTCACGCAAGTGGCGATGACGTTTGGCCCGCCCATTTTGAATGTGGGCACGCGAAAGATCCCGAAGGGAAGCGTACCATCCGTTGGTGTAACAAAATTGTATCGAACGCTCCTAGCCCATGAAAATGGGGGAGACGTATTGTAACCTGATCTCAAGAAAGATTAATAAAAGAGGCTGCACCTTTGCTTTTGCTTTACATCTCATTTCATTTCGTTCATTTTCCCTTTTCATGCACTTTAAGTTCTTCGCATCTTCGTAGGACTTAGCGTTTCCTTAATACATCTGCTTTTGTTTGCATCGCACCCGGTACGCCAGTGCTTCCATAGACATGCTTTCAGTGGTGATCATGGTGGGACCCTATCCCCTACTATTGGGATCAAATTTTTGATCAAAAATCTTGTGTTTTTCTTGCAGGTGTTAATCCTTCAAGCGCTGGACTGCTGCTCGTGCCACCCTGTGACGAATACAGACTGGAATTCGTGTCACCCTGGGATGAATACATATTCATCCCACCCTATGATGAATACAGATCTGCTATTCATCCCACCCTGGGATGATTAGCTCTCTGTGTAGTTTTTGAGCAGAAACTCAGGGGCATCTGGTGTGGGCAGAGAAGAGGTAGGTTTTTTGAACACCCTATGTAATTTTTTGTTTCTTGTTTCTATAATTTTTCTATTTCTTTGCTTGCATGGAAAATTTTACTGCATGTTTTCTTTCTTTGCGCAAGTAAAAAGAACCACACACACCACGTGATAATATAAACATCAAGGAGTTGGTCTTAAAACCCCAACACTTGATCAAGACCAACGGTGGATTTCATCACCACCTTGGCTTGAATTTTGCATACATAACCCCGATCGCGATTGTTGCTAGACGTAAATCCTGATGAAAGCTGACCAAGTGTAGCGGGGGTGATTCCCCATGCATGAGGATAAGTCTTCTATGGTAGGTGTCAAAAATAGAGTGATTCCCCTTTCGTACCGCCTATGTTCCACGTACTGTTCTGCTCTCGCGTACCAATAGTTTCCCTCACGTAAGGGCGGGTATATTGAGAGGTTCGGTATAATGGCCTGGCAGTGGTATATTGAAGGGGCGACCATTTTGGAGATATAAGAGCCCTCATTATGCATGTTTTCATTACAAGGTTTTGCACAACAAAAATCAAAACACACTAAACCAGATTTAGGACACACCTTTAATCTATAAATGAGATAATCATTTCTTTGATTGTGTGGTCCCCTTTGTTTAGTGTAGCATAAAAAATCGTAAAGAAGATAAAAACATACGTATCCCTTAGAAAACCACCACCATGGTGTACACCCGTAGCCAAGCCCAATCACGGGCAGAAGCGGCGAAAAGTGTACAAGGAGGCACAAGTCACCTCCGTTATAGCCCCAAGGACTTGGTCATACCACCTTGGTGGCCTGACCCACAAAATAGTCCACATCATACCATGACGGAATAGGACTATAGAGGCACCCCTTCGAGGGGCACTCCCATTCAACACAGACCCTTTCAGGAGGAGTACATACACGGGAAGGCCCCCTTAGACACTCATTATGAGTGGCCACCACGTGAGGAAGTGCTAGAACAACATAAGGTCCATAAGGAGGGGCCACATGATTATATCATCCCTCCTCTACCCCTCATTACTATCAGAAACAATAGGCCAAATCCAGAGCGCAAGGCTCTTCAGACAGGGTGAGCCAACTCTGCCCGCCCCTTTCACATATATGAAAGGGAGCATGAGGAAAACCACTATATTCCTCAAGAGCAATACACAGCATGGGAGCAATGCACCTCTGCACCTGCTATTTATCAGGATCACCTACTAAGGCCAGAGCCTCGGGTGAATGCTGCTAACCTCGATAGAGGGAAGCGACCTATAGAGATCTCGGATCACTACGACCGAGGTAGATATGTAGGGGAGGCATCTAGGCCTCCTAGACCTAAGACGATGGAACAAATTGACTTGGCATTTGCCAAACATACCACCCACCAAGCGCAAATCATGCAGCTTGAGCAAGATCAACAATAGTTAGAGCACCTGTACCATCTTAGCAAAGAGCGCATTCAGCGTCAGATGGATGAGTTGCTCTAGAACACTATGCATGAGAGGATTCCAACCCCTCACACACATAAGACAGAGCTTTATGAGAGGCATAACCCCTTGGTATGAGACAGGTCTCCACGACCTTATCAAGCATTGCCTCCAAGACCTCCTAGACCTGAGCGGGAGACCACTCCCAGAACCAATGATGGGCGCCCTCCTCGGGCACCCACCCATGTTTATAGGTCACGCCCAGGAACTCCTCAAGAAGCCTATGAGGAATTCGAGCAAGAAGAAGAGCGGGCTGAAATGCCCTACCAAGGCAGGGGGGCGCTATCCGGCTACCCCTCCATAGGCCTCAAGTTCCCCGTAATTCACAATGGGAACAAACCAAGGAGGAAGAGATCAAATCTTTCGATGCATACAAAGCATTGCTAGAGTGCTTAGAGTCTATGGAGACCAAGACTTCTGGGCCCCAAAAGCCCACTTTACGCCAGCTTCGTAGTCACCCTATGCATCCTTCAGTGTCGGCACCCCCATACCCTGAACACTTCAAAATGCCTCAATTGGCAATTTTTAGAGGGGATGAGGATGCCCAAGAGCACATGACAAGATTCCTGAGTCAATGCTTTGGCATTCAGGACAATGATGCTTTGCTTCTAAGAACATTTATAACCACGTTCGTAGGCCCTACCTCGGATTGGTTTACCCAGTTGCCGAAGCATAGCATCAACAACCTAGACCAGCTAGTGGACGCGTTCCTCGAACGTTTCGCCTTCAACACCAAGAAGAAGGCATCATTAAGCGACCTAGCTAGCCTCAAGAAGTATGAGGAAGAGACCATGGTGGCTTATGGAAATCGGTGGAGGACGTTGCTTTCAAGGCTACCTTACCTCCCTCCCATGGCCGACCTGACCCAAATGTTCTCGAAGAGTTGCCTAAGGTCGATCTCCATGCTATTGTAGCTGCAACAATATGCCACTCTCGAGGAAGCCCTGGTGCAAGCCAGAATAATTGAGGAGATCAAGATACAGGATGGCGAGATTGCCAAGCCATGCAAGAAAGAGTGGCCCAAAAATGCCAAAATTGGGTCCATGCAACCGAAACCCATCATGGTCAATCAGGTTGCCATAAACATACCAAAGCCTGCATAGACGACACAACCCCCAAAGGCTAATTATCAAGCAGTTCCTCTTGACAGCTATGAGAAGGAAAATCATAGGCAAGAGCAAAATTAGCAACGTCACCCTAGGCGACAATTCACACCCTTCACAGAGTCTAAAGACTCCTTGTTTGACCGCTTGTCCATGGCAAACTTGATAAACCTGCCAGAAAGTCGACCCGTAGACCCCAACATGCCAAAACCCAAGGGCTATAGGGAAGACCTATATTGTAGATTTCATCGATAGAAAGGACACGACCTTTACGCATGTTGGAAGTTCAAAAGCTTAGTGCAGGACCTAATAGACAACAAAATGCTAGCGGTGGATAATCCCGTAGCACCAAGCAACCAACAGATGGAGGTCTTCAAAGACCCCCTGCCTACCCATGATGCACAGGCAAAGACTCTACAAGTAAATGAGGTGACACAAAACTGCCCCATGCAGGGGTATGTAGGGATGATAAGCATAGTGACACGGAACAAGAGGTACCCAAACACAGCTGCCCCCGCTACAGCTACAGGAGATGTTCCATCAATGTCACAACCTCCGCAACACCCTACACAACCTCCCTCACCTAGACCAATGGCCACGATTCGGACTAAACTTACCCAAAGTTTAAGGACCATGTCGGCTAGGCTCTCCATCTATGAGCTCATCCAACAATCACCGCCCCATCGGGAGGCTCTGATGGAGATACTCAAAGCCATCGAGCTACAGCCCCATGAAGCAAATTCTTTCAACAACTTTGTGGGACATGTAAAATGATGTACAGAACCAGTCATCACCTTTAGAGAAGATGAACTAAAATCGATGACTGGTGATATGGCGGATCCACCCCTGCACGTCATTGCATGGGTCAACGAGATTCCATTTAAGAGGGTGTTGGTGGACACTGGCTCATCCAATAATATAATCACAATGGTGGCATTGAAACACCTAAAGCTACCAGCATCTCATATTGTGGCCTCCACCTATACTCTTCGAGCATTCAACGACGCGATATGCTCGATGGTTGGCACAATTGTCCTGCCCATCCAAGTGGGACAAAAGACTATTCCTACATTGTGCCACATCCTGGAAGGTGAGATGGCCTACAACATCTTGTTGGGCCGGCCTTGGATCAGGGACATGAAGTGTGTCCCTTCGATAGCCCATCAATGCCTAAAGTACACATACGAAGGGCAAGTGCATGTAGTCCCAGCAGACTTAGAGCCCTTCAAGTATTGCAATACGGTGCAGTTGATGCCACAATCGACCCTCCCATCGACACATTTGGACTTTCAATTGAATCCATCCAAACAAGGTCCGATTCTGCATACATCCCCATTGTTAAGTCCATCAAATCACCAACCGGGCCCATCTTCATCATTTGTTCCTTCACCAACGATGCCACCTACGGTGGCCACACCGAAGGACAATGGGAAGAAGCCCTTGGAAGAGGTACCACCATTAGTCTCAACCATCTCTACCAAAGAGGTGCCCAACCGAATGGAAGTCGAGACGCCTGGTTCACCCAACATGGAGTGGACTCAGGAAGAACTCCCATTCCCTCCCCCTCAATCACCAACGATCACCATTGAGATGGCCAATACGGGCCTGGGGGAATACCTAGTGTGGAACATTGTGGCAACACCCACGCTTGAGTCCATGCAGGACATGGGGAGACCTCGCCTCCCCATCGACACTATTGTCCCTTTAGGCTACCCACCGAATCAGACAAATTTTGTATATGGGGGCCTCGATAATGGCATTGAACCTTACCTACAAGAGGAAGAGGATGAAGAGCCCTTTTTTGAGAATGTCAACTATTTGTCCAACCCAGACTTCACTTTGAAATACCTTGGCCAATGTAATTGGCACGGATATGGATTGGGCAGATATGAACAAGGAGTGCGCATTCTTTGCCAACCAAGATATCAAATGCCATATGATAAATCAGGAGTAGGGTTCAACCACCCTTTGCCCCTTGACATCTTGGTAGAGAACATGCAAGGCCTAGGGCTAGGCAACAAGGATGGGTTGGCACAAGATCCATATGCCAATCCTAACACAACATACACATTGGGGGATTATCTCCCATTGTTAACAACAAACCTTGTTGACCTCAACAACCCCTTCCCTTTGATCGAGAAAGGGGAAAGTTCAAGAACTTACCTCCAAGAGGGATATAAACAAGGTCAGGAAGGATCTTTCGAAGATGAGTCAGAGTATGAGGTAGCACCTTGGGACCCTTTCGAGTTCGATAGCAATCACTCGCAAGTGACACCCATAGATGACTATCAGGAGAACTTCATGGCAATGTTCCCCTTGAATGCTCCAATCGAGCGATTGCCACCCCAAGAGAATCAGGTCCTCCCGTAGAGAGCGGAACAACCCCGATGGGACCAAATCAACTTGCTCGAACAGAACGAGCCTCACATGCCACAAATAGTTGTCGGAGCCAATGAAGGCCTATGGATCTCCGATAGCGATTATGAAGATGAGACTGAGATGGCATATCTCAACCATATGCGGTAGCAACAATACCCCATGGACATTGATGACATGTTTGAACAGCTAAACATGGGGCCAAGGCATAGGTGGCATTTGAACCAAGCATAGTTGGACCAAGTGCTGCATCCACCACTTCAGGCATACAGAGAGCACCTTCCACCCGAGACCCTATAGAGCCATCAGTGCCAAAGGTAGACCCTATCCTTCTATCCACACATAGGGCCGATCCATTTGTGCCAATACCCACATAGAGCCAGATCCGGAGCACAAAGATCACCAAGGATGTCCGAGTCACCACCCGCATGGTAATGGAGACCAAATTCACTTCATCAACATGATCTCCATTGACTTAACCACCCCCATCCACAATCCAGCCGATCCAGCATGACCATTGTATCTAAACCTAGATGCCATAGACTGGGATCATGCTAACTCGCCACCATCCCCATCAGAGTACTTGGCCTTGCGGTGAGATGCTTCATTTCACCCCAGGACCAACTCGGGATATCTTCCATGCTGAAGAGGAACCCGACGTTCCAAACATAGATCTAAATTCAGCAAATGATATCCACCTGATCCCAACTCCACACCAGTTGGAGGATGGGTCCCACATGTCAGTCGAAGAGATGATTGACGTAGACATCGGCTCTGATCCAATGAATCCACAAATCATCAAGCTGGGGGTAAGTCTATCCCCCGAAGAGCAAGCCGATTACATTGCCCTTCTCAAAGAGAAGAAGGAGGTTTTTGCATGGTCCTACAAAGACATGTCGGGGCTAGACCCATAGCTAGTCACGCATAATCTAACGCTTGATCCGACAGTCAAGCCAATCAAGCAAAAACTACGTAAGATGCACCCAACAGTGGCCTTAATGGTAAAATATGAATTACAAAAGCTGTTGGATGCACAGTTTGTCATCTGCATAGATTACCCACCATGGTTGTCCAACATGGTGCCCATCAAAAATCCTGATGGGAGGATTCGCATATGCACCAATTTTTGAGATCTAAACAAAGCGAGTCCCAAGGATGATTTCCCCTTGCCTAGCATCGATGCATTGGTAGACGCTACAACAGGCCACGAAATGCTTTCCCTCATGGATGGTTTCTCGGGATACAACCAGATTCGTATCAATCTCGATGATCAACTAAAAATGGTGTTCACAATGCCTTGGGGGACATTTTGTTATAAGGTCATGCCCTTTGGCCTTAAAAATGTTGGTGCCACCTATCAACGTGCTATGACGTACATCTTCCATGATCACATGCATAAAACTTTGGAAGATTATATGGATGATTTGTTGGCCAAATCTCTTTTGTGCCCAGATCATCTCGATGACTTACGCAAGATCCTTGATCGCCTCATCGAACACAAAGTTAGGCTAAACCCCAAGAAGTGCGTATTTGGCATCACATCTGGAAAACTCTTGGGTTTCATAGTCTCAAAACAAGGCATCGAGGTGGATCCAAATAAATTCAAGGTAATCCTTGAAATGCTTCCCCCAACCACCATCAAGCAGCTCAGAAGCTTGCAGGGTAAGGTCGCGTCGATCAAGCGCTTCATAGCGCAACTATCTAACAAGTGCCGACCCATGAATAAATTATTACACAAGGGGGTAGCATTTCACTGGGATGACGAGTGCCAATCAGCCTTCGATGACATTAAACAATACTTGGCTTCGCCACCAGTATTGGCACCACCTAGACCAGGAGTGTCATTCTATTTATACATCTCAGCTACTGAGGTGGCACTGGGCGCCATGCTAGCCCAGAAAAATGAACTACATAAAGAACAGGCTAATTATTATCTTAGCCGCACCCTAGTCAATTATGAACTTAACTATGCATACGTCGAGAAGCTATGCTTAGCAATGGTATTTTCCACCAAAAAGCTATGCCATTACATGCTGAGCAATACGACGTATGTTGTGTCTAAGGAGAATCCATTATGGTACATGATGAGTCGTACTTATCATAGTAGCCGCACGGAAAAATGGATCATGTTGTTGATGGAGTTTGACATCGAATTCATTGGACAAAAGTCCATCAAAGGTCAAGTCATCACCGATCAACTAGCAGAGGCTCCTCTCGAAGACGATCAGCCTCCGACCATAGAGCTACCCGATGATGGGGTCTTCCATGTCTCAGAATCCGCAGATTCGATGAGCCTGAGTCACTAGGCCGACATAACCCTATTTTTTGATGGTTCTAAATGTGAGCAAGGGGGTGGCATGGGAATCATATTCTTCACACCGCAAGGGGCTCCAATGCCTCTATCATTTAAACTTGATTTCCCATGCACCAATAACAATGCCGAATATGAAGCCTTGCTCATAGGTCTTCAGACAACCATCACCATGAACATCAAATGCTTGAACATCTTTGGTGATTCGCTGTTAATTGTCAACCAAGTGAAAGGGGTATTCCAATGTAAATGCCTAGTTCTATAGGCCTACAAAGCCCTTGTGGATAAATTCCTAGCAAAGCTTGAATGGTACGACATCGAGGCACTCCCTCGATCATCGAATCATTTTGTGGACACTATGGCCTCCTTGGGGTCACTAATCCCGCAAGACATTTCTGGTGATATGACAACCATTCAAGTCAAAACATTATCGCAATCCATGATGGAGCGTGCAAGCTCTGACCTAACGCCAAGAATCCACCTGATCCAGATTGAACCATCTCAGGATAAGTTCTCTCGAATCCATGATAATCTGAATCATGCCAACTAGGGGTCCTTGTTCTCCCCAACCCCTCTTAATAGCAACACAACGCTATTCTTACAAGTTCTTTCCCGCTCAACTTTTTCTAGGGATGAACTTCAAGAGGGATTGGTCGTTCATACCATCAAGGTTTCTGATCAACAGGATTGGTACACACCCATAAGAGACTACCTCAAGTTAGGTAGCCTCCCACTTGGATTGTCGCATGCCATGAAAAGATCATTCAAATAGAAAGTGGCAAAACATGTCTTGCTAGGAGACATTTTGTACAGTCGAAGCTATGAAGGAATCCTCCTCCATTTCTTGGACTAGAAGGAGTCCACTTGGGTGATCACCCAAGCGCACGATGGTACATGCGATGGCCACTTCAGTGGTATGGCCATCGCAAAGTGCATCCTTCGCATGGGCTATTATTGGCCATATTTAGAGCGAGATTGTTGCGCGTATGTGAGGAAGTGCATGAAGTGTCAACACCATGCTAACTTGACACATGTACCTTCTCAGGCCTTGCAACCGATCCAATCGGCTTGGCCATTTTCGTAGTGGGGCTTAGATCTAATCGAAAAGATCTCCCCTGCGTCATCGGTCACACGTTCATCATAATGGCCATAGAGTACTTCACCAAGTGGGTGGAAGCAATTTCGCTTACCTCTACGATTGGACCCTGCATTGCGGAGTTTATTTTACATAACATCATATGTCATTTTGGTATTCCATCCAAGATCATCTCGGATAATGGGATGTCATTTAAGAACAAAGACGTGCGTGCTTTGACCACAAAGTACAAAATCTAGCATAATTTTTTGACACCTTATTATCCGTAGGCAAATGGGCAAGCAGAGGCGTCAAACAAAATGCTAGTTGCCATCCTTAAAAAGATAGTCGTAGATAGTCATAAGGATTGGCACATTCAAATACCACTTGCTCTTTGGGCTTATCGCACTAGCATTCGGACGCCCACTGGGGCAACTCCATTTTCTCTGGTGTATGGCTCCGAGGCAGTCATGCCTCTCGAGTTGGAAATACCTTCCCTATGCATATCAATGCAAGAGTTCATCGATGATGACACTATGCGGTAGGCCCGGTTAGACCAACTTACGTTACTCGATGAACGACGTGTCAATGCTCTCGAGCATTTACGTATCTACCAAGAGCGACTTAAGAAAGCATACAACATGAAAGTTCACCTGAGGGACTTTCAGGTTGGTGACCTAGTCTTAAAAGAGAACCAACAAAATTCTAACTTGCCACCCCATCTAAGGGACAAGTTCATGGCAAACTGGTTAGGTCCTTATGTAATCGATAGTAAAATAGGACCTGGAACATACCGACTCGCCTCTCTTGAAGGAATCAAGGAACTAGAACCCTTGAACATCAATCATTTGAGGCCATTCCACATTTAAAAGAGCCATGGCCCACCCCAAAAAGCCCCAAGGGTTCTCACAATCGCTTGGTCACCCAAAATGCCCCAAAGGTATCCATAAACCCTTTGGTCAAACCAAAAGCTCCAAGGATTCCCACAATCACTTGGTCAACCCCAAAAATGCCCCAAAGGTATCCATAAACCCTTTGGTCAAACCAAAAGCTCCAAAGGTTTCCCAGGTTCTCTGGTCAAACCAAAAGCTCCAAGGGTTCTCACAACCGCTTGGTCACCCAAAATGCCCCAAAGGTACCCATAATCCCTTTGGTCAAAACCTCCAAGGATCCGAAAGAATCACTTGGTCCGCACCCCTTCGGGATAAAACAACCATAACGAATATTCAAAAAAATAAAAAAACAAAAAAATAATCAAAAATAACAAAAAAAAAATTGCATCTCACTTCCATGCATACTCTTAAAAATCAAAACACAAAAAAATAAGCTGCATTAGGCATCACATACATACATTGCATATTTGTTGGTCATACAGGTCAAATGCACCATAGACTGTAATTACTCGGCAATTCCATCATTTTCCACATTTGTCCACTCTGTAAATAATCCAACAAGAATAACGCCATCCACATTTTCACCATATCATAGTCAGTTGTCTCCTAATGTATTTAGGGTTTTTGTCATTCAGCTGTCTTTAGATTTCTAGCCAAAAACTGTACAAAGTCAGACAGATTTTACAAAGGTAGAGTTTTACTTGGATCACACCTTGTTACGTAGCATCCCCACACAAGTTAAAACACATAAAAATTCCCAAGTTGTGTGAACGAAAGATGAAACCTGCAAAGCAATCCAGGATACCATATAGTGAAAAGGTTATCTCGCTCATCCCCCTGTGCGAATGACCCCAAGAATGCTGAGAGTTGGCAAAAGGACAAGAATCTTCCCTACCCAATTCCCCAAAAAAAAAAAATCCCAAGTTCTCAAAAAGTTGCAAATATAAAAAAAATTGCAAAAAGTCAAAGTACAAACTCCAAAGTTTGACATCAAAACCCTCACAGTGCATACATCAAAAAGCACAAGAAATAGTGATTCTCATCACTCAAAATTCAAATCCCTTGCTCAAAAGAAAAAAACAAAAATAAACAGTGATTTTTATCACTACATACGAGCAAGTATCCCAATAAAAGTGAAGAAAAGAAGGGAGTCAAACTTGAATCCCTGGAACTCTCAGCATTCGGAAGGTCATGAGGTGATCCTCAATACTGGTTTGGTGGATAGCCTATTGGTCACTGGTGGCAAACCTCCCGCATGACGATATATCTGTCACATTAAATTGTGTACAGATCAATGTTTGCATGTGGATGAGCTAGCTTATGGTATCCTAGATTGCACCATAGATTAATCTTACTAAATACAACAAAGGAGTTAGTGGAGCTAATTAGGTGATCCTCAATACAGGTTTGGTTGACAACCTATCTGGCACTGGCGGTATCCTGACAACTACCACATAAACAAATTCAATCGCACACATAGGGATGTGAAATAACTTGGTCAAACTCAAGTCTGATTCGTACCTTGTTCAAAAGTCTTGTGAGATAAATGTACAGTCTTGGCTAGTTAGTTAAAACATCTGAGTCTCAAAAAAACCTTAACTACATTCTAGAACACCTGTGGTACATTCCATCCTTACATCACCATCAAAAAATACAAACAAAAAATATTACACATGCAAAGTCATTCCACAAAGCAATCACATAGTACAGAAAGCCAGTAAATCCTGTATAGTCTATGGTGCCACCGCCAAGTTATCAACAAACCATTTCATCCATTCCATATGCATATATCATATAGTAGAAACATTCGCATTCACAATAACACATGCATACATCAACGTAAATAAATGTGCATAAAATAAATGATAAATCATGACAAGTGTATAATAAAAAAGAGAGTCATGTATATATTAGGTCAAAAATGCCCGTAGGCTACAATAAGTCGGTCCTCTGACCTCACAAAAAAATCAAAAACTCAAAAACCCCAAGCCTAGGGAGTCGGCCACCATGATCACGCAGGATCGGTGCGACTGGAACTACCCCAGTGGTGTGGGTCCTATGGGACCTCTCAGGGCGGCTGCTGCCAGCCCCGCATCATGCCCACTAGCGCTACCCTCACCCAGCCACCTACGATGAGAGGATGCTGATTGCTCAGTCTCACTACCTCTCGTACGATGTGATGATCCACCTCTAGTGAGCTCAGGTAACTGTTGACAATTTTGTCACATTGCACAAGGGGTAGAGAAAAAATCAAAAATCAAAATTTTGTATAGTGTTTCCTTTTGCAAAAGTATTTCTTTTTGTTGCTTCGAAAGTATTCGTAAGTTTTGCAGAAATTTTGGCTTTCAATGCCACTCCCTTGTACATAAAATGAAGAAGAAAAAGCTTCACTGCCAAACAAGCCAAAAAAGATAGCTTCGTCGAAAGAAGGAAAAGTGTCACGATATCGTGACATGTTGCATTCTCGTGACTGAGAGCAACAAGAGGGAGCGAGAAAGAAAAAGCGTCGCGATATCGTGACATGTTGCATTTTCGTGGCTCAAAGCAAGGAGAAAGAACAAAAGAGGAAAAGTGTCGCGATATCGCGACATGTTGCATTTTCGCGGCCCAAAGCAAGGAGAAAGAGCAAAATAAGAAAAGTGTCGTGATATCGCGACATGTTGCATTCTCACGACCAAAAGAAGAAAAGTGTCGTGATATCGCGACATGTTGCATTCTCGCGACCAAAAGAAGAAAAGTGTCACGATATCATGACATGTTGCATTTTCACGGTTGAGAGCGACAAGAGGGAGCAAGAAAGAAAAAGTGTCGCATTATCGTGACATGTTGCATTTTCACAGCTAAGAGTGACAAGAGGGAGCGAGAAAGAAAAAGCATCGCTATATTGCGACATGTTGCATTTTCGTGGCCAAAAGCAACAAAAGTGGATAAAGACATAGAAATGTCGCGATTTCGTGACATGTTGCTTTTTTGCGATGCAAGAAGAAGAACCAAGCTGAAGACATAGAAATGTCGTGATATCATGACATGTTTCTTTTTTGCAACTCAAAAGGGGTACGAACTCCAAGTTGGGTATTTTCCTGAGATGATCAAGTGCCTCATAAATGCATTTTTACTTGCTCGGTAAGCTCGTTGCTCATTTTTGGCAATTGGAAATGAAGTATCAGTCCCTGAAGGAGAGCCTAGCAAGCATGGTGGCCACTCGAGCATTGCACCTAGAAACCAAGGACACTCAGACGGATCAATGCATGTTTCTGCGGTTGACTCATTCACAGTTTCCAGTTCTAGTAATGGATTTGAGAGCTCAGACATGAGGGCCGTGAGGAGCCAACTTCTCAAATATCAAGAGTATACTTCGACATCCTATGTAATAATGAATCAGAGGGTCGGGTCCTCTATAAAAACCTAGGCATTATAATGTAAGAAGGGGGGGAACTTTCTACTAGAAAGCTGTTGTAACTTGAAGTCCTACGATTAATACAAAAGAGCTTTGGGCTCGATTTCTCTCTTGTATGTTGCCTTTCGTGTTTATTTCTTTTGTCTGTCTTCATTTGCATACTGTTACTCTGAATCCTAAATTTTGGTGTGCGATTGGGGACTGAACCCTAAAATTCACCCGAAGGATACATAGGGGAGGAAAAACACTATATTGGTTTTCTTTTATGCTGCCTGGTGGGTAGTGGTTTCTGTTATATTCGCTTGTCCTAATCGTCTTTAATATGAACTCTAAATTTTGATGAAAGGGAGAAGGAGAATCCTGGAACTCACCCAGAGGATACATAGGAAGGTTAATGTTGCATTTATTTTATTTATTCTTGGTGTTCCTTGCTGTTGCTTCAAGTTATTAATTAGTGATCGTGCTTCCTATTCTTTCCCACTTTAAATCATTGATCTCTCTTCCCTTACTCCCTTTATTTCTTTCCTACACCCTTACTCTTTTTATCTCTTTCCTGCATCCTTATCTCAAAACACAAAAGTAGCTTAGCATAGGAGCCGGCCTTTCTTCGAATATTGGCAGGAGGGGCATCTATTCCCTTCGGCCTTTCAATGTTAGTCTAGTTCTAGGGTGCATACACTCACCCAAATCCTTTCTTGGGCAGATTTAATGACCAACAATTTCTGGCACGCCCGATGGGACCAAGGTCCTATATTTTAAGAATGCGAATCTCTAACCCGTCTCCACTGGGGCCAATGATTCTAATAGTTCTTGGTAGGACCCGATCAGTCTCACCTTCTAAGTGGTAGTGAGAATCGATGCTCTCATTGCCAAAAGACTCTTAGCATCTGGCGACTCTATTCAACCCAAAAATCTTTAAGTCGTAGAGACCAGTACCTAAACCTGTGCCTTCATGCCAAAATCCCCATATTTTAAAGGAAGCCCAAGTTTGGTGAATATTTGGCTTGTCTCCATCCTACGAAATCACCTGGCGACTCTTTTTAGTTGAAGGCCTAGTTTTTAAATCTGAAAGAAGACATCCCGGAGGAATCAAGGTTCGATGAGCAGCCTTGACCTCACAAGCAAGGAAAAGAATGTTCACCTGGAGACTCCTGATTAGTGGCAATAACCATGATCTTTGCAGACCGCTGTTGTAATGGCAAGGGTAAGCTATCCTAGTTGGGATGATTCTGGCCCCCTAAATCTTCAAAGTTACCATGAAATTCCCAAAAGCGCCTTGAAGACATTGATGAAATACAATGGCACTAAGGGAATGGCCCAAGAACACCTTGAAGATGTTGCTACTTTAGCAACCATCCATGACATAATCCATGAATATTTCATGATCAGACTTCTAGTTCTATCTTTGGAAGGAAGGGCGCTACAGTGGTACAGACTGCTCGGGCATAAAAGCATCTGCTCATGGGATGACTTAGTGGGAGTGCTAATCAGAAAATTTGATGACTCTCAGGACCCCTTCTAGCTTTTGATGTACTTCTCCACCATCATGAGAGCACCTCTAGAGAGCATCACAAACTTCAATGTTTGATTTTGAAGAAGTTGGAAGAGAATTCTAGGGGATATCCAACCGACACCCACCCAAGCCCACCTCTTCTATGTTCGGGCCTTTCACCCGGACATGAGCCTCATCTTACTGCAATCAAGTGAACAAAGATTCCCTTAAATATTTGAGGAAGCAGTACGAGCAGAACAACTTCTACTCCTATCAAGGAAGTGGCAGTGGGGAGAAACCCCATCACCTTATCCTATAATTACTGCTCTTGTCTATCCAATGCAGTATTCATCATGGCAGACTCCTCATACTGAGAAGAGGCCTAAAATGCAGTCGTGTGGAGCTTGAGAGGCAGATCTCATCCAAGTTCGATGATGGGAATATGCAAGCTTTGCCTCGACAATGAACAATATGGTTTCTTGTAGTCTCCATCAGAGGACAGACTAGGGACAAGAGTAGGCCCAAGTGGTAGAGCTTGAGAATGAAGAGGGCACAATTTTGGATCCTTTTTGTATCCCAAGGGATGGCCCACGAGTGTTCAGCCAGAATCCACTGAGCATGTCTCATCAAGCTGAACCTGAAGAGATCCTAGAAAAATACTCTTTGCCAGAGGAGCCCTATTACCGCATCAGGAGGATGGAAGAACCTGTACCCAACCCATAGTTAGTAGATTCTTCAGTATTCTGGTATTGGTTCCAACCCCCACTATGACCAGTACCCCAAGAGGGCCCTCATGCGGTGAACTTCTTCGCCACATATTTCATCAAAAATACGAGTACTGGAAGGAGCAACAACTCACTGTGTTGCTCCCTGTTCACAACATGGACAACTTCGGGAATAGGCTAGCCAGACTTCAAAGATCAACTGAAGTTCAATCAGATTTGGTCTGGACATTGCAGGTTCACCAGATGGGCACCTGAAGCTAGGTTTATGGTGGCGGCATGCCAATCATGTCACAAAATTTTATGTAAATACTATAAATAGCCCGGCTAGTAAATAAGTGTTGAAGGCGCTAAGTGTTGCTTAGGAGCTTAGGCACAAACAACAAAAAAAAAATGTCGTCAGTGGATAGTCAGAGAAGAGGACAATGGGAATGACTTTGTTGCCCAATGGATAAATGCCTGGGATCTCTATATTCAGACAAGCTAAATGCCTCGCGAGCTGCCAAGACTGTTGACAATTTTGTCACATTGCACAAGGGGTAGAGAAAAAATCAAAAATCAAAATTTTGTATAGTGTTTCCTTTTGCAAAAGTATTTCTGTTTGTTGCTTCAAAAGTATTTGTAAGTGTTGCAGCAATTTTGGCTTTCAATGCCACTCCCTTGTACATAAAATGAAGAAGAAAAATCTTCGCTGCCAAACAAGCCAAAAAAGATAGCTTCGCCGAAAGAAGTGTCGCGATATCGCGACATTTTCGCGGCTGAGAGCGACAAGAGGGAGTGAGAAAGAAAAAGCGTCACGATATCGCAACATGTTGCATTTTTGCGGCTCAAAGCAAGGAGAAAGAACAAAAGATGAAAAGTGTCACAATATCGTGATATGTTGCATTTTTGCGGCCCAAAGCAAGGAGAAAGAGCAAAAGAAGAAAAGTGTCATGATATTGTGACATGTTGCATTCTCGCGACCAAAAGAAGAAAAGTGTCACAATATCGTGACATGTTGCATTCTCACGACCAAAAGAAGAAAAGTGTCAAAATATCGTGACATGTTGCATTTTCGTGGTTGAGAGTGACAAGAGGGAGCAAGAAAAAAAAAGTGTCGTGATATCGTGACATGTTGCATTTTCATGGCTGAGAGCGACAAGAGGGAGCAAGAAAGAAAAAGCGTCGCGATATCGCGACATGTTGCATTTTCATGGCCAAAAGCGACAAAAGAGGACAAAGACATAGAAATGTCACAATTTCACGACATGTTGCTTTTTCACGATGCAATAAGAAGAACCAAGCTAAAGACATAGAAATGTCGTGATATCATGACATGTTGCTTTTTCGCGACTCAAAAGGGGCACGCACTCCAAGTCGGGTATTTTCTCGAGACGATCAAGTGCCTCATAAATGCATTTTTACTTTCTCGGTAAGCTCGCTACTCATTTTTGGCAATTGGAAATGAAGTATTAGTCCCTGAATGAGAGCCCAACAAGCATGGTGGCCACTCGAGCATTGCACCTATAAACCAAGGACACTTAGATGGCTCAATGCATGTTTCCATGGTTGACTCGATCACAGTTGCCAGTTATGGTAATGGATTTGAGATCTCAGTCACGAGGGCCGTGAGGAGCCGAATTCTCAGATCTCAAGAGTATACTTTGCCATCATGTGTAATAATGACTCAGAGGGTTAGGTCCTCTATAAAAACTCAGGATTATAATGTAAGAATGGGGGGAACTTTCTGCTAGAAATCTGATGTAACTTGAAGTCCTGTGATTAATACTAAAGATTTTTGGGCTTGATTTCTCTCTTGTATGATGCCTTCCATGTTTATTTCTTTTTTATATCTTCATTTGCTTACTGTTACTCTGAATCCTGAATTTCGGTGTGAGATTGGGGACTGAACCTTGAAATTCGCTCGAAGGATACATAGGGGAGGAAAAACGCTATATTGGTTTTCTTTTATGCTACCTGGTGGGTAGTGGTTTCTGTTATATTCACTTGTCGTAATCGTAATTACTCTAAACCCTGAATTTTGACAAAAGGGAGAACGAGAATCCTGAAACTCGCCCAGAGGATACATAGGAAGGTTAATTTTGTGATTATTTTGTTTATTCTTTGTGTTCCTTGTTGTTGCTTCAAGTTATTAATTAGTGATCATGCTTCCTGTTCTTTTCCACTTTAAATCATTGATCTCTCTTCCCTTACTCTCTTTATTTATTTCCTACACCCTTACTGTTTTTATCTCTTTCCTACACCCTTATCTCAAAACACCAAAATAGTTTAGCATAGGAGCTAGCCTTTCTCTAGATATTGGCACGAGGGGCATCTCTTCCCTTCGGCATTTCAATTTTGGTCAAGGTCTAGGGTGCATACACTCACCCAAATCCTTTCTTCGGTAGATTTGATGACCAACAGTAACTGTCCACTGAGGTGGATAATCTCTGCCTCTAACTCCACCCAGCATCGACCCCACTCCACATCCTGTCAGTGGTACGTAGCCCATGCGTCATCCTGCTATGCCAACTGAGCCCACAGGAGCTCCCTCTCAGCTTGGTGCTCCTCATATCATCTCCATAGTAGCTCCTCCAATCGTGCTATCTCAACATGATACCTAGCCTCCATATCTCTTGGGACTGCCTAAGGCATGGGCATCTTCGATATGGCATGCTACTTTGGCACCCACTACTCCAGGACATCCTATGTATCTGCCTACTTCAGAACCCCTACATCATCCCCAGTGAATTCATCAACCTCCACCATATCCACATAATCGATCGGATCCCCCCAACCCTCCCCTAGTGCCTCTACAACCCCATCACCTATTGCTGCTACATCTGAACCTCCTAGAGGCCCTCACCCTGCCATCATTGCATCGTCCACCACTGGTCATACTCGACAGTCACCCAAACATTTTCCACATCAAGGACATCAATCACTGCATCTGACTCATCACCCAGTGAATCAATGATTGGCCGGGCCAGAGTCCTCTCATCGCCCTAACATTGATAGATCAAGGTCTCACCAGGAAATCCTTGGTGCACCCCAAACTATCGAGTCACCTGGATGTACAAGAAGTACTCTTGCTCGGTTTTGTGCTGCCTGATCAACCACATTCCCCTACGCACCCATTGGAGCCACTCCCCAGCCTCAGGCCAGGTTGGATAGTCCCAGTATGGCTACCAAACCACCTCCCCAGGAGTAATACATGAGAAGGCATCAGTGTAGTGACTAACGTCACCTACCCACCATTGACTTTACCCATGCTCCTTTGACCTCTGCCATAGAGCACCATACCCAATCTACCTATCCACCATCTCTCCCTAAGTGTTCCAAGGCAACCCTTGTGGTCACTCCACAGCTATGTGCTACCACCCCAGCACTGCAACAGATAGCTACACCCAATCCCCTTCTGCCTCCAATAGCAGACCTCATACAGCTCTTCATATAGCTATACCAGTAGTGTCTGACCCCACCTCATAATTAGTGGCACTATTTTCAAACACTCCACCATTATGAACACTACCTCAAGTAGGTTCCAATGGAACCTCACACCTCAGGAGTTAGGAAGTAGCATGTTGGAGATAAGCGTCATAAGCAATGCATGCCTCACCCCCAACACATCCTTCTCCAGCCACCACTGCACCAAAATATTGCCAATCAAGCAGTCCCCCTCTGCCCTCTCCATCACCCTATCCACTTCCATCTTCGTCGTATGCCCAAAGCACCATGTCAACACCGCATTCTATTGATCATGAGGAGTCATCTGAATGGGTAGCCCATCTATCAAAATCCATAGAATCTGATACACATCCTCAAGAGTCACTGTCATCTCCCCTATTGGGAGATTAAAGATGTTGGTGTGGGGATCCCACTAATTGATCAGGACAGTTAGATATTCCTTATTCCCCACCATAGGCTCCAACCGTGTCACTTGCTTGAGCCCAAGGGCATCAAGCCAATCCCAATATGCCACAGTTAGCGCATCTTGTGCATAAGAAAATATCATCGACTGACAGTACCGACTCTTCACAACCTGAAAAACAAAATCAACACAAAAACATTAAAACATGACAACAAAAAAATGTACAGCAATGTATATAGACAAAAACAAAAAAAAACAAAATATAACTATACAGCAACAAAAAAAATGTACAACAGTGTATATAAACAAAAATAAAATAAAAAAACTGCACAATAAAATTAAAAAAAAAATTAGGGTTTCAACCTTAATTTAAACAAAAACATCCAAATTAACTATACAGATGAAAAACAAAGTATAGAAAAACAAAAGTATAGAACTGTATAGTCAAAGTATAGATCAGTCAAATAAAACTGTACAATCAAGAGCCAAAAAAAAAAAACACAAAAATCAAACAAAACACAAACAAACATCACCCTAGGGTTTTGACCTTAAGTGTGAACAAAAAAATCAAACAAAACATAAACAAACATCACCCTAGGGTTTTGACCTTAAGTGTGAACCAAAAAAATCAATAAAAACATTAAAACTATACTAGGGTTTTTAACCTTAAGTGTAAACAAAAAAAATCAATAAAAACATTAAAACTATACTAGGGTTTTTAACCTTAAGTGTGAAAAAAAAATCAAACAAAACATAAACAACAACATCACCCTAGGGTTTCAACCTTAAGGTGAATAAAAAATAAACAAAAATATAATACAACAAAAAACATTAATACTAGGGTTTCGAACTTGAAACAAAATAACGCAAAATAAAAACAAAATAACGCAGTATAAAAATAATTATGTGTAAGTTTTGTAACTTCATATAAAGCAAAAAACAAGCATAAATAGAAGGAGCACCTACCGGTATCACCTCGGCTCTTCCACTCAAATATCCGATCCATGCACTCATGGTGTCAACAAGAATTCAGTAGAGCTCTGCTATGCAAACTCGAACTCCTCCTCCTCACAACTCCAAATTTCCAAAAAAATTAATTACAAATGAGCCCAAAACCTAGATTTTGCCCTTAAATAGGCTCTTAGGCCCGTAATCGTTCCACCCTAGGATGACTGCTCTAGTTAGCGCTCGTACCACCCTAGGATGATTACAAAACTAGTATTCGTCCCACCCTGGGACGATTATCAAGCAAGAAATAAAGCAAAAAAATTGCAAAACAAAAATGCAATAAAAAATGCAATAAATTTTCCAAACAAAAGTGCCTTTGCACTTGATATTCTTGGCATGAAAAAACAATTTCGGGATCACAAATTATCACTATCCTTCTCCCTAAGATGGCTACTAGCTAGACCGCTCCATGGGAGGACGGATTTTTGACAATTTCAACCCCAATAGGCATCACAAAAAAGGGTCAAAACCCACCCAAAAACAGCATAAAAATGTCGAACAAAGGCGCCTTTGCGCCATACATTCTTGGCATGCAAAACCAATGTTGGGGTCACAAATTATCACTATCCTACTCCCTAAGAAGGCTACCATAGCTGGACCGCTCCATGGGAGGATGAATTTTTGATAATTTCAACCCCAATAGGCATCACAAAAAAGGGTCAAAACCCACCCAAAAACAACATAAAACTGCCAAACAAATGCGCCTTTGTGCTATACATTCTTCGCATGCAAAATCGACATTGAGGTCACAAATTATCACTATCCTACTCCCTAATAAGGCTACCATAGCCGGATCGCTCCACGGGAGGATGGATTTTTGACAATTTTAACCCCAATAGGCATGATAAAAAGGCACCCTTAAAAAAGTCATCTTGGGTCAAGAAACTCGTCGCTTTTCTCATGTCGGTCATTCCCTGATAGATTCGTCGCTTGAGGGGGTAGTCACACTTAGTCACCAATCAACAAATACACACCCAATCAAGGAAATGGCATGCATTCAAAGAATCATTGACAAAGACAATAATGCTTCTGATTGGGGCAAAAAACAAGCAATAATCACAATTTGATCAAACACTTGGCATTATATAATCATGAACTCAAGGTTCCCACAGAAAAGAGGTTGCGCCCTTTGCCTATTCATGACTGAACAATGTCCAAGATCAAGTAACACCTCAACAAAAAAATTTAACACTTGAGTTAAGATCCTTAGCTCGTTAGAAGCAAGGATTCAAGAATGCGTGCCATTTCCATACTTGGGGCATCAAAAGTTGTTTAGGTTATTGAGAAACCCTAATCATTAAGTGCTTTGGTTATCTATTTTTTCTCAGCACTGTGCCACGCATAACACATCCCAAAAAGAGACATTTGTAGACACCAAAACAACACCGATCTGATTATGTGATGACAAGCATTGATTGAATTGGCATACATAGCCCCTAGGGCAGCCCTCCGAGGTTAAAAAGTGGTCCTAACCACTCCCAAAGTAGTTTTGGAATGTCAAAGGTCAATTTGGAACCTTTCAAGCACTCTGCTCCCTATTCGTTCCACCTTGGGATGATTAGATTGCTATTTTCCCCACCCCGGGATGATTAGCAGCAATCACTCCAGGGTGGGGCGAATAGTAGGTTTGATAGGAAAAAGGTCAAACCTTGACAAATGGCAGCCCAGATCCGCCACCCAACTCCACCTTCAATGCATGGGAGTGCGAGTGAGCATTTTTGAGCTCAAAGAGGCTGTCATAAAGGCAGTCATGGAGCCCTTAATCAGGAGGAATCTTCTCTCCCCTGGGAAGGCATGATGGCCAAGTGGCACCCCTACATGCACATTCAAAGGAGACCCTCAGGTCTATAAAATGGTGAGTCTTCTCACCCAAAAAAATGGAAATGAAGTAGGAGCATTTGGAGCAACGGAGTGCTACCGAATTATACCCTCACCCTCATTGTGTTTCCTACATCTTGATCTCTCTTTTCGAAGGGAGGTTATTGGGTGAACATTAGGAGCACAATCCGGACCCAAAACCCGAACATCGTGCTACATTAAATAAATCCTAAGTATAGTACAAAGTAATATGAAAACTTAACAGTAGTATAGGTTATTCAAAGAAAAAATTATTATCCTTGCTCATCCTCCTATGTGAATGGTTCTAGGGTGATAAGAATTAGCAAAAGGACAAGATCTCCTTTCTCATAGGTCCCTTGCTCTACAGTCTAAATTAGATCTCGTATCATTTGCAAAAGAGAAGCAATAACAGCAATAGTGATTATCATCACTTATGCAAATCAAAAATAAAAAAGAGAAGTATATTATTACCAAAGAAAACAAGTGGTCTTCACCACTATCAAAAATAAAATAAAAGTGGATCTTACCACTATCATAAAATCCATTGCTTTCTAAATTACACAACGCACATTCCCTTAGTGATTCAACACAAAAGAAAGAAATCAAGATTTTGAATCCCTGAAATTCTCAGCATCAGAAATCCATAAGGTGATCCTCATTCCATGTTTGGTGGATAGCCCACTTGCAATGATGAGGTAGCCTCCCACATGACGATATGTCTATCCCATAAGCATTCAATTTGTATAGACCAATGTTTGCATTAGGATGAGCTAGCTTGGAATAATCTATATTGCCTAATGGTCCAATCTAACAAAGTGCAAAACTAAGGATAATGATGCATATAAATTTTCCTCTACTATAGGTGTGATTCGTCAAACCTATTTTCACATGAGAGATTATTTTATGCATTATCATGGTAATTAATTAATCTAAAAATGAATATAGGTTATCTTGGTTATCTTAGTAGGGTTTGTACCTTAACAAAAAGTCATAACATAATTATTACACAATTATAGACTAAGTGCTTAAACATGGTTGAGTTTCACAACACAATACATGTCCCATAACATATTACAGTATCTATTCTATTTGTACAAAATTCAGTATAAATTTATCAAAACCAAGTTATAAATGCCATCATAGAGTGTCATAAAAATAACATGAAATGATAGCACACATTTTGTACAAGTTACAGGACTAGCATCAAAAATATCAACTCATATTAAATCACAACATGCAATTTGCATATTCATTCCATTTTCATCTCGCATATAGATCATCAAAATATAGATGTATCATCTAACTAAATGTATCCCATCACAATACATCAAATCATCTAAATAAATGCATACATGATAGACATCATAAAAGCATCATAAAAGCATATAGACATGCATACATCACATACATCAATAAAGGACATCATGATGATCAAAATAAAAACCATGTATATATCCATATATATATGTGAACCAAAAATACATCATCATATCCCCCAAGGGCTACAAAATAAGTGGGTCCCAAAGCCAACATAATATCCATCACAAAAATCCCAAAATAAAGACCCATGTGTCTCAAATAAAGTCATGCACCTCCATGACTAAGTACCATGACTCTCTCTTGTACCCTCGGTATGAGTGCATCAGAAGCTAACATATTGGCTCCCTCCTAGTCTGTCAGTCTGTCTCACTGAGCTCGATGGTCCCATCCATGATGACTACCCTACCTCACTCTGAGACCTAGCCATTGACCCAATAGCCAAATCTCTATCTGGTAGGTATCCCTGGAGACACATGATCTCATCCTCTAATAGTCTGGTGAAGACCTGCTCCTCCTGATAGCGAATGATAAAACTCTCCATAAAAACCTATAGTCGCTCTCCCTCACCTTGTAGTCTCGCCACCTAATAACTGATCAATGCACCCTGACCTGAGCCCTGCACCACAACCTAAGACTGAAATACTGCTATCTCAGATGCCTACCTTTGGATATTTGTAGCCTACCTCACTATCTCAGCTTGCGAAGACTCTAACTGTACATGAAGAACTGACACCTCAAAATCTTGCCTAGAGGCCTTAGTATGACTAGTCTATACCTATGCATGAAGGAGAGCATGATCCTCAGCGTACTCCTCCCATAACCTGCTTAGCTTCCCTGATAATCTGGTGATAGTGGCATCTCATATCGCTAGCTCCCCATCCAGGTCTCGCTCATCAAGTGCATCCATACCAAACCCCTTTGCATCTTGTATGTCTAGTAAACTAGCCCTGGCATCCTCCCTACGAGGGTGAACATGTCATAGTTCTACTATATCTAGAGCCTAAGACTCCTGAGCTACCTCTCTAAGGTCCTCTCGAGGTGCATCCTCCTCTACAGCAGCATTGACATCCCCTCCTAGTGGGCCATCCCCATGCCATATTCGTATAATCCACCAAGCACCATACTCATGAGTAGTATCGATGTCATCCACATCTGGTAAGTCTATCACTGGGTTTGAATCCTCACTGAAGGTATTTATGATAGGCTCCTCCAGTCCCCTCTCCATGCCTCTGCACTGATATACTCATGGCTCACTAGGTAACCCATGGCATAGCCCAAACTTTCGAAGCACACGATCAAAATGGAAGTACTCTTTCTTAGTTTCATATCTCCCTACCATCCATTTGTTGCATCTCACTCGATGCAAGTGTACCGTATCCTCTGGCCATATAGATCAAACTTTGTAAGGTATCTAGATAATATCCTCTGCCCAAAGCTATGAAAAGGCATTAGCATAGATCTCAATTTGTCCAGCCTAACGTCGACTGTCGTGCTCCTCCCTAGCTGTCTCCTAGAGTGCAGTGTAACCAATCTCTTTGTTCTCTAACTAAGCTTGTGTCGTCCATGGTAGTCCCCCTAGGTGTTGCACTGCAATATGGGACCATCCCCAAACCTATAGTAAATAGATACATTCTATCCTCATCCGTCCATGGTAGTGAATCTCGTAAGCTCATCATAAAGCTGTGAGAGTAAATTCAGACCCCAAACCATAATCAAAGGTTACTCTGGCATGCAGTCACACAGAGCATACACTAACTCTAGTAGGTTCCAAGGGAACCTAGCTCCTAAGGAGTCTAGCAATAGTTGGTTGCTAATTAATGTCATTAGCAACGCATGTCTAGTTCTGAAGACCTCCCCCTAAAACTAATCCACCACTAACAGGCCTCCACTGAGCAACTCTATAGCTGCCTCCTCCCACCTCTATCTAAAGTATTGCTGCAAGACTGCCTTACATCGACTAGTAGGTGTGTTGAGGATCAGACGTTCCTCAATAGGGATTTGAAGTATCGTGTATACATACTCTAGGGTAAAAGTAATCTCCCTGGTAATAAAGTTAAAGATATTGGTGTGGGGATCCCACAAATCTATAAGTGTAGTAATATAAGCCCTATTAGCCATGACGGGCTTCAATTGAGTCACCTGCTTGAGGCCAATGGCATCAAGCCATACCCAATCCTCAGGTGTCAACATGCCTCTAGCTTCCATGAACATATTTGGGACCCTATATTGACTCTTAATAATCTTCTAACATAAAAAAAAAAATTCGGTCATTCAAGTTCACCAAAAATGCACTTTTTACCCTCCAAAAACACCTAAAAAGGGTCAATTTTGATCCCAAAATGGGCCATTTTTGGCCCAGTTTGTGGCCGTCCCAACCAAGGACAGCCCTTGATTTTGTGACTGTCCCAACCAAGGACGGCCATGCACCACCACCCCAGGCAGGTATGGCCCCCAATCAGGGGCAAAATTGGGGTAAAACGAGCCCCTAGAAACCCTAAAAATGCCAAAAAATGACTAAAAAAATTCTCTATAAATGCAAAATAAATAAATAAAATTCCATGAAAATTAAAAATCTACCCTAAATGTGTTATTTCACTGCACTTTAAGGGTTCATTATTGGCTAATTAAAGAAAAAAATAAAAAACCCTAAGAAATTATGATTCCTTGCCAAAAACAAAGAGGAAAAAGCATGGAAACATACCCATCGCGCACCGGCTCTGCCATGTGCTGCACCATGGCCTCAATTCATGCTGAAAGGTAAATTTTTGGACAGCACTTCAATTCAGCTAATCACCTTTCTCCTCCCCTCCTCTCCAATTTCTGAAATCAAGTTGCAATAATGAAGATTTTAGGGCCATTTGCCTTTTTATATAAAACTCTCGATTTGTGACCATACCTACCAAGGACGATTAAAAAAATTGGGGATTTTCCCTACCTGGTATGGTCATAAAAATCATGGCCATAACTGGGTGTGACGGCCACAAAAAATTGAATAAAAGCAACTAAAAACAACAAAAATAGGGTGAAAAACCCACCAAAAACAAGGCAAATGAGGCCATTTTCAAAACTGGTCTTAATAATTCTAAAATAGATTTTTGAAAGCATTATGTGATCCTAATTGAATCCCTAATAAGGGTACCAATGCTGGACCACTCCACGGGTACCCAATTTTAGTCACTTGCACTCTCAAATTTGTCCAAAAATTGTCAAAAAAAGGAATAAAAGTGCATAACAAAAAATGGGAGAACCATGAAATTGTCCCAAAATCATCATATGGTGTCAAGTGACTCTTCGCTTTGTACATTGGGAATTACCTCATCAACTCATTGCTTGAGGGGGTACTCATCATATCGATTTCAATAATTGAATCAACAAGCAAACACTCAAAAGTGTTAAAACTCATGCATCCAAAAGAGTCTTTGCTCGAAGCAAATATTCAAGCCCATGCTGGGGCAAACAAACAACATAAAATGCAAATTAAAATAGGCTTGGATCTCCTTGCAATCCAGGGTAAGAATCCTCTATGAAGGCTCTTCACACACCTGGCAGGACTTGCAAGGATACAAGGCGCCAAGACCTAAGTATTCCCGAAGCCTAAAAGTCCTCGTACAAAAAGTTCTAGGGATAATTGCAAATCATTAGTCTATGCCAAAGGCAATGATTCTATGGATGTATTTTTTCTTTTTCACAGGAGAGACATCATGATTTGGTTAGGTTAAAAAAAAAAAAAAACCTTAATCAATTTACCATTTTGGTTATATATTTTTGCTCCGCGCTTTATCAGATAAAGTGCATCATAAATAGGGGCAACTGTAGACACAAAAATCAGGTAAATCAGATAGGACTACCAGTGCACCAAATACATCATCCTATCGACATCACATGACCTCACCAGGGGTAGTTTTTAGGGTCAAAAGGCATCCTAGGACAGTTTTGGGAAGGTCTCCACCAGTTTTGGGAGCCTTAGAGGCCCTAGTTTGTGACCATACCTACCATGGATGTCATTATTAGGGTTAGTATTTTTGGCTGCTCCTACCTAGGACGGTCACATATGACCGTCCCAGGCAGGGATGGCCCCCAAACCCACCTGCAAAAAAGTACGTGGGATCGATATTGGCAATAAAATATTTCCAATCTCAACCCCAATTAGTGCCCATGCTGATTGTGAGTGGCTTGGCACAATTTGGGCTGCCTAATGTGTTTCCCAAATGGGGCAACCTTCCCAAACCCATCTAGGGCAACCTTGGACAAGTGGCAAGGGTTTCCCTGGATGGGCAACATGCAATTTTGGGAATTAGGGCTCCAATTACCTATAAATTGGAGTCTTCCCTCAACCAAAAGGAAAGGAGAATGGAATGTAGGTTTGGAGCAAAGAAGTGCTACTAGAATTGGGAGAGAACCGATGTTACTTACCTCACCCCTTTATACAAACTTTAATCCCCTTTGCCTTTGAATCCCTCTTCCCTTGTGAAGGTGATTTGAAGGATTACAAAACCTATCGACCTGATTAAAAAATTAGTCTACTATGGCACATATACAGACCCTATTTTCCTAAAAAACTAATTAGTAAGCTCTAGAACTGATCCAATAGGGATTTATGGCCATTTTTGAAGTGGACCTATTGATCGTCCCAGGCAGGAGGGGTCAACAGTCATGATCATCCCTAAATGTGATGGCCCTAAAATTTGTAGGTATTTTTACCTAGATTCCACCATAGGAGTATTCAATAGGTCCTCCACTAACCCCTATCCAAATTTGAGCTTATTTAGAGTTGATTTGGTAGGGTAACCGACTGTTTGAACATCGTAGGGTGAGGTGGACCAGCATTAAGGCCTCCGTCATCTTTCGCCTGGTTTGGTGCCTCAACGACCTCAAAATAATCTGAAACTTGGATAGAGTAATTTTAGAAAATAGATCTATCTATTTCATGCATTTTTATATGTTTTGATAGCTTATATTGCTTTCATTTTATTTGATTTTGATGGATGTATGTTTTTTTCCATTATAATATCTATGTTATTAACCCCCTTTCAAGCTCCCATGTGTGTAGATTGCAGGATTGAACAAACCAGGAGCTAGAGGTATAGGAATCAACCTCAACACAACTTCTTCATGGGAAGAGGAGTCAACCATTGGATGCACCAACATCAATTTACCACTAAGGGATAGGATCCCTTAGTACGATCATTTTCATTGTTTGTATGGTTGATGTATCACCAGTTTTGAGCCTCCATTAATGGAGTGCATCTTGTAATCGAAGTTTTGAAAATAAAATTAATAAAATACATCTTATTGCATTTCATTTGGTTATCAAATTCGTCTTTTTTTTCTTTCTAGCTTAGTTTCATTATATGCACTCTTTTTGGAATATAACGCCCTTAGCTTAAATCTGCCTATTTGAAGGCCATACAAACATAATTAGAGGCGTATCCATCAATTTTCTACTTCTATAGATCTCATGGAATATATTGTGAATAGAAGGGATGTTGCTAACTATGAATACATTGGTGAGCTACAATACATTTATACGAAGCTCAAAGAAAAATCAAATCCCTCTGAAGCAGATTGGAAATAGGCTCTACAATATTTGGAATTAATGATCCAATTATTTGGTGAAAATTTTGGAGGGAAAAGTCTGAAAACACCTATTATAGAAGAATAATAAGAAGAAGAAGAATAAGAAGAAGAAGAAGAATACGATTATGAGGAGGCCGAGGAAGAGTCCCATGAATAATAAGAGCTAGATAGATCAGTTACAAGCCTAGGAGGGGCTCACACAGTTCATTTTTGTTTTGTACATATACATAATTTTTGTATTTGTTTTGTTTTGACTCTGACAATTATCAGAAGTAAACAATAAAGACATGAAGCCTATAGAGGTAGAAGATCAGTGGACTATGTGTGAAGGCATTTTTGAAATAAGGCTTTATAAAAGGAGTAGAGTTGTGTCTAGTTGTTGAAGACAGTGACAAGATTTGTATTTCATATGCAGTCTCTGTATGATAGGATGAGTTCTGTATATTTTTGCCATCACTTCGATATGAACCTCTACTCTCTCAGCATACTTATGAAATTATCATAGAGTAGTGTTTGTATGGAAGTTATCCTATAAAGTATATTTGTTGAAGATGAGTATGTTTGACTCCTAAAGCCCAATGGATAAGACTCTGAGTTTGATTGGCTTTGCAAGCAAATCCACCCGGGAGGTGCCAAAATGTAGGTCCAAAATGGCCACATACTTAGGAAATTTTTTACAAATTTTTTCTAAGTGGAAAAAACTTCATTCTACACCCCTTGCAGTGTATTTTAGAGCAGATCCGCAATAGAAGATATGAGCCCTCCTGACACTTAGTCAATTTTCATGAATGAAGTGATTCTGGGAGATTTATCTCTGGCTCTGAACTGGCGACGCATCTCAAATTAATAATTTTTTTTAGAAGAGATGATGTCAGCGATAAAAAAGTGTGGATTGGCAACTTGACAACGACTAAGTTTTAGAAGGCCCAATTTTGGAGAACCCATAGAGTATTTGCACCCAAAACGATGAAAAAGTAGAAAGCTATGGCCAAGGCAGATGCAGATTTGAGACTAAGGATGACTTTGACTTCTCCTTCTTGGAATTGTGACAAAACATAATATTTTATTCTGAAGGTTGTTCGAAATAGAGAAAGAGTTACTTTGCACCATGGCGGGCCCGAATTGATGATCACATGCTAATGTACTTGTTCTACTCTGAATGGGATCCATAAAAGTTATAAGGAAAGGATGACATTATCAACATTTTAGTGTGGATTGAAAGGATACCATGTGAAATATGAAGTATTCTAAAGAATGAATAGCGAATTCGATCCTGCTCAGATTTTAGGGGTTTAGATTGGTGATTTTGCAGTTTCTTATAAAGAAGGATGACATCACCAACATTTTAAAGTAGAATGGCACTATGTTCTCCATACCATTTTAATAAGCTCGTATCAGACTGAATCTGAACCATACAATGAGGAAGATCAATGATGGAGGTTGTTTTGAAAAATCTTAGGTATTTAAGAACATTTCTTCACAGGGATTGGAACAGTCAGTTGGAAGAGGAAGATGAAGCGTCGA
Organism: Wollemia nobilis; assembly: GCA_028583015.1. Taxonomy (NCBI): domain Eukaryota; kingdom Viridiplantae; phylum Streptophyta; class Pinopsida; order Araucariales; family Araucariaceae; genus Wollemia; species Wollemia nobilis. The sequence goes on from JAQPPZ010002093.1 coordinate 4,518,603, forward strand.
GGTTTTTCCAGAAGATTATATGTACTTTGGTCTCTGTCTTTCTATATAGTTCACTACTAATCTAGGAGATTATATGTATTTGGATTACTCTGGCATGATGACTCCATACAAAGGTAAGAGAATAAGGATAGCCAATGAAAAACCTATGTCCTATAATATAAAAAAATAGAAGAAGACATGTGTAACCTCTTAGTTCTAGATGAAATTGAATTGGTAGAGATATTTGGAGAGTTAGAAGTGGAATATGAGTTTCCATTCAAAGAATAGTACATCATTTTTGGTACAAGTATGGGGCTGGTGTTGGTTAAACTTTGAAATCCCCTTCAAAAGGTGTGAATTTTTTTTCTTATAGATTAAAATGATCTTATACTAATAATGTTGTAGAATATGAGGCTCTATGCTTGGGATTAATGTAGGATGAGAGTATGGAAATCAAAATGTTAGATATATATGGTAACTCAGAGCTAGTAGTTAATCAAGTCATAGAGAAATGCAGCAACAAGAACCATTACTTGAAATCATATAGGAACAAATTATGGGATCTGATGGAAGCTTTTGATGCTTTAAACATCCATTCTATTCCTAGAAATTAAAATGTGTTTCCTGATGCTTTAGCTATTAAGGGTTATAATTTTATCCCTTCTTCAAATATTGGATCAACAAAAGATAAAAGAGTTAGTTATTATTCAATCTTGTAGTACTAGATAGACATATGTTTTGGTAGGTTTTTGAGAATGATGATCAGATCATTGACTTTCTAGTGAGAGAATATTGCTTTTCTAATTTGCATGAAGAACTTACTCAAGAAATGGATTAGTAAGATGTCATACATTTGAAGAATAATCATATACCTAAGGGTTTTATTACACTAGAAAACCTCTTTGATAATGAATATGGGAGGAAATCAAGAGCCATGGAAATCAATGATGAAATCTATAAAGAGATTGAAGTAGAAAACGATAAAAAAATCAAGACTAGTATTCGTTGTTCTCCAAAAGAAGTGGATAAAATTAAGACCATATACATAAAATATTATGATATTATAGCCTGGTCACATGAAGATCTTAAGGTATATAATAAAAATATCATTCAACACACTATTGAGCTGGAAGTTGATGCAAAGCCTTTCAAGCAGAAGTAGAGACCTGTGAATCCTAGGAATGAATCCATAATGAGATAAGAATTGCTCAAATTACTAAAAGAAAAAATTATCTACCCCATCAAATATTCTACATGGGTTGCTAACCTTATTCCTACTAGGAAGAAGAATGGAGATATCTGCTTATGTGTTGATTTCAGAAACCTAAACAAAGCTTCATTGAAAGATCACTATCCTCTCTCTTAGATTGACCAGATTCTGTAGATTGTTGCAAGGGTTAAGATGTTCTTTATAATATATGGTTTCTCACTTGTAGAACTTGGAGAACTTGGAGCACTTGGAGAACTTGGAGAAAGTGTTTCAAAAATATAGAGAGTTTGACATCTCTCTAAATCCAAAGAAGTCATTTTCTACAGTCCATGACGACAAATTGTTAGGGCATGTAGTCTCTAAATAAGGGATATCAATTGATCATAATAGAGTAAAATAAATACTATATCTTCCTCTCCCTATGAATAATAAGGTATTACAATCATTCTTTGGGAAAATTAATTTTGTGAGGAGGTTCATTTCAAACTTTGCTTAAATTGTTAAACCAATTTCAGAATTGCTGAAAAAGAATATGGAGTTTAAGTGGACTAAAACAATGAGATAAGCTTTTAAGGTAATCAAGTAGGCCATTGCTACTACCCTAGTACTGTTAAATCCTAATTTTATCAAGGATTTAATTCTATATACCTATGGAGCTGAGAAGAGTTATGCAGCAGTGCTAACACAAAATAATGATGATGGAAAAGAATATCCCATATTTTTTTTAAAGGCAGATGCTATTAGAGTTAGAGTCTATTACATCACTTGGATGATGTAAATGTACCTTCCTAGGTACATAATTAGGACATTATATTACTTTAGGGGGAATTTATCTAGTTACATTATGCAATGTAATAAATGCACAAGTGTCAATGTGCAAGTTGTAAATGTGAAAGGTGTTGTTTGCACAGCTAGGTAGAATGTTGGCCAAGGAATCTATCCTCCATTATAAAAGGGCCTCATTGTAAGAGTTTGACAAGTATGTAAGTCAGTAGGTAGTAGTAGTATTGTGTGACTCCATTAGTTATGGAGTACATTATAGTCCTGTAGCATCTTGCATGGAGTGTCCATTTTCTCCATAGCAATATTGTATTCATTTTCATCATTTCTATTTATAACATATTTTTACAATCTCGTAAATTTATGTTCTCTTATAAATTATGCATCATGTGATTTAAGAACACAATATTATACTGAAATGGGGGATTAACAATATAAGATAAAACTTTTACTTTTATTTCCAAAGTAATAACTTCAAATATCATCAATTTCAATAATGAAACAATGCATAAATCACCACACACATAAGATACATAAATTTAACGTGGGTCACCCAATATGGGCTACATCCACAGAGAAATATTGCTTATAAATTTCTCAATAATTATTGTGGGCACCAACCCACAAGAGACACCAATCCCCTATTAAAATCTTCGTGGACACCAATCCACAGGAGACACCAATCCCCTCTCACGTTCATGGACATCAATCCATAGGATACACCAATATCCTATTAAGTTCATGGACACCAATCCATAGGAGACACCAATCCCCTCTGATCTAGTTTGTGGACAACACTCTACAGGAGATACTAATCCCATATGATCTTGTTTTGTGGACACCACTCCACAGGATACACCAATCCCCTCTGCTCTGGTTTTGTGGACACCACTCCATAGGAGACACCAATCCCCTCTGCTCTAGTTTTGTGGACACCACTCCATAGAATAAACCAATCCCATCTACTCTGGTTTTGTGAACACCACTCCACAGGAGACACCAACATTTCAATTTTATTTTTCCAAAATTTTGTAGTCATACCTCTTTGAACATTTTTAGCATCCTTTTTCTTGCCTATCTTTTGAAGTTCTGGGAACATTGTTCTACACCATTTAGCTTTATGCCCAAAATTGTTGTAATTGTAACACATGATGTTGTAGTCCTTGAAAGGTGCAAATGACTTGAAATTTATTTTGGTGAAGCCATAATAATTCTTACCATGAACCCTACAATGTACAACTTTATGACCAAAATGATTACATGAGAAACAATAGCCCTAGAAGAAATGTTCATCTTGCCTTGGAGGATATGGGTGCATGGTCCTTTATTTGCTATTTTATGATGTTCCATGTTCCTTGATGGTGCATTGTTTTCTTCCTTATTGATACTTCCACTTTTCAACATATCATCATAGGTCTTGGAATCTTCTTCTTCAATTACTTTCTTTGATGTTTCTATCTCTTTTGAGTTTGACTCACCCTTTTGTTTCTCTTGACCTTCTTCAAAACCAAGTCCAATATTCATAATTGGAGATCTTTGTGCTTTGATAATATCATCCAAGTTTTTTGAGCTTTTCCTAAAATGATATATCTTATCATTAAAATTTTCAATTCCCTTCCTTAGAATGACAACTTCATGTTATAGTCTCTCACACTCTAGTCTTTTGCTTTTAACTGTTCAACAATACCTTCTTCAATTATCCTTGCCTCTTCAACATTTACTTTTAAGTCGGTGAGATCTTGTAGAAGTTTTGCCTTTGTTTTCTCATCCTCTTGTACTTGAGCCTTCAATCTTGAGTTCTTATTTCTAACCCTCCTTAACTCTTTACGAGCAACAATAAGTTCCTCTTCTATGTCAACTATGGCTTTCTCTTCATATTTTGAATCTTCCTCTTCTTCTTGGTCTTCAACAATAGCATCATATTCTTTCTCTTCTATGGCCAAAACTAAGATTTCTTCTCTTTCAATTCGAAGAGGATTTCATCACTATCACTGGAAGCACTGGTTGCTTCTTCAACATAAAAACTTTTCTTATGTATTTGAAATATCTTCTTCTCATGCTTGTTTTTACCATACTTATTTTTATTTTCATGATAAAATATTCTTTATTTCTTTTTCTCATATTCCTTTTCTTCACTACTACTACTTCTAGCTTGTGGGAAATTAGATGCATAGTGACCAAGATTACCACACTTAAAACATTTCATAGAATGCATACCTTTGTGTTTTCTTGGACCCTTCTTATTCCTTTGCACGAAATTGGCTTCTTATTCATTGCTTGATTCTTCACTTGATTTTAGTATTTACTTTTTGCCTTATTTTAATCTTTGAATGTTGCATTCCATTTGGATATTTGATATTTTTCAGTCCTCATCTCATAGGCTGTGAGAATTCCATGTAGCTCATCCATGCTCAAATTTTTGAGATCATTTATTCAATTGTTGAAACCTTTGCATCAAATATCATGTGAAGTGAATTTAGGTTTTTTGAGAAATCTTGGAGTCCTCAATACTTTTATCCAAGTCCACGAATGGTGTTGACAACCTCATAAACATGAAGTAGATACCTAGAAAAATATTCCCCAGCTTTATGCTCCAAAAAGCATAGTTAGTCCAGTGGTGCCCTGTTTGATAAAAACCCTTCCTGATGTGCCATGTGTGTTCTTGTAAGATCTTCCTTCAAGTTGTTAGGCTTTCACAAAGGAACCCATTCTGATACCAATTTAAGAACACAATATTATACTGAGAGGGGGAGTAAACAGTATAAGATAAAACTTTTACTTTTCTTTCCAAATCAATAACTTCAAATATCATCAATTACAATAATGAAATAATGCACAAATCACCACACAAATAAGAGATATAAATTTAACGTGTTTCATCAAATATGGGCTACATCCATGAAGAAATATTGCTTATAAAAATTTCAACAAATTTTATGGGCACCAACCCACAGGAGACACCAATCCCCTATAACAATTTTTTTGGATACCAATCCATAGGAGACACCAATCCCCTCTCAAGTTTGTGAACACAAATACATAGGAGACACCAATCCCCTCTCAAGTTTTTGGACACCAATCCATAGGAGACACCAATATCCTCTACTTTGGTTCATGGAAACCACTCCACAAGAGACACCAATCCCCTCTGCTTTAGTTTTGTGGACACCACTCCATAGGAGATACCAATCCCCTCTAATTTTGTTTTATGGATACCACTCCATAGGATACACTAATATACTTTACTCTGGTTTTGTGGGCATCACTCTATAGGAAACACCAATACCCTCTACTCTAGTTTTATGGACACCACTCCATAGGAGACACCAATCCCCTTTGCTCTGGTTTGTGAACACCACTCCATAGGAGACACCAATATCCTTTGATCTAGTTTTGTGGACATCACTCCATAGGAGATACCAACCCCCTCTACTTTGGTTTTGTGGACACCACTCTATAGGAGATACCAATATCCTCAGCTCTCAAGTCTAGTCCAAACTCTTCTTACAAGACCTGCTCAAATTTTCTCCAAAATTTGCTCATAAAACCTGCTCAAATATGCTCCAAAACCTACTCATAAAACCTGCTCAAATATGATCCAAAACCTACTCATAAAACTTTCTAAAATATAGTTTAAAACCTACTCATAAAACCTGCTCAAATATGATCCAAAACCTACTCATAACCTACTCAAATATTATCTCAAATCTACTCATAAAATCTACTCAAATCTACTCACAAAACTGCTCATAACATCTTCTCAAATATGCTCACCATATCTTCTCACATAAATGCTCAACATTGCTCATCTACTCCCAAATATTGCATGCATACAATGCTCATATATTCCCAAATATTGCATACAAAACAATGCTCATCTATTCCCAAATATTTCATACAAAACAATGCTCATCTATTCCCAAATCTTGCATACAAAACAATGCTCATTTATTCCTAAATATTGCATAATGGTGTCATCAAGTTCTTCACCTATTCTTCAATGTGATTTCCTCATCTAAAGTAATTCATACATATTCTACCCAAAATTATTTTATCTTCATGAAAAAATAGAGAATGACATTCACTAACAAATACCCAATATGTTCTTCACATTCATTAAGTGTATCGCTTTCGCATGTATCACATTTATTAAATTAAAAGGTAGCTTTATTCTAGCACTTGATAACTATTGTGGAGTTTTTTTGCTTACCCTTTAAAGATTTGTCACATCACAAGAGACTCAAAAATCACAAGTATTATGGATTATGGCAGATCCACCTCTTTAACCTAGGAACAAACTACTTAGAAGGCTCTAAATATACTAGGTTGGGTAAGGAAAACCCAAACAGTGGGTTCATCTATTAGATATTTATGGCACGATCACCCATGTTTGCCAGATAAAATGGTTCTACATTGTTCTAATATTAGTGATCAAACCAAGCAACAATAGAGCATATCAAGACCAAATCGGTGCCTTATCCATTGGGAAGTCATATTAGATTTATGTTTATGATCTAGAGTGAAAAAGAGAGGAGAACTAGTTCATTTTAAGTCATTCAAATAACATAATGCAAGAAAATGATTAAACTAGCAAAAATAAAGCATCATCTATATATTCTGATTGCAATAACACATAGATGAGCATGACACAAACCATAAAACATAGAAGATATGCCAAGAATCAAGTTGTATTTGTATTAATATGAATAATATTTACATAAAACTGGCCCAGAAGAGTGCTTGGGTCATATATGCCAATGATTACAATAAACCCTCATTCAAATGATGTAACAAGAGGTTGTTCCTCTTTGTCCTGATTACAGTGATGTAGAAGTCTCCAACTTTGGCACATTCCAAAAGAAATGATCTCAGTGAACAACGCTCCCTAACAATCCCTAAAAATGGCAGAAGGAAAGGTGATGTGAGAAAAATAGGAGAAACATGTAGGAAAACATGACTAATCACTAGACAAGGCTATACTTGGACCTGGATTTTTTCTATCAAGGGTTTGATAAAAAAAACTCTCGTTGTAGCAGTCTTAATTTTATAATGTAGACTCACCTGAGTGGTGCTGTAAATGTTTGCTCTAGATGGATCAATCACATGATTCTCAAAAATAAGATGTAATAAAAAATGGGTACATAGCCCATGCTTTTTGTCTACACAAGGGGTGACTGCAACTGTGTATCATCTCTTGTACTACCTTGGGCTAGTGGTTGTGTATCACCTGGTGTGTTATGGGTGAACTAGACCCCACTCCCTCTCTAAAGTTCTGTAAGGCCCGATTGATGAAATCCCACACTTTATCATGGAATGTTAATGAAAACAACAATAAATTTAGGTCCTATGCAGCCTCGTTCACTCTCTCTCTCTCATCCATTCCAAGGTGTTCTCAGCAAAAATATATAGGTGGTCTACCATTTGCACTAGGGTTGTAAACCATTTGGATAACTTGCCACCAGAGTCCAAGTCAAAATATTGGAATTTTTGGAGCACTAACTGCTTGATGTTGGGGGCCTGCATGAACTCATCCAACTTGAAGTTGTAATCCTCTAGCTCATCATTGACCTCTTGTTCAGTGTTTGCTACTTCTTGATTCCACTCGAGCTAATTTTATCTGCTCTACAAGAAGATGAAGGTATTGGCATATTCCTCAGTGAAGAAACAATGGGACTCATATGATAATGTAGCCATCATCCTGAACCTTTTATACATGGGAAATATGGCCTTTACCCTTTGATCTCCTTGCTGCAGACAATATCATAAAAGATAAATAATATGCCTGGTGGCATAAATATCTACAAAAATGGACTTCAAGTATTTTATCTTTTCTATTATTTTCTCCTTCATTTCTTGTTTGAGCTCCTCTACCGATCCAAGTTGCATAGTAATAGCCTGTGAGGGAAAAACATACTCAATTTATCAACCTTTGGAGTTATTGCACTTTGAGCTAAAACTGATCTACTTTTATAGCTTTGGCCTTCAATTATTCCATATCTTTTTCCATGATTGTTGCCACTTGTGCTTGGGAGGCCACCTGGGATTTCATCATTTCAACAGGTGTAGTTGCAGCCCGTATGACACCTTTGCTCACATCGATGGTGGCTTTTGTTAAAATAGGTGGTAGTGGGATCTCAAACATGGTAGTGGATACATCACCTACCTCTTGCCTCATTGTTCTTTAGGGTCTACTTATTCCTTTTCTTGGGGACCTTTTCTCCTCCATATCCTAAATTTGGTCCTCTTCATCAGTGGTAAATTGACACGAGTCCCTCACTCTCGTCAGTTTAAGGTTCTCGATGCCTTCTGCGAAATACCTAGTCCTTGCCTTATTTCTGGTGGGGGACAATGTGGGACTCTCCTCGTGCACCTCATACACTCTGATTATGTTAGACAATCCCCCACCTTCAATTATTTTCTTCAAGGCCTTGGGGGGTACAGGACATCATTTTTGGTTAATCACTAAGGTGGTGGAGAATAATGAAGGCTATCCCACCACCACCTTGGTAATTTCTAATGGATACATCAGTGTTAAAGCTGATGATGTACTTTGGGATGAGGAGGAGACCAATTCATTTCCATTTGAGGTTGTAGCTAGGTAACTGGAGGAAGAGGAGAGCTTGGCTTGCTCCTATTGTGCTTCACCCACTATTTTCATCATGACCTCAAAAAGGTCAGCATCCTACTGGATGACCTGGAAAGTGGGGTCTTTGAACTCTTCTAGGGGAGTAGTCAGGACCAGTGGCACCACCTTATCCACAAATAATTATCTATGTAGTCTTAGTTTAGAGGGATAATCCCTGACTACTTATAGCTTTTTGTATGGTCTATTTTCCATATTTCATACCAGATCTAATGATTAGTTTTTCCTAAGGACCTTCTGCATATCATCCTCAAATTTGTCCTCTGTATGAGTGACTTGCAAGAGA